>CAOKZL010000678.1:0-548655 GCA_948472985.1 Iguana delicatissima
CACCTATGCCCTCCAGGTAGAAACTGTGTTTAAAACCCCCCAGTTTTGATCAGCTAGCTCACAGTACATGGATTGCTGGTCATCACTTTGCTACTCTGATTTCCAATTTGTGTCCTGTCCTGTCCTTAGGCATGAGTCTAAGCCACATCACTGTTTCTTCGCCGCACTTCTGGATCGGTAAACATTGCTCTCATCACCTTTAAAACATTGCTACCAACAACTTTTCTCCCTCTCCTCTCCAGCTAGCCTTGTGTGATTGTGTGAATGCTTGTGTCTCGAGTGTGATTGTTAATTCCCTATAAAAACACAACTTAGCTGACTTTTGAATCTCTGGCTGGTTCTTCCCTGCAAGGGACCCCATAAACATTGATGTCAAAGATCTTGTTAGGTTACCTCCCTCACACAGGCCTCCTAATATTGAGCTAACAACTCCTCACCTTTGCATGGGGGTACTGGCATCATGGATTGACTCCTGAGTCACCCACATTTTGGGGTAACACCACACTGCTATTCAGTAAACACTCTGTTGGATGAGATGCAGCTGATATTTGTCCAAATGCTTCCAAAATCTGCAACACCATCCAATATATAATCATCAACAGGCTGTGTGCTTGGCAAACAGTTAACGGGACTGTAGAGAAATTAAGTTTCTATATTGATAAATACTCATATCTATATGCTTAAGGGATGGCATCCATGTTCATCCAGTCTAAAGACAATTTTGGCTTCATGAAATAGGATCATAAAGTTCAGGAGTGAACAAACCTTTCTCAGCCTACACAGAACAGCTGCATGGAAGCAGTTTTTATCAATCCCTCTCACAAACAAATGACACCTACAAGCTGTACTATGCCAAGCACTGGCCAAAACTATAGGAGAAAGTGGGAGCATTTGAAATGATCACACTTGATTGAAGATGCTCTCCTTCTAAACTGCCTCAGGCCATGTCAAACATTTTGGCCACCAAACCCAATACTGACTGGGCCCTTTTACATGGCACAGTTCCAGCACAATGATGCCACTTTAACTGCCATGGCCGCATCCTGTGGAATCCTGGGACTTGTAGTTTGGCCAGAGGCACCAGAGGAGCTCCCTGGCTAAGGATTCCAAAGGATTCTGTCCCTCAACTGCTAATCCTAGGATTCGGCGAGATAGAACTGTGACAGTTCAAGTGCAAGACTGTGCTGTTAATTATAGAGTGTGATTTATTTTTTTAATTTAAAAAGGAAGTGTTGCATCAGAATGAAGAGAAAACAGACTTGACCTATGCTAATCATTTAATCAGCCAAAAGAGATTTGGTTAACAGGCCAGATTTGGTTGCTCAAGCATTCAAATAATGATCAGCTTTTTCAGGACTTCCCATTTAAAGCATTAAGTTTATTAGAACAGTATTTTACTGCTGTTAGTCTTTCTTTCAAGAACAAAAATACTCTAATTACCAACTGGTTGATATTTAATGCTAATTACATAAACACATAAAACCATGAAATTAACTTCTTTAGAAATTTTAATTAGATAGCATAACTTTTAACAATATTAGTGAAAATGTTCTGTAAATGAGAGCAATCCACTGAACAATTTATTTACCTTAGCTTTTATACTGAAACGCTAAGGACACTCAGGCGACCAAAAAAAAAAAACCCTTTTATTTTTAGATAACAAGATACCAGTTAGGTCCAAAACTAACCAACCAACCAGGATATACATTCTCTACTATTGTGGCAAGCACAGGCATCTCAAATCTATATGGTATGTTCATATGTTTACAGATTAAATGCAAGTTTATCTAACCCATGCCTTTCAGGGTATATTCAACTTAGAGTACAGATGACTTCTATCAAAAAATTATGCACTTATTTTTTAAAAAAACAGATGCCAATTTTTCATGAAACTAGAGGCAAATCAGCTCATGCGATAAATCTATCTCGACAAAAAGAAGGTTAAGAGGAACATGTTAGCCATGTTTAAATATTTGAAGGGATGTCATTTTGAAGTTGGAGCAAACTTGTTTTCTGCTGCTCCAAGAACTAAGACACTGAACAATGGATTCAAACTACAGGAAAAGAGATTTCACCTAAACATCAGGAAAAACTTTCTGACAGTCAGAGCCATTTGACAGGGGAATACGCTGCCTCGGAGTGTGGTGGAATCACCTTCTTTGGAGGTTTTTAAGCAGAGGCTGGATGGCCATCTGTTGGGAATGCTTTGAGCGTTTGTTCCTGCACGGCAGAGGACTGGACTGATGACCATTGTCATCTCTCCCAACTCTATGTTTCTATGATTCTATGAAAGTTGCTTAAAAAGACTAAGACTATGACTATGACTATGACTATGACTATGACTATGACGATGACTATGACGATGACTATGACTATGACTATGACTGAGCAGCAAGTAAAGAGGGCAATCTATGCTTCTAAGTTCTGCCCTTGCTTCTCCAACAAGCTGGGGCTGATGGACTACATGAGACCCTGTAGATGGAAGAAATATAGAATGACACTCCCAAATGCTTCTCAGATTTCATATGCGGTGCTCTCTTGTTACAGCAACAAAGGGTGTCAAGAGCACCACTGCAGACTAACCTTCCATGCACTGTGTTTTGATCTGGTGAAGGAGAGTATTCTAGCAGTGAAGTTCAGCGCAACAATCTTGTGTTACTTCCTGAAGTCAGTATTACTTTTTAAGGACAGATTCCTAAATTTCTTGTTGATTCCATAACTTGAGATTAATACAGATGTATTATTTCAACTTTGTGTACATTATGTCAATAAAACATAAAAATTATATTTCTGTGATCAGCTATCCTGGTGATTTAAATGATTGGACTGTAATCCCTCATCTAGTTTCACAGATACAACAATGGATGTTGTACTATGGTCACATAGAAATATTATTTTCAGTCGGCTACATATGCACATGGTGATATCACAGCTACGTGTACAGAAGTACTGTATGCAAAATTATGTGCGTGCAAAAAGCAACTGACACAAATTCTACATCCTGCATTATGCTCTTCAATTGATAAGCAAAGCTGTCTTGACAGGGTTTGGTACACAGCACTACTTGCAAAGTTAACACATCAAATAGAACTAGTTAGTGAGATACAGCCATTAAGGAAGTTTGGCATCCATTTCTTGGCTATTCCAATACCAACAACTCCTCGTTTGGCTTCCTGCAACAATGCTTAAAATTCTGGAGATCCTCTTTTTAAATCTTCTCCATCATGAAAACATCACCTTGTGTAGCTGCATAATGAATCTCATCTTGCATAAACATGCTATACCAAGTACTGATCCCTTCATGTTTTGTTTTATTTTATTAGATTGTTAGATGTAACAATTTAGATTTAAATTATCATTATTGTTTGTTATGTAACTGTATGTTGAATTGTATAAGGCATTCAATAAAAAAAGAAAAAGATATCATATCTAATTTGTGCTCTACAGTGGAAAGCTAGACCAAATTTGTATATTTCACTTGCCAGACAAGATTTATGACAGACTAATTAGTTTCCTTTACATTTCATTAAGGGATGCCCCTCCTTTTAAAATGCCACTGCCACTTCATTTTTGGATAGAAACTCTTACTGGTGCAGTCTCAGGTCTTTTCTGCACTAGACTGTTATAATGCTATTATTTCACTTTCAACAGCCTATGGAATCCTGGAGTTTAGGGAAGGGCATTTAGAGTTCTCAGCCAGAGAGCTCTTTGGCCTCAGTGAACTACAAACCCCAGAATTCCACAGGAGGTTGAAAGTGGAATAATAGCATTATCACAGTGTGATGCAGAAATGGCCTCAGTATATCTAGAAAGTAAAGTCTGGTTTAGATAAACTGGTTTTGATTACCTAATCTTAAACATATTGGTTTACCTATATTGCTTTACCTATATGGATCTGACATTCCTACAAAGGTCCAAGGTGGGATGAGAACATCACATCCCCAGTTTTCTGGACTCTACAACCTCAACCCAATTAGTAGTGCAAGTTACAGTAGACCCACTGGATCACTGGCCTTTATATGAGTGTTGGTTTACCATTCAATAGGTGACTGGGACTAGCAAGTGGACATAGCCCTATGACCATTAGAGAACCTGAAAATAAAATGGTATTGAAGTTATCCAAAGCAATTTCTTTCTTCAGAGTTCTCTGCTCTCCTACTTCACTATAAAACAGATTTAAACAGAAATTGTACATACTATAAAATAAAGCCAAAGTCAGTTTTAAAATACAGTTGCTTTTAACCAGTTTTAATTTAACAATCTTTTTATATTATAATTCAGCAGTTCTAAACCTTTTCTTTATCACAGACCCTCTCTTTAAAAATCTTTTCTTGTGGTGGACCACCAAAACTTAACTCAAGATTTAAAACTCTAAAGTGCATCAAATATTTATTTAAAATTGCTCATCAAGGTTCTTCAAATTTGGAGAGAAAGGAGAAATAAATAAACGCATACACTCTCATTACAATGTTTTGATTAGAATGATTCCATGCAAATTTGTCTTCCATCCTTCCTTCCTATTTTAATTGTAAAAGCTCATAACTTTTCTCAAGCCTTTTCAGACTCCCTGTGAGGACACTGCAGCCCCATGGGGGTCCATGGACCACAGATTAAGAATCTCTGTTACAACTTATTTAAATCTGTTATGTGGGCCAGATCCAAATTGTAGGCTGGTAGAGCTCAAGTTCCCACCAGTCGGCTGGGTGGGGGAGCAGATCTTGTTCCCTTCCCCCACTTCTTCCCTGAAAGTGCAGTATCAGGCATGTTTCAGCTGCCCTTTCACACCACGGGAAGAAAGGCCAGCTTTCATTCTACATACTCCAGTCTAAACAGAGATGCCTTCAGTTATATACTTGTGAGCAGCAGGAGAAGCTTTAAGGCATGCATTTGTAGTTTTGCTCACATTTACCCAAGACTGGAGGCCAGAAGCCCTCACTCCTGTCAGTGCAAACAAACAACACATTAGCACAAGGATGGGCAAATGGTTGCTCTCCAGATATTTTGGACTATAACTCCTATAATTCCTTGCCACAGGCTGCACTAGGTGTTGTTTATGGGTGTCAACCTCCGAGGTATCTGGAGAGCATTGGTTTGCTTATCCAAAGCAGCAACATAAGCTGCCATCTATATAGTGACTTCAAGGAAATACTTGACAAACTTTGACCTTTGCCAAATCATAGATGGTCAAATGTCTTGCATGACAACTGAAGGTTGACATGCAGCCATAAAAGGAAGGAATACCGCTCCTCTTCCTAAAAAAAGACTCCTTTTTCTACACCCAGAAATAGAACAGCCTGATACACATGTGCATGTATATATTCACATTTACACACACACACACACACACACACACATATGCACACAAATAAATTATCAGATCACTTTCTCCTCAGGACTGGAACGTTGACTCATGATATCTATACACAGCAGCTACACCGTGCAATGCACAACAAAACTGTCTTCAAGCAGGAAAACACGAATCTGTTTTCACCATGGGATTTGTACTTTACTTGGCTTCACCCCTTGGACTACAACTGTTGCTTGCTTGCAAAGATCCTGGCTAGGAGTCTCACGCCACAGTGGGCAAAGCAACCAGTCCTGTAACAAGTAAATGAAAACCATGCTGATGAACCACAAAGGGCTGAGTTACTGTCATCCAAAGATTTACCCTTCTCAACAACTGTATTCCTGGACACCAGTCAAACCAGCTACTCTCTCAAAAGACCTGAGATAATGAGTGATTAACAGGGTAGACCTGATCTCTTTGGAGTAAAGGGAAGCTCAAAGCAGCAGAGCAACAGCTACCACGATCAACGGAACAAGGACGGTCACCACGCCATCTTTTAGCAGCCTCTGCTACCTGGCCGTTTTTCCTTCTCGACTTCCTGTGTAGATTGGAGATCTTGATTCTAGTCCTAGATTCCTAACTCACACCAGGCATCAGGCAGGACTGTCTGCATACTGTTTTTCCTCCCGGCAGAATTTGACTTGTAGACCTCCACAAGATTCAACATTATCTCTCATATTTACCAATGGGAATCATGCAGTTCTCCAGATGTTGATGAGCCAGAACTCCCAGCAGTTCTGGGCAGCTTGGCTAGTGGTGAGGAATACTCAGTACTGCAACTCGACAACATCTAGAGGGCTGCATGATTCCCATTCTGCATGACCTGCAAGATGACCCAGGGTATAATTATTAGAGACTACAGTAAAATGCCATTGGTAAGTAGTTGTAACCAGTTGTGCCCAATTTATCTGATGCAGGGGCTGCAGCAGAAGCCCTCATCCGGTGCTTGAAAAAGACGCATCTGTTGATTTGATTTATATCCCACCCTTCCTCATAATAGCTAAGGGTGGATAATACAATCAATTAAAACACACACATCTTGCCTCCTTGAGCAGCTCACTTCCTCTTCATAAGCCCTCATTCACCTTCTTTCTCTCTATGAGTCTCAATTCATAGGGCTGCACAGAGGCATCCTAACGCTGCTTAATGTTATTACTTACCCATATGGAAAAGGTAAGAGAAATGGCTGTAAGAACAGAAAAGAAAACCAGTAGGATCAGGAGACTCCAAGGAACGAAAATCTCATAAAGTTACCAGGAAGCTGAATCCTGGATATTAGCACTGACCAGTGAGAACTGGAGAACAACCGTATACTCTACACTAATACAACCAACTAAATTCAACATCAGTTGAATCAATTTCTTAACATTCAGATTTGGAATACAATTACGTATTTATCCCTCTCTCCAGTTATTTGTTTCAGACATACTGTAACAAAACCAAATGCACTTCCCCCCAGTTCTTCTGAATGTGGTTTCATACCGCCTGTCTCCAGGCTTTTAGAAACTGGGCCAGCTTATTTTCTGAGGCCTGATGAACTTGTACTAACTGACCTAGAATCACACCCCATGTTAAAGCACTCACAAGGCAAACTTACAAGGAGATCTCCACCACAAGGCAAAGGCAAGATCATCTTCATCACCACCACCACCACCATCACCATTTACTGCTCTTCCTCCTCACTGGTGGGGGAATGGAGTGAGACTGTGTGAACCCACTACCAATCTACAGCAGCTTAGGGCTATGAACACTTTAAGCAATCATTAACCCCTTCTGACACTCATATCAAACAACTGTTTGCTTTGCTACATTCCATTAGTTTGACTGCCTTTTGCTGTCTGAGACCTAAGAGTCTCAGCAATGAGCAGAGCTAGAAGTCAGTTTTTAAAGGCATCATTATTGTTACTTCCTACATAGTTTTCCCCCTGGTCATTAAGTTTTACTTGTTTTGTGTATTCTTGTTTTTACTTGCAACATTATCCTTTATTTTCCTATTTCTTTCTTTCTTTTTTTTATGGGAGGAATAGAGGAAGGAAGGGAGAAGGGGTCTGTAATGTAATTTGGGGCAGAAACCTTCAAAACGCTCCCCTAAAGCATTTTGCTCACCAAAAGAAACACGAAAAAGTAAACAGTGCCAGTGTTATCAGCAGTAATACTGCTTTGCAAATGGAATCTTGCTGAAGCCATGTTATCCCTGAAGCTCACAGATAGCCAGTAACGTTGTTCCTTGTAATTTCATGCTTCCAAGCTCTGGCTATGAGCCAGGAAGTTCCCTCAACAACTCTCAGCTATGAACTCCCTAGGTGTCCTTAGGCAAGCCACTATCTTCCAGCCACAGCTCTTTATAAGAAATAGTCTCAGTGGCACACACAGGACAAAATTATAGGGAATCAGCTGCAAGCACTAGCAACAGCACACCCCCAATACCACCAGTAGTGTATCCCCAAAGAGAAGACCAATATTATTACAACATATCATATGGACTCCGCTTCAGAGCTGCTGCAATTCTAAAAGGTCAACTAATCCAAGCCGCTTGCCATTAGGCAACCAACCCCTCCATCAAGAAATCGTCTCCACCACTGCCACCTCCCAGTCAGTTCACCTAATTGTCACACAATGTGCTACGATCAGAAAAAAGCAACATCGCAGAGCAAACATCCCCAAACAACTCAAGCACACAATCACAATCATATGCGCAGAGGCACAGGCAAAGAAAAAGAGAAAAGGAGAAGTCTCTAGACCTTCTGAAGACTAAGACAGTATCTTCTCAAATCTAGAAAGGGCAACTGGTCAGACAGTGAAGATGAATGTAACTCATCCATCTCATTTCCCTATGCAAAACTTCATTAAAGAGAAGTGCACATGTCATTCTGCTCCCCATCCCACCCGTATCAGACTAAAATTAAAAACTGTATAGAATGGGATGACCCAGGGTGAAGCCATGCATATCAGGAAAGTTACTGCACTGACGGGGCAATGGACATCTCATGGTATTCCTGTCAGTTTGTACAGACCTAGTATTAAAACCAACCCCAGAAAACACTGGAGATCATGCAGGTCAGCTGCACACTGGTACATGGCCACCGTATAAGCAACATGATGGGTTGTGCTCATGAGACCCAGCTTGGCCATTTACCATTTCTGATAGTTGAGAGATGGTTGTTGTTGTGTGCTTTCTAGTCGTTTCTAAATTATGGCAACCCTGAGATTAACCCATCATGGAGTTTTCTTGACAAGATTTCTTCAGAGGAGATTTGCCTTTGCCTTCCTCTGAGGCTAAGAGAGTGTGCCTTGCCCAAGGTCACTCAATGGGTGTCCATAGCTGAGCAGGGATTAGAACTGTGGTCTACAGGGTCATAGTGCACTCGAACCACTACCTGACTGAATGCACGGAACTAATCTTGTAGAGATTACAAACGTTTTGAGTTAACTTCTTTGAGTGCTATTTCATTCTAGTGTTAGGTAAAAACAACCGTCCCCTTTTCCTCTTCTCTTCAATCCACATTTTGTTATATTCTTTAATCTATCCTCCCTACTATTCCTCTACAAAGAAAAAGAATCTTTCTTGTACTTTCTCATAATGAAGACCCTCCTTGTTATATCTATGACTATTATTATCTCCTTCTCAATTTTTTTTTCAAGTCAAGCATCCATGGTTTTCATGATGTAGCAGTTTGAGCAATGGACTACAACTCTGGGGGCCAGAGTTTGAATCCCTGCTTGGCCATGGAAACCCACTGGGTGACCTTGGGCAAGTCACATTCTCTCAGCCTCAGAGGAAAGCAAAGGCAAACATCCTCTAAATAAATCTTGCCAAGAAAAGTCTGTGATAGGTACACCTTTGAATCACTGCAAGTCAGAAATGACTTGAAGGCACACAACAACAACCACCACAAAACATACATCCACATCAAGTAATTAATATGAAGACATTCTGTTCCTTTCTGTATTACATCTACTTTCCTTAACACTCCCTGGCAATATTTACTATTTTTCCAGCTTCACCAAAGCTGGTATTTTCAGGAGGCTATCCATAAGCTATGTTGTTGCTGTTTTTTTGAGAGATAATGGTTAACCCTTTAGAGGCATACGATGGACTTTTTCTCCAGTGTACATTCCTTTGCACTTATGAACACTGAAACATCCGTGTTAGTTTTAGGAAAGAGAGCTTGCTAAAGAAAATCCAGGTGATCTTCACAAATAAAATTTATGGGAGATGAATGTGAAAATGCAATAATCTCCTCCTTCCCTCCCTCTCTCCCCCTTCTGTCTAAACTATCGCTGTGGCTAGATTTGTAGAATGCAAGGTCAGACCACGCCTTGCAATAGCAACACACACAAGTAAGGAAAAGCCTTTCTTTGGACATGCACATATCCAACACAAAGGCAGCAAAACAGCCACTTATATAACTATAGCTGCCTCATGCATGTGTGAGAGACCTGCGAGTTTTCCAAGGCCCGAGCCGTAATTCAGCTAGTTACCACTTCACCACCCCTTCGCTGAATAAAGCAAAGCCAAGGACCAGAGAAGCCGGAGGAAACCAAATAAACGCATTTACTAAGAATAAAGTTTGGTTTCTTTATGATCTCCTCTTTCTCCCCATATTTTTTTAATCTGCAAAATATGTTTTGAGAAATGTCAGGCCATAATTGAACTTAAGACATCCTCGTCCCCTCCAGGCCTGCCAGATTCAACTGCAGGGACTCTGGAAAACTGAGCCAAAATCCTTTTTATCAGGGCTGATCATGGCTACCGTTTTCTCCCTAAACATACAATTCTAGTATACATCACAAAAGTGACATTTAGAGATACTGAAGACAAATGCATGCTGCATTCACAGCTGAACTGACAGTCAGTCTTCCAGCAGCTTGCCAGTAAGAAGCAGGGACACATACACCAGTGACAAGAGTCAAGGAGGAAGGGAGCAGAAAAGTGAGAACCTATTTCCACAATAAAAACAGCAGTCCTCCAATAGGGTGGCTGATGTACACTTGGCCCTCCACATTCGCTAGGGTTAGGGACACCGGACCCTCGCAAAAGTGAAATATTTGCAAATATCAAAATTTGTGTGTCTGTGGGAAGGGCGCTGGGGTGTGGGTGGGGAAAGTAGGCATCCAGGGTCCAAACCAGGTCAGGGAAAGGAGATGGTTAGCACGGTGGTCCTGTACTTCCTCTCTCTTGCCCATCTCCTTCCTTGGGCATGTGTGGGGCCTGGGTACAGGGTTTGTGGTGCTGGGAATTTGGGCAGAGAGCCATCCTTAGCTGGCCAGGCAGAGACTAGTAGAGGACCAAAGGTGGGTTTTAAAAGAGCTATGTGGCCTGACTGGAGCCACCAAGAGGGAAAGTTCTTGAGGTGGAGAGCAGAGGTTGGAGAAACTTGCACATAATCAAATCCATGAATGTCAAACCCGCAAACATAGAAGGCTGACTGTTAAATCACTCCAGGAACAAACTGAGATATCAACACAGTGGTTAGGTTTTACACCTTTCGAGATTTCTAACTGTGGTGAGGGGATCAAAAAAACTAGGCACCTAAAGAGGTTGAAATCTTTCTGAGGTGCCACAATTCTGCCTTCTCAGTTACACAACCTGCTGCCCTGCTCCACAAACCAAGGGCTAGCAATTACCCAGACCAAAAAAAAGAAAAAAAGAAAAAAAATGGTTTAGGGCCAATTCACTCACCTCCCACAAAGGGACCTTAATCTGGAGCGACACCCTTCACTGAGAAAGGCCCAGCACAGGGTGAATGGCAACGCTTCCGCCTCTGTTGCTTAGCCTTGCTCAGAGCCACCTGGTCAACAACGCAGAGGGAAGGCCCGATGCCAGCCAGCGTGATGTGCCAGCATGACACCATCCCGTGCCCCTTCGGCAATTCCAGGCAACTTTCCAGGTGGGAAGAACGAACCCAAACCGATGATCACTCAGCCACATCAGACATTTTAAGTGAGCGGCTGCTGTAAATCATCTTATCTGCACGCTAGGGTAATGCTTCAGAGGAAAGCGCACACAAACAACACCCCGGGCACGATCCTGTTTACACGTCTACTTTTCTCCTCTACGAAATGCCCAAGAACCTCTTTTCCACACACACCCAACCGGGGACGAGAGGGCGGAACGCGGTGATGTAACTTTGCAGGGCGAATTTCTTCCTCGGGAGTCTTACGAAAATCCTCAACCCTGGACCGACGCGGAGCGGGCGAGCGAGTCGGCCGGCTGGCGGGGGGGGCGGGCCGGCTTGAAGGGAGACCTCCGCGCCTGGGGTCCGAGGATTTGGGAGAGATCCAGCACGGGGTTTCAACCCGCCAAACAAGAAGATGCAGCCAGGGTTTGGGGCCCGCGGGAGGGGGGCGGAGGGGCAGGTAACGGCCAGCAAGAGGAGAGACCCAAAGGTTCCGAAATCAAACTGTTGGGGTGGGACAGTTGAGATGGCAAGCAAGGGAAGGAGCATCAAGGCCCAGGACGAAACGGGGAGCAGGAGGAGGGAAGAGAAGGGGCAGTCTGGCAAGAGGACAAACAACCCCCCTGGGAAATCATTCGCCTTTCTCCACCCCCCCTCCACCCCCAAAGCGGCAGTAAGAAACCAACTTACCGGGGTCGAAGTGCGAACTGAAGGCAAAGCTGGGGTTGAAAAATGAAGCCGACATGACAATAGCCCAGAGATTGGCCCCCATTCCCATGGCAAAGGAGAAACGTGGGGAAGGGGTTCTGGGGGTGCAGAGAAGAAAAGAAGAAGGGGGAGAAAGAAGACGTGAGACCCCAAGTACAGGAGCGGGGCGGGAGGCGCTAGGCAGGTGGGGCGGAGGGAGCGGGGAGGGGGAGGTCGCGGCTCTCACAACTCCCGAAGTCGCCCCGGGGCCACATGGAAAGAAAAATCACCCGCTCCTTCCTCGGTCGCCCAGCCAGAGAATCTCAGTGCTGCCGCAGCTCCTCCTCTTCCTCCATGTTATTCTCTCCCGATGCGTCTCCTCCAGGTATTTTTTGAGCCGATCCCATCCTCCGTGGGAAGGCGAAGCAGTCTCGGGTTGCGATCGCCACCGCGGCAAGCGGCAGCCGGAGGGAGTCGGTGTGATTTGTCTCTGTGTATGGGGGGGGGAGTGCGTGTGCGTGCGTGCGGAGGGGAGGGTATTCAATCTTTCCTAAATTGCAATCCCCGCCGCCATTCGGGGCCGCAAATGCAAAAAAAATAAAAATAAAATAAAAGGAACCGGGAGAAAAAATCACATATTAAAAAAAAAGCTGTCAGAAAACCAGAATAGCACCCGAGTCCGTGCCGTCTTGCAAAGAATGCACGGTCTTGGAAAGGGAGAGAGGCGCGAGAGAAGAGAGAGAGAGAGAAATGTGGTCACACACTCACCCCCCCCCCCGCCGGCCACACAAGGGGAAAGCTTTGCACCAAAACAAGAGCCTCTGGAGAGAGGCTGGAGCGGCGTGGCGGGGGAGCCACCGGCGGCTGCAGCAGTAATGCCGGGAGAGGCTGGAGGACTCACTCCAGAGCCGCCGCCGCCGCCGCCGCCGCCTACTGCAAATGCAAAGAGGGAAGGAGCTGTTCCGGTGCTGACCCTGGGAGAAGCTGCAACAGCAACGCCATCTTGCTCCAGATCTGCCCTCCCCCCAACACTGCAGCAAGCAGCCGGGAAGGAGCGGGGCGGGAGGCCGGGGAGCCGGGCAGCGCCGCTCGCCCAGGTGGCATGGCTGGGCTCGGCTTGGCCGCGCGCGAGGGGGAGGACGGGGCGTCGCTGCACGTGCGGCCGAGGGTGACCCGCACCCGCCCTTTCCTCCCGGCGGGGGGGGGTCTGCGCGCGCGCGCACAGACACGCAGAGACCAAAGCGCGCAGGCAAATGGCAACCGCGGTCCTTTGCTGCGCAGACACGCTGCTCCTCGTTGCCATACGTGCAACATGCCAGCACCCGCCCTTTCCCCGACGCGCACGCACGTGCACTTGTGGGTTTGGAGCACCCGCAGCGCTCTCCGGCCGCATCACGCACGCCTTCGCCCGTTAGGTGTTTAGCCCCTCGGTCTGGCAGACCTTCAGGCGTGTTCCGACGCTGAGTGGGATTGCTTAGCTAAGCAAGAAGGGGGGAAATCGGTGCCAAGTGCGCTGGTCGAGTTGCATCGTTCCCCGCCCTCCAGACGGTGATCAAGGGATGGGAGAGGATCGGGGACATTTGCAAGAGCCACAAACATGGCCCCCCGATTTCTGCTAATGTTACCCAAATCGCGAACCCTTGGCTGTAATCCGAACACCACCTTGTTTCTAGAACGTGTATACGCTGTCGCCTTTGAAGCAGGTAAAGGATATGCATCTGTTTTACTTTGGGGTAAAAAACCCAAGGGAAACCAGAGGCTTTACTAATGCATCCAGGAGCCACAACCAATTACATTTTCCACGTGCAGATAGTGGAATAGGCACGCGGTACAGACTGCACACAGCAGCCTCCCACAACTGCACACCTCCCATATTCATGGGCTGATAGTCCTCATCATCATTACTATTGGCCGTGCAAGCCAGGAAGTGTTGGGAATTGTACTCCAAAATATATGGGACACACTCGTTTGGAGATGTTTGGAGCATGTGCGTGATGTATAACGTCATGGGACCCTTTCATGTTATACAGAAGAGTTACAGCTTCCCTGTCTGGGGTTTGTAGACTGGTGGTGATGTTCCGGGATGGGGGTGCCGAATTCCACCACATCTTAACACGTTGTCACATTGGATAAGCATGACACCTGCAGACACAGGGGCGTTATTATAACACTGTGATTCCACTCTAACTGTCAGGCATGACAGCCATATCCCCTATGGAACGCTGGCGTCTATAGTTTGGTCAGATCGCAGAAGAAGCTGACTGGCCTGGAATTCTAAAGGCGGCTCCCTCAAGGCCAGTCCCATGGGTGTTAAAGTGGAACAACAGTCCTGTGAGAACCAGCAGGGTGTAGTGGTTTGAATGTTGGACTAGGACACTGGAAGACCTGTGTCCTTGCTCAGCCATGGAAACCCACTGGGTGACCTTGCACAAGTCACACTCTCTCAGCCTGTGAGGAAGGCAAGAGCAAACCTCCTCTGACAAATTCTGCCAAGAAAACCAGAAATGACCTGAAGGCACACAGAAACAAATAGTCCTGGGACTGTGTGGTGTGAAAAAGTTCTCTGTCCTTGTAATACCACCAGTTATGATTTTTTCCTTACATTTACATTTTCTTGAGTAGGGAGCATCTGCAGTTAGATTGTCTCCTATAGATTATCAGACATTTATCCATGTCAGTACCAGTACAAACTGTGCTGTATCGACATGCAAGTGAACATGCTCTTTTGTGATGTCAGTTGGAAGGAGGCTGCACATGTTTTCTGATGCAGGACAATGCATATGGTGGTTCGGTCAGTCCTATAAATCAAATCACTGGGTGGAGATAAACCATCACCACAGTGGCAGTCACCCACTCAATACCCACCACACCCAGGAGCGGAGGAAATAAAAACACCAAAGATGCATAAAATCCAAAATTGCCAGCTACATTCCCAGCACATGGAATAACCACTAACACCCATCAGTCAGGGACTGTTGAAAGGGAAAGTAAGAGCAATACAATCAGACAAGGTACAGTTTGACAGCAGTGGAACGGGGCAGAGAAAAGGCATGCAAAACAGCTGCAACAGTTCTGCTCCGTAGTAGGGTTGCCCTTCCTCTGTCTTACCTGCGTGCAGTCAGGTAGTAGAGTGAGGAGTGGAGGGGGAGTAGAGCATTTGTGGCTAGGCTCTCTGGTATCTCTTAAAATAAGAGTTCTGGCAGAGACAGATTAGCCATGTGCTCATACTCCCAGATGTTTTCTAGAAACTGGTGGTTTTGTAGACATGGAAATGTTCTTTTTTGTGCAGATTTTTTGCTGATCTCCATCATTTGGGTTGCGGCTTGTGAACTCTAACAGTGAATGAAAGAGTACAAAAGAGTGAGATCCTCATTTCTGCGGACTTGTTAGTTGAAATCTAGCTTATTTGTTTAGGGTTAATAAGTTGGCGGTGATGTGCAGCGATGAGGCAGTGAATTGCATGCTTTGTCATATCATATGAACATGACACTTGCAGATACAGGGGCATTATTTTTAAATTAACTATTTTCCTTTACATTGAAGTCTGTGGGAAGGACATTCTTTGCAAGCAGTCCAGGACTGGGGCACAGTTTGTCTTCAGTGGGGGCACAGCCCTAGCGTAGAGACAGGGCCTTTTGGGGGCAGGGACCAGAGGCAATTACTGCAGTCCTCACATATTGGCATTACTACATTGTTGTCAAACGGTTTCTTTCAGAATCCCAAGAATGTGAGCTCCTATGAACACTATGGAAAAAGAGGCAGTGGGCAGGGACCCTCAAATTAGCATTTTGCCCCTCAAGGTCTTAAAAATGTTCTGTCTGGAGATTATAAGATATCATGAAAATGCCCCGTTCACTTTCTTCTCCTGCCCTGTTCACCCACAGCTTTCTGTTTGGCTTTTTCTTCCACAGACTATCTATAACAATGTATCTGAAGTGTCTCACCTGTGTACCTTTAATACCTGTGGTTGAACTGACATTTAATCCATTTAATGGGGCTTCTGCCAAATCCAAGAACCCTTCAGTGTGTGGAAAATGTGTACAGGATTTTATCTTTATACACTCATGCCTTTCTGTTATTGCAAAAATCCCACTTCGATGACATGCTGAGTCGAGCCATAATGTAAAGAAAAATTGACCAGAAAAAAACACACATGCAAAATGGAGCTAATAATGTTTTCAATAGCTTTCTAGCTAGTAGCTACTTTGCACTGAGATTTTAAAATGAATTTGCAATTTAAAAAAGAGAAAGTGAAGAGAGAGATGGGAGCCCAATCGGTGAGGAAAGTCTACCTACCCACCAGCCTCCTCCACTCCCACGAATCAGCTTACACAACCTAGACCAGAATGTGCCACCAGAAATCAAGAGAACGAGTACACCGCTGAACAGTTTGCCTGTAGAAGAAAATAGCTCCAGGTGACTCACTTGCTTAGCCACTGCAAGGAGCAAGCAAGACATCAGTTCATGAGATCAAATGCATTGTTAAGGAAGGAACAATATTGCGGTTTTAAATGTTAACCGTTATCATTTCTTAGCCCCTAATATAAATAGAAGGATAATACGCTTCTTTCTTTTCCTCCCCCTTCCACATGGGTTCCTTTTTCATGCTCTGTTTCCTACCCACCCACCCCCACACTCTTTCACTCTCATTCTCTTTTTATTAGCCTCTGAGAAATTCCTTTCCTAAGAATCCACTTCCAAGACACCTCTCCTCTTATCTGTCGTTGCCATACTCCAGCTCAGTGCTTAAACAGTGCCTTAACGCAGGAGTACACAATGTTTCTCAGCCCCTCAAGACAACATGGGATGCTGGCTGGGGGTTGGGAGCCACACAAACACACATGCATCCACGCCAGTGTCTCTCCTTGGCTGGGAGGGAGCAAAGAGCCTTATTGCCACTTCCTCTGTATGAAATTGAATTCTGAGTCCCTTAAGGCCTTTGGGGCTGCCAGGTCCTCCAGGCTGTAGGCGCGGCCTAAGCTTAAAGAACAGCCTGTCTTAGTATAATGTGGAATTTGTCAAAGACACTGAGACTTTAAAAACAGGGGTAGCAGGAATAGCCTTCAAGTACCTTTGTTATAATGAAAAATAAACTATAGTCATTCCTTCGTATCCATTGGGGATACTTTCCTGGGCTTAGTGTGGATCACGAAAAACATGGATAATGAAACGTTATTTTCTTTTCCAATGAGATGAAAGACATAGGTATTGAGATGAGTATGCAGTTTGGTGAGGAGGCCCTGAATCTTGACAGAACTTTAGACTCTTAGAGAAAGATAGCTTTGTTGCCATTATTTGCAGTCCAAAGCCAGTGCACAACTCATAAAAACAAAAATTAATAGCAACGCGTGGTCCAAGAAGAGAGGAGAACAAAATGTTCTCAGACTGCATTTCCGCGAGGATAAGTGAAACCGTGGACACCAGTCGTGTGGATATGGAGGACCTACTATAGTTTAAAAGGGTGCTGTGAATTATAGGAAACTTAGCAAACCCAGCTATGAGGTTTCAAGCTGTCTGACGTGCCCCCATTTAGGCCTTAAATGGACTATACTATCTGAAAGATATTCATATTCAGAAATGCTTTTTTTGAATTTGTGAACAATGGATGGTCTCATCCGATTAGGACTGCAGGAAGCTGGTCCCTGTAAGCCAACATAGTCAACTCTGTGTGGTAGCCACGTCTGTTCATAGTTTCAGGCAGGATTCTTCCCTCACACCACCTGGGGATGCCTGGCATTACCTGGTAGCTTCTCGTCCAAGTACTAACCAAGCCTGCGCCTGTGGCGTTTCTGAAAGAGATCAGGGTGGTATGTGTTACAGGGGGCCTTGTCACTGAATACTTGCCCTGAAGCAACCACTCTGCCTCTGCTGTGCCTGCCACCTAACACTCAGTGATACTACATACAGTCTTTATATGTAGCATTTTTATATACTCTTTTATGCCTGTCATACAGTTCTGCAGTGGCGGCTGGTGGCCTTCCTGTCACAGAATCTGGGTTTTAGGCCCTTTTCACACTAGACTGTTACAGTGCTATTATTCCACTTACAACATCCCACAGAATCCTGGGGTTTGTAGTTTGCATCCTATTATTAGTAACTGCAAACCCCAAGATTCCATAGGATGTCGACGGTGGAATAAAAGCACTATAACAGTCTAGTGCAGAAATGGCCTTAGTCTGAATTTTCAATGTGATATTGAGGGTGCTGACCCCCTCACCCATTTTAGACATTTTACATCACTCCTTTAAAGTCTCAACTAAAATCATTGTTATTATTATTAATCTAGTACCATCACACTTTACAAGTAAAACAACCAAAAAAAACACTAGGTCCTGTCTGTACACACACACACACATGGAATGAAGTAATAATAATATAAATATAAATAATACAATTGTAAAACATATGATCCAGATAAAATACAAAAGGTACATTATAATATAAAGCAAACTGACAAATACATGTAATCAAAATATAAAGGATTATGAAACAATATTAAACTAAAATTCCAAAAGCTTCAAAAAACAAGAAAGTTTTTAATTCAGATTTAAACATAATAAGGGAAGAGGCAGTTCCAAGGGTGTGGAGCAGTGAGTGAAAAGGATGA
Source organism: Iguana delicatissima (assembly GCA_948472985.1). Taxonomy (NCBI): domain Eukaryota; kingdom Metazoa; phylum Chordata; class Lepidosauria; order Squamata; family Iguanidae; genus Iguana; species Iguana delicatissima. Next base: position 18,542 of record CAOKZL010000678.1, read on the forward strand.
AGCCAAGCCAAGGAAGAGGAAACCCTTGGTTGAGTGAGAAGCCTAGCATTCCTAGAATGCAGATCACAAGCACTGCTGGTAAAAACAAAAACGAAAAGATGGTGAAAAGAAATAAGAGCTGAAAGATAGGGTGGAGCTAGGTTGTGTATGTCTTTAAACGTTAAAACAAGAGGCTTCTACTAAATCCTAAAAGGAATGGGTACCAATGAAGAGACAGTGAAAGTGGAGAAACATGATCAAAGCGACAGGCCAAAAAGATAATCTTAGCAGGAGAATGTTGAATAGAATCCAGAGACTTAAGGTTAGAAAATGGAAGACCAGTCAAAAGATTACAACAATCAAGTGTTGCCAGATGTGAGGGCCTGGCCATGAACTTCCAGTCTTCATAGGTCACCTCCAAGCAGGAGATGAGGTTACAATGTCTCCAGTTCTGGTGGACTGGGTAAGTAGAAAGGACTCTGTGTGCATAACAGAGCAGCAGTTTCCAAGGCTTATGAGATAGTGGTTTGACTTGAGCCAATGACTCTGGGATCCAAGGTTGGAATTCTCACTTGGCTATGGAAACCCACTGGGTGACTTTGAACAAATCATTCTCTCAGCCTCAAAGGAAAGCAAAGGCAAACCCCCTCTGAACAAATCTTGCCAAGAAAACCTCATGATAGGATTATCTTACGGTCACCAGAAGTTGGAAATGACTTGACAGCGTACAACAACAAGAAGACTTGCAAAGACTCTCCGGGGATGTCTACATATTCACTTAGTTTCCTCATCCCTTCCCAGTCATTGTAGTGGCAGGGCTCGTGCTCCACTCTGCTCTGCATCCATCTTCTGGCTAAAAGGCTAGATTAAATGTTCCTCATCCTGTCTCGCTAGGTAAGTGAAGAGAAATAATCCCCTCACTTCTCCTTGATCTGGAAACAAGCCCTGGAGCTAAGATTTCTCTGTTAATTTGCATACAGGAAAATTAGTTTGCTGTGTGTAAGAGAGCATGCAAAGCTGTGAGCATCTGTAGTCAGTACATAATGCAGAATGCTTAATGACATAGCCAGGGGCGGTCCCTTGGTCTCAGGTTCTGGCCCAGGAACCTCAGGGCCTGGAACAATTATAAACTGGCAACCCCAACTAAAACCCAAAGCAGTTTCATAGCCTTGTTGACATAAGATCCCCCAGCCCCCGCTGCAGTTCTCCTTGGGAGAGGATGAATTGGGGACACATTCCTCATCTTAATAGGGCATTCCTGCATTCCCCTCTGTGTTTTACCAGGAAGGGAGAGGGTGGTGATGCTGGTGGTGGTGGTAATGTAAGAAGTACAAATGTGACAGCTACCAGAGTGACATGTGCTAGTTCCCCATGGCTTAGGAGGGTCACTGGGGTTTGTAAATGACTGATTATAATGAAGGTCCGTAGAGGAAGCGTCACTGATTGGGTTGGGACTACGTTTGATCATAATAAATAAATAATAAAGGTAAGTCAAATCCAGGTCAAAGGGGAGGCAAGACAGGAATCTCTAACATCACATCACAGGACTCACTAAGCACCCAGAAAGGTGCTTATTTATTCATAGGCAAAGAAGGCAGCATTTACAGATAGGAGACAAGGACTGGCATACAGAACTCAAGTGCAACAGAAGCATGTTTTTCCTTCAATTCCTGTGGCGGTGGCAGCAGCTGTGTGCCTTTAAGGCATTTCCAATTTAGGGCAGCCCTAGGGCAACCCTATCATAGGGTTTTCTGGTGCTGGGAGTGTGTGACACCCCCAAGGTGGGGCCCCCTGGCCAAGTGGGGAAATGAACCCAGGCCTCCACGATCATAGTCCGACACTCAAACCACTGTGCTATGCTGGCTCTCACTTCAATCCCTAGCTGTACTAATCCCAGCCCTGCAGGCATTTGAAGACAGGTACAGTCACATATGGGAACCTAAATATCCTGAAGGCACCAGATCCTGTCTTGGAAGCTAAGCAGAGTCAATTCTGAGTAGTACTTGCATGGGAGACCACCAAGGAACACCAGGCACTGTGGGCTGTATTTCAGAGGAAGGCAATTAACACATCACCTCTGAGGACTCATTGCTTAAGGAAACCCTGTGAAATTCATGGGGTCATCATAAATTGACAGGCAGCTTGAAATCACAGAGAGAGAGAGAGAGAGAAGTCATATATATGCATGGAACAAGGCCAGGCTCAGGCTGAATCTACCACATGAAATTGAATCAGACCATTGTAATCCTGATCTCTGTTTCCCTTGTGCAATGAATTGCTTCATGGTTTAAAAGACTGCTTTCTCTGTTACACTGCACAGATCAGAGTCCACTGCTGCTCCTTTCTATCTTATGCATGCTTTTGAGCATGTACATGCATGGTGAAAGTACCTCAGTTTCCCCTTGTGCAAAGGTTGATGCTCCTTTTCTATAGGACATGGTGTAGAAGTACCAGATAAATGTTTAGTGCAAAGAAGTTCTGAAGTGTATTGTTTGAATCAGACTCAAACTCTTCCTTATCACCAGTCCCTTCTATCTACCTATCTACCATCTATTTGTAATATTACTCAGAGGTAAATCCCACTTTTTCCAGTAGGGCTTACTCTTTTTTTGAGTCTGCATAGGTTCCCATCCTTGCAGTACAATAGATTTCCTTTTCTTCTGTCGCTTTTTCCATGGTTAAAATCTCTGGCAAAAGTCCCTTTGCAAAAGGAGTTACATATGTAACTAACTGGAAGATTGGAGGAGTGGGGTGCTATAAGGGGCTGGTGGAGGCCACACACCTCTTCTGACCACATGAAATCAAAGGGGCTTCTCAAGATGCCTTTAAAATTCTTTTTTGCCCAAAAAATCCTTTTCAAGGCTGAGCTTTGTTGAGGCCTCTGTTACCCTGTTCTCTTTGGGTCCCGGGAGGGACACCTAAATAACCAAACAATATAACACAACCTTGGGGAAAATTAGCTGGAGCACTCACTTAAGCTAGTGAGAGGCAGGGTAACTTAGCAGGATCTTGCAACCCAGCGTCTATGGGGTCAGGTCAGTCAAGCAGCCAGACGGGTTTAAAGTAATAAAAGTGATGTTTTATTGAATACAGACAAATGTTAAAGACACTACAGCCACATGGAGAACTAAGGAATCAGAAATTGAGTTAGAGAGAGGGGTTTTCAGAGGGAAATGGGTGATACGACACCTGTCTCGTAGTCCTGGACCTTAGGAGAGAAGCCGGGGATGCGGAGAAGCAGCTCAGCTCGATTAGCTGAGGGGAGCTCGAAACGGCAGCAAAGGGGGATGGAACTCTGGAGCAGGTCGAGTGGTCCAAGGACGGTCTCAGAATCAGGGATTTTTATAGGGAGAATTGTGACTGCAGGCTATGCCTTACTCGGGGAACAACAATGAGTTTTGGATGCGAGACAATGTCTCGGAAAGGTCACAACTCTGCATGATGGAATCAGAGCCGAATTAACAATAGTGTGGCCAGTATGCAAATGCACAGCGCTTACCAGTGGACGGCACAACCTTTGTCCAGTAGCCTGCTCAGAGCAGGAAGCTTTTGTTAGTATTGTGCATATGTAATAAGGTGTTTGCCGGAGAGGTCCCTGAAGCGACGAACTGGCTGTATCTGGCCTGCCTGGGTGGAGAATGGAGTGTCCAGCAATTATCGGCTGTGCCTGTTTGCGTGCTTGTCCGGTGGCCTCGCAAACAGGTGGAGTGGGGTGGTATGGTAAGGCCGAATGGTTTGATTTCAAAATGATATCTAGGGGTGTCCCCAAAGAGGTCTAAATTGCAGTAACACCTCCCTTTCAAAGAATGGGCTGTGTAACTACAAGGTCAGAGTGGCTGTAAGGGATGGCAGAGGCTACACAACTTTTTCCCCTGCACAGAAACAATAAGCAGTCCTTCCAAACAAAATTAAAACATTATTCTTCAGTGTAGTCCATTGTCTAAGAAGATATCAGGTAGCAAATGAGATGTAGTTGGCTCTACCTCTGATTAACATGTCTTCCACCTCGCTAGACCTAGAGGGCTCCAGCTGCCACTAGAGACATCCTCATGGATCTCCAGAAGCAAGGAGTTGGGATGTTTGTGGAAGCCCTGACCATGGCCATTTCCGCACTAAACTGTTATAGCCCTATCATTCCACTTGCAACATCCTATGGAATCTTGGGGCTTGCAGTTTCGGGAGGGGCCAGGCTCTGTTGTGCCTTGTCCTCTCTCATCTCTCGGCTTGGGTTGCATTTGGAAATCAGAATGGGGCTGCAAGTCATATCTCTGAGCTGTATTGAAAACCATAGTTTAGAGCAAACCACTGTAACATAAGATGAGGGGTCAAATCCACAATTAGCATTCTGAGTCTGGGCCACAAAACTTAAATAAAAGCCAGCTAAGATGTAGTTGCCCTGGCAGCTTTGCCTCTATTATGAAAGCATCCACCCCATCCCAGTGACTGAGTTCATCCCAGATTCTTGCAGCTCTGTTACACCCCAGCAAACAGCCTGAAATACTTCAGCTTTTAGCATGGTGGAGGTTCTATTTTCCCACAGCCCAGGTTAATATTTAAAGTAGAATTTGCGTACACTATTAATTTTTTAGAGGAGCCAGCCTTGCAAAGAACACAGTACTGCAGATGTCATCTTGCCATAAATAGATCTTATGTTAGGAGTGAGAAAGGGGAAAAAAAGTAATAAAGGTCTCCTTGCAAATAAATGTTCTCTGAGAATCCACCCCTGATGTTTTTCAAGCTTGTTCTCTCGCTTTCCTGGGGCACAAGATAATATTGCATTGTACGCAGCTACAATTCCCGCTTGTAAAACCAGAGTGCAGAACACTTAATGGGTGGTTACAGAGGCAGTTAGCCTGAGTGGGAGCTGAAATGCTTGGAACACAATCTGCTTTAAAATAAGATTCCTTTTAAACAGCAGGGAGGCAGCCGCCTCTTCATATTAGGAAAGGTGATTTCCTTCTTGCCTTGGAGACCCAGTTGGGCATGAATCCCAGGGAACTCCCATCACCTATGGAGAAAACCCTTCAATTTTATTCAGGACCTACTTCAGGGCTTTTGTTTTATTTAGAGAGCAATCCAATGCTCCCGGGGGGGCTGCTGAAGAGCTGCTGAATATCATGGATGTCAATCTTTGGCCAGAGAGGAACTTCCAGAATGGTGGTGGGACACTATTATGACTTGCCCAACGTTGATACTCCACTGGTGGTGGGGCCCAAAACAGTGCAGTTAGAGGGACATGACCACAGATCTTAATCCCTCATGTTCCCCAGCTAGAGACTGGCACAGCAGAGATTTCCTAGAGCAGGCACTTCCCATAAAAGACAATGTGGAGGGAGCCAGGACAGCTCTTCCTATTATCCTACCCCATTTCTGTTCAGTAGTAAAATAGGCAAGAGAGAGGGGGCGGGAGGAATTAATCTGCTCAATATACAGATGGCCTTCCTTATCCATGGATTCTGTCTCCACAGATTCAGCCAACCATGGCTTGAAAAAAAATCCAAAAAGCAAACTTTGATTTTGCCATTTTTCTATAAGGGGTGCCATTTTAGTACACCATTGTACTTAATGGGACTTGAGCATTCACAAAGTTTGGTATCCACAAGAGGTCCTAGGAGCAAACACTAGCACTTATCACGGGCCCACTGTATTTTTAAAAGGAGGAAGAGTATAGATTGCAGCACTGGACCTTCTGTTGCTCTTCTTTTCATTTCTGTATTGAAAAGTTATGTGAGCATTCCTGCACTGAACTAGTACAGGAAGCCCTCACCTTTTGATACCCCATTATCTGACAACTCACTTTTTTGACACTTCCCAATTAAGGACAAGTTCCATGAATTCAGTGGGGGCTCCACTCTTTCATGAGTTCTTCTTGCTTAACGGGGCTTGCTTGGAAGTGCTCGCATGCACATGCTGCTTGCAAGTGAGCTGAGGTTGGAGGAGAGCTCTGAACCAGCTCAGAGACTTTGCAAACAGCACATGCATGGTCAGTCCCAAGTGAGCCACCATAAGTCCTTCATGCTCTCTACAGCAGTGTACATGGATTCTGCTTTTCAAGCAATTCCATTTTCTGACAGTGCTCTGGCCCCCAACCTATCAGACAAGTGAGGGAAGCCTGTACAGCAATTATTACTCATCCTTTACAGAAATCCATACAGTAACAACATACATTCTTTTTAAAGTTCACAAGACTCAAGGGAAACAATCACACAGTGATGCGTTACTAGCCAACTGTTGTCGGTATCACTTGCGTAGCGAAATATTCCATTGCACTCCAAATCATATAAAATTGCTAGCTTCCAGTGCATGTGTGTAATCAACATTTTTCCATTGCCACTTACCTGCTAGGAAAACACACTTTTTCTGCAATGAAAGAATCCCCTTGGAGACAAATGTAAATGTGACCACATCAGCTAGGACATAAATACACATATGTCATCTGGCAAAAAAAGTCATGATGAAAGGCCTTCAGAATTAAACTTGGCCCTCCATATTCACTAGGGTTAGGGGCACAAGGGCCCCCCAAAAGTAGAAAAACCATAAATATCAAAATGTGTGTGTGCGTGCGTCTGTGGGAAGGGGGCCAAGATGTGGTGGGGATAGTGGGAATCAAGGGTCCAAACGAGGTCAGGAAAAGGAGAGGGAAAGGGAGTAGGTCAGCATGGTAGTTCTCTACTTCCTTTCTCTTGCCCATCTGCTACTTGGGAGGGGGCATCAAAAGAGGATTTGTGGTGCTGAGAAATCTGGCTGTGGCCCATCCTTAATTGGCCAGGCAGTGTCTGGTGGAGGAGGAAGAAGACGAGAGGTGGGTTTTTAAAGGATGGTGTAGCCTGATCAGAGCTGCCAAGGAGGAAGGTTCCCCCAGAAAGTAAGTACTTAGGGAGGGGCGACAGGGGTTGGAGAAACAAACAGTCAAATCTGTGAAAGTGAAACTTGCAAATGTGGAGGGCTGACTGTATAAGCTGTATTGCTGGACCTGATACTTACTGTAAAATAAATATCCATCACACTTGCATATATAAATTCACATTCAAAATAGAAGGAAGTCTTACTGTTTGCTTACATCTCTACATCTCAAGTAGTTGAGGGTTGGTGGGTGTAGAAATACATATTTTAATTACATTTTACAGAACCAGTACAAACAGGGGAACTCTCCTTAACCAATAGGTAACAGCTGCATCCCAGCCAGGTCAACCCACCTCTCAAAATGTATTTCACAAATCACATCTTCATTGACAATTTGAAGGACAGTCATAGGTTACTGTATTTCTCTGGGAGCTAGAAGATCCTCCAATATAGTTTATGTTATAGCTGTTATAGCTTATGTACATTTATATTAAAATACTTAATTTGCTTTACACAACCTCTGTGTAGTGGAGGGGGGTAGCTTACAACATAAATTTAAAAGAAAAACAATAAAACATCAAAATAAAGTAGCAGTAGGTTGTTGTGGGTTTTCTGGGCTTTGAGGCTGTGTTCTGTTAGTATTTTCTCCTGACATTTCACCTGCCTCTGTGGCTGAAGGATCTGAAGAAAATACTAACAGAACACGGCCTCAAAGCTCAGAAAACCCACAACAACCTATGGATTCCAGCCGTGAAAGCCTTCGACTTTACATAAAATAGCAGTAGTTTAAAAAAATCCAGCAGCGATTTAAAGCCTGGGAAAATAAAGTGTTTCACTGGTGCTGAAAGACAGCAATCTTATAGACCCATTTCAAATACTGCACATGTTTACACAGGAAAGTGTCTCACACCTCTATATTGATGTATTTCACTGCATGTTCTCTCACAACGAGCTGTGACTAGCCACAGCTTTCTGGAACATGCAAGATTCAATGTTCACTCTTACTGAGTGGATCTCTTCACCTGTACACTGAATCTAAAGCTTGGAAACAAGACTCAGAAAGTTGTAGTCCAAAAAAGGAATGTTCTCCAGCTCTGACCACGCCTTGCAAGGTCCTTGGGAGATCTTATCCTGAACACACACACAAACACAGCACAGCTCCAGGTTTGCCATTCCAGACAGGCAGAAAAATCAGCAGATTTTTCAAGCTTGGATTTCCACATATATCCTGAGACTGTGTTTGGCTTGATGGATCACACTGTTCATTAAAGTACAACTACATGTGGTGTAGGAAATCAATGACCGCTCTGTGTGTGTGTGAGAGAGAGAGAGGGTGTGCACACTCATGTGTGCCAGTTAACAACAGGCATGGAATGGGAGACCAAATGGGAGAGTTGGGTGATAGTGCAAGGGAAATTCACCCTTTTACATGTCATTTTCCCCATTTAAATTACTCTTCCACTATATTTCTATTTTAGTGGGGAAACAGAGTTGCTATACAGAGTATTAACATACCTTAAAGAAGGTGTTTTTTTGTTTGTTTGTTTGTTTGTTTGAGAAATAGTACATCTGCTCAAGATGTTATGATACTTCGACTGGTTCCTATCAAAATATTACCCTATTGTAGTTTTCAAGTGCCTGCATGAGACATTTTGGTTGATCCTTATGTTCAGCTTTTAGGTACTCACATGTGCATCTGTATGTTTTCCCCTAAGCAGTTAATAGCAGCTTCAGAAACAAATTTTAATTGAAAACAACAGTGGTAGAAAAAGGGTTTTCCCTTCCCTTCCCTCAACACCATGACCTTACTCCAATTTGTCACCACCAGCACTGGTGGTATTGCTTTTAATAAAAATTTTATTAGATTTCTGTCACTTCCAATCTGGTTCTTATACAATAGAAGTTTTGTGTATGGGAACTGAGTATCATGTAAAGCACCTCTTACTCTGGGATAAAAGGAAGCCTATAGCCCCACTCTTCCTAGACATCTGTGGTTCTTCTTCAGTTCATTTTTAGTTTTGGTTAATGCCTGATACACCAAATCAGGGATAAGCAAAAGAGTCCTATATTCTAATTACCCTGAGGGAAAGATACATTGCTGCTCTGTCTGTGCAATGTCCAACATCGCTTATTTGCCCCTCTCAGAACAAGTAGGGAAAAATGTATCACTTGGAAGGATATGCTGTGGAACCATTTTGCCAGAGGAGCTGGTGGTGTATCTGTGCAGCTGCATGGTGTACATGTACTGTTGCACCTGAGCAATTGCATTGGTGTATCTCCAATGGGAAAGAATAAATCAGTTTCAACCATGTCCTATCAACCTTTGGTTGATGTATCATGAACACAGGACTGTGCCGTGAAATGAGTTTAGGAACTATTATCCCACAGTTGCTAATCTGTACTACAGCATCATTGAACCACTATATATGAAGCACTTTGAAACATTGACATATGCTGTTGTCATTGTGGATATTCCAAATTAAATCAGTGGTACCTTAATGCTATAAAATGTGGCCTAAGAGCCAATTCACGTTACATTTTCAGTGACCACTGAAGATGTTTTAAGGATGCACCTAAAAACTTAGAAACACATTTGTCACCAAGTTAATTCACTGTAAATCCCTCTTGAATGCACACTTTGTGGGAAAACCACTGGCCTTTTTGCCTCAGGATAATGATTACAAAGATTTAAATAGGAAGCTATTGCTACTCTTGAATCCTGTTTTGTTCGCTACTGGCTTGGCATAATGCTTCCAGTTCTGGTTTATTATTTAACAATATGTTTCACCCTCATATCAATACAATTACTATAGCAGCAACATAAGGAAATAAATGGTTAACAGCGACCTTCGGAATATAAAATGGGAGCGAATGGTCAGAAAACCAGGGTGAGTTGGTCCAGGTTAAACCGCAAGTTAGTAGCAGAGAACAGAGACTTGACTATAGGCCTGTTTGTTCCCAACCTTACTTTTGAATCACACATCTACCTTCATGCTGGCAGGATTTCCAGAGTCTTCTTCCACTCCCCACCATTTGCAAATGAGCTACCTGCTGAGAATGCGAGACAGAGGTTTGAACTGATAGGAACCAAGAATCACACAGAGATGATTTTAAAAAGGAAGGCAGCTCCTGGTGCTGAGAAGTGGAATTGCAAAGCACCCAGCTGTTAACAACATGGTGAGCTCAGCATCTACCAGCTGCAGATATCTCTTAATCTTACTTTGCAGTAGCAAGGCAGCAACACTAAAGAGAAACACGAGCGCTGCCCCAAAAACTGTTCAAACTCCCAGTCATGTTGAGTGTGAGTTTTACCAGAGAGAGCAGCCGCCTCCAGGAATCATTGTTTGTTGGAACATGATGGTTTCTGCCTGCAAAGGACTCCTGGGAGCCAGCTGCTTTATACAGCCACCTGATATGGTGGGGATGTGTCAAGTCCTGTGGCTGCTTCCTTAGTCATCGTTCAAGGCAAAGAAAGCATGGATATGTGCTTGGAGACCTCATACAGATGAAAAGCAGGGCACAGGGAGGAGAAGTAGTGCTGTGACAGAGCTATGTAAGAAACTCTAACTTTCCCTTCAGCCCAATTCCAAAATTAGGCTGAGGATTTTAACAACAACAAAACTAATATTAATAATAATTTTTTTTATTTCTTACCTGCCTCTCCTAAGGCTTGAGGTGGGGTACAACATAGATTAAAATACAACTAAAAACCATTTAAAACCATTTAAAATAAAAACATAAAACCATTTAAAATACACCAGTTTAAAATTCATAGTTAAAAATTGACTGGGTAGGCCTGCCAAAAGAAATAGATCTTTAGTACTTTTCAAAATCACAGCCAGAGTGTTTAGCTGTCAAATCTCTTCTGGCAGGTCGTTCCACAGTCTAGGATCGGCTGACAAAAAGGTCCTCTGGGTGACCTTTGCCAGTCTAGTCCTGGCTGGCTTAAGTAAATGGCTCCCAAGAGGGCACAAGTGTGTGGGGTGGATTGTATGGGAAGAGGTGATCCTGCAGGTAATTTGGACCCTAACCATATAGGGCTTTAAAGATAATAACTAACATTTTGTATTTTGCCCAGATACTAATTGGCAGCAAGTGGAGTGATTTTACTATCTGTGTGATATGCTCACTCTTCAATGTACCTATAACCAATCTGGCTGCCATATTTTGGACCAGCTGGAGTTTCTAAACTTAGTACAAAGGTAGTCCAATGTAGAGCTCATTGCAGAAGTCCAACCTTGAGGCTACCAGCAGGTACACTACCATCTTTAGGTCTTCCAATTCTAGGAAAGGGCGCAGTTGGCGTATTAGCCAAAGTTGATAATAAGCATCCCTGATGTTGCATCTATCTGAACTGATATTTGGAGAGATGGATCGAGGAGCACTCCTAAGCTGTGAGCACAGTCTTTCTGGGGGAGTGTGATCCCTCCAGAACTGGCTGACACAGCTCCAACTCCAGATTAGGGCCCAGATTAGGGTTTTTTCTTCTTGGTTCTCTCACCAAAGCCACAGCTTTCCTCCCATTTATTCCCCTTGTTTTGATCCTTGCAAGCATGGGTGTTCAGAACTACAAGGAAGTTTAGCATCATAGCCATGACAGCTAGTGGTTTCCACATGCATAGGTCAGTGGATCCAGTTCAGGTGTTAGCTGAATATTAAAGGAACTATCCAAGGTGCTGAACACTCTCCTCCAAATTGAATTAGCCCCTTTAAAATCTGGACTAAAACCTGTACTGGGTTCATTCACTTGGATACAATTAGCTTCCCCTTCACTCCAGCCCCTCCCTCCCCTGCTCTGGCCAAGCTAAGCTGCTGTTCAGTCATGGAATGTCGCCAACATGAGCTTCTCTGTGCAGTCATTGAAAGTGTGCTACAACAGCAACACAGCCATTGTAGAATATGTCTAAAATGATTTTTCCATGGCAGCTTTTCTGCCATAGAGAACGGCCATGGTTCAATGTGAAAGCACCTGTTTTGCATGGAGAAGCTCCTGGCTCTAAGTGCTGGCATATCTTGAAACTCAGAGAGCTGTCAGTCTGGGTAGGGATCTGTGATCATCAAAGGGCTGGTAGACTGCAGCTCCCATTCTCTATCACCATGGCCCATGCTGGAAACTGGAGTCTAACAATAGCTAAATCATCACAGTGTTGTTGTTTTTTCCATTAGAGAGACCAATGGTCTTTCCTTTGTTTAAGGCAATCTCCTAAATTAACATTACTTTGGACACCTACATGTAAAACTGAAGATCATCTTTCTGAGTGAGGAACTATAACTCCTAATATTATTTGTACAATGTCTAATCTTCAAACAAGAGATACCGGGGATAGTATTTTTGCTTAGGTAAGATAGCTGTGTGTCCCCAGTACAGAGAGGCATTCTCTTGCATAGCAGTCATACATAATTTGTATACATCATTCAGTAGCCTCCAGATACTAAGTTCTTAATATGGAGGACTGAACTAAAACTGAGGATATAGGAGGGGGGCCTCATTACAGTACAAACATTCTTCAGAAGGTGCCCCAAGACATCCATGAATCACATAGTGATCACACAGTAATTACAATAACCCTGAATTTGCTATCTGGGAGAAAAATATAAATATGCTGATAATTCAGTCACCCCACAAAAGAAATATTAAGAGGAGTATAGGGACACTGTGTGGGGGTGTTAACGTAAAAAGTGCTTGTCTTTGTAGACTGGAATCAGTATCCAGAAACCAAAAAGGGCAAAGAAGTAATGGAAGGACTAGAAGACGCATATTAATTTTAACCCACTTACAGGTCTCTCTACGTTAATGTTAATCAGCCTCCAGAGAAGTTGAGCTCTAAGCAAAGAGTTGTGCTTTGATCTAGCAATTCTGCATCTGTTGAACTAAATCTTACTTATCCAAATTTCTAACGATGTCTTTAAACGGAGGGGGAAAAAACACCCTCTGAACAAAATTAACAGTTTGCAACATTTTTAGGTGAAACTGATCAGAGCAAAAGCAAATTACCAAACTTGTAGGTAGGAGCCCTAAAAACAGCAGGGGACGCCTGTTTTGTAAAAAAAATGCATGCTCAGAATTATTTGTATATGTTAAAAGAAAGTGGTATGTGAGGATTTGATTCATGCATTGCTTGTTTTCAGCCTATCTGTGTCTGGTGGTTTTTCCACTTTATTGTTGTTTGCACCCCTACTTTTAAAATAGTAGGCAGTGATTACATTAACTCTAGATTTGATATGATTTATGTTCTGTTTATACATCCTTAGACATTACAAATGATGATTGAAGGAACTTATTCATAATAAGATTTGTTTGCTCAAACAAAAATTACTGTTGTATTACTTAAGTTATTATGTGTCTTTTCTGACCATGAATCTATCATGGGATTTTCTTGGCAAGATTTCTTCAGAGTACATTTGACTTTGCTTGCACCTGTGGCTGAGAAAGTGTGACTTGTCTAAGGCCACCCCATGGGTTTCCATGGCTAAATGGGAATCTGAACCCTGGTCTTCCAGAGACTTAGGGCCTCGAAACTGTAAACCCCAGGATTCTATAGGAAGTTGAAAGTGGAATCATAGCGCTGTAACAGTCTAGTGCAGAAATGGCCCTAGTTTAACATCCAAGCCACTACACTGTGCTGGCTTCAAGTCAACTCCAGCTTATGGAGAACCTGTTGTAGGGTTTTTTGGGGGGTTTTTTTGTTTCTTGGCAAGATTTATTCAGAGGTGTGTTAATGCATTCTTCTGTATATAGCCCATAGCCTCTGGTATTCCCTGGTGGAATCCCTTCCAACTACTAACGAGGCCTGACCTTGCTTAGCTTCAGGATCTGGTATCTTCAGGGTATTTAGGCAGTAAGTACCACTGGAAAAAATACCGCCCCCTTGGGATGCAAATGGCCATAGAAGACGGAACATTACTTTCCTCAGCCTAGATCAAAGGTAGGAATCAAGTGGCCCACCAGATGTTAATAAGCTGTGACTCTCAACATTCCTTACTATTGAGCCTGTTAAAGCTGCTGGGACTTGCGGTCCAACAACATCCAAAGGGCCATTATTCCCATGCCTGACACAGCCCTTTATTGGGACAAATTTGGACCTGCCGCATGATGCGGAACTTGTTTGTGTGTTGGGGAGCACGCTCTGTAGATTTCCCCTTGCCCAATGTGATACGTGATGCTGATCATCCAGTTGCCAGTGACAACTGATAATATCACATTAGCGCCTTGAAAGGGCCCAAGAGAATTGTAGAGTTGCATCCTCAACAGGTGCATATCTCCATAAATAGTAAAGCTGAGCAAGGTGACCTGCCCCTATAAAAGCCAGGGACATGGCTTAACTTTTCAAAAAGACACTTGCCAAGATTCAGGCTGAGGAGATCTGTGGCAGGTAAGTGCTTGCTGTACATATTCAGTGACTAGGGAAAAACAAGCTCATTTATTAATATGGTAGCTACAGAAGGAGCATACAGTTGCAGAATATTTAACTGGTACAATTCTCCCCAGAGCATGAGATTCATATTTGGAAGACCTCCTAATCAGTTTGAAAGGTGGAATGAGTGAAGCTGAGGAAGGAAAATCAGCCATTCTAGATCTAAGAAGAAGAACAGCTGGAGAGTTTAATAAATAGGTTCATCACAGTGATGGTCTATCAGCAAAAAAAAAGAGGGTGGATAAAGGCTGTTGGCATGTAGTAAAAGTCAGTGCTCCTTGCTGACAATTTGTACCATTCTCGGTGGTTTCTTCATACAACAACAGGATCTTTGGGTATGTCAAGCAAAAGGAATCAAGCTTCTTTTGCTGAAATTGTTGGCTGAAATTTACAATATACCAGGAATTAGTGATGGTATTGCTGTGGGAAGGATTGGCAAGATGTAAGAGGACAATGGCTGATTCATCCTCAGCCCCTTTGAAGCTGGCAAGTGTGTGCCTCACTTTTGAATATCAGATTTTCCAATGTGCTGCTTTCCAGATGTGTTAGAATAAAGTCCCATCATCATCATCATCATCCTCCTCCTGAATTGAGATGATAAGGGCTGTCGTTCATCCGTATAGAACATACAGAGTTGAAGAAATCTGGAATATACCTGTATATTCAGAATTCCATATCTGCCCTTTGCTCCAGCCTATTACTTCTAAATGCTTATTCATTGCCAAGAGTTTGTTAAGTGCAGCTCTTTAATTAAGACAGAGGATAAATCAGTGCTGGTGAGGGGGTGGAGAATACTATTTTATTTTTATTGGGAACATAAATTTCAATACCAAAAGGACTTTGGGAGGGGATATTTTGCCAAAATGTTGATGTTGGAAAAAAAATACGACTAAAATGCTAATGCAAACTAAGATAAAGCTGGATGATGAGGTCTCAGAAAGATGTTGCAAGGTGCAAATTGACCAAGGGTAAATGCTGCATCAGCAAGGACCTACCGAGCCCCCTCCTTGTCTAATTGAAGCAATAGGACCTGAGCCCCAAAACCCCAAATGGATAGAGAAAGGAAAAAGGAGTTCATATATACAAGGCACATTGAATCTACAGAGTGTGTTAGTGGCATGGGAAATTATTTTTTATGGAACGCCATCTTTCATGGTGTCAATTTGCTAGGCAGCAACCCCTTGTGGAGAGATTTCGGTGCAAATATTGTGTGGATGAAAAATTAAGGTTATACCAGCAGCCTTCCACCAGGCCCTCATGTGGGCCGCTTCCTTCTTCCATTCTCTGAGCACAAACAGTTTCCAGGACAGTTATCTGTTATGAAAATGGCATCTTCTCCAAATGCTCAAAGGCAGAGGGAGAAGAAAAACTGCACTGTCCTTTTCTAAATAAACTCTTGGCAGACAGAATCTGATGGAACAGGGCGTCCATTGGGAAAACTGAGTTATTTAGACTGAGTGTAATCCTAGAACTAGTTCACATCACAAGACGTTGCATGGCAAATATAAGAGTCCCTAAGAGGAGGGAAGGGAAGGTTCAAGAAGCATAATAGGAGGGGCAGCTTTCCTCAGAGCACCAGCCAAGTCTCAGAAATAAACAACTTTCCCGCCAACAAGAAACAACGGGTGCCAGGGCGCACTTTCTTGAGCTTAAAGAAAAAGGAGCAAGGAGGCCTAAATCCTTACGGCAGGCCTTCAAATTGCTCTCTTGTCCCTGCCTTTTAGTGAGATAAGGAAGTAAAGAATTTGGAAGAGGCCTGAGGCCCACACAACTGATTAGTAGGCAGAAAGGATCTAAATGTTCCCTGTTTTAGGGTTCTGGCTCATGACCCACAATGCATTGCTCCTGGTGGCTACAGGGAAGTGCGTCAGGGATTGCTCTCGGCAGTGTCACAGAGCCATTACGGTCACCTCTCTGTTTCTTGTTTGCTTAACATCTGAAGAGACTGTTTGTACTGGGAAAGACTACCTAGGACAGAGCCTGTAGGAGAGCAATAGAGTGACAATTGTACTGGGAGCTGTTTGTTTACTCTGCTAATCTCCAATTATATCACTATCACAGAGCACGGCATATTTAGGGGATTGGGACAGGCATTACAGCTTCGAGTAACCTTTGCACGCAATGGATTTCAGAGGAGCTCATGCTGAAGCTTACTCCTCAGAGGGAAAGGTCATCAGTAAAACTGAACCACTGGACCTGTCTGCATTTGGGGACACTTCCGCACAGGACATCTGCCATGGCTGTTCTAGACTGGCAACCTCTGACTCCAGTCTCATTTGGTTGCCGGGCCGTGCTGCAGATTTTTCTGGCTTCCCGCTTCTGAACCCACACTTGATGGGAATCTGTTTCTCATCCAGCTGTGTTCAGGCCACCTCTAACACAGTACGTTAATCCCTTTTTGCAGAAATAGCAAGATGCTTGCAGTCAACCATAACTCTCTTTGTGTCCTAGCAGTATTAGTAATCTGCACAGGATTTCTTAAAAGATTGAATGGAATGACAGTTTGTGCTTCTAAAGAACTTGGTGGACTATGCAAAACAAATTCTGTCCAGAGAATTCTTGGCTCATAACAAACTTAACTCAGCTTACCTACTTTGCTCTTCTCCGTACCGCTATGTCCACCACCTATGGAGTTAAGCTGAAAATGCCTCCCTCACAATATGGTGTATATGGTATATACCTGGAACATTTTACCCCTCCTATAGGATGCAACAGAATTCACTGTCAGTACAAAATTGAAAGGTGTTTTTCTGCAATTAGAGACAGGAATTGCCTCAGGAAGTGGCAGAAGTGTTTAGGTTAAGTAACTGTAGAACAGGTTTTCATAATGCAAAAGAGGAATTTTGTCATAAACAGGGTTCATTCAGACCTAACATTTGTCTCTCTTGTCTAATTCAACAAAGAACCCTCAGTGTTTCCTGATACTTACAGCCCAGTTTATCTGGTATACTTTAATATAAACTGACTGACAACAATTGAGGGATGGCATGGCCAACTGGCAGTCTGTGAACTGCATTCGGTTTTATCTGGCTTCTGGAGAATCTCCCAGAGATGTGGCAGAACATTTCCCCATAATTTCACTTGGAAAAAAAACAAGGACAGGCCTGTCTGCCTAGGGTGCTCTCCTATCACAAAATGTATAAGCGGCTTTAAAAAAAAAAAAAAACTTCCTGCACCACATCAGCCCACATTATGCATTATCAACTATTAACACTTTCTCAGTCTTACCTCATTCATTGGTTTCTATGGCATGAAAGGCCTCCGGAACGGGCCTTCTGGACTCCTGGTCCTGCAACTGAGATGCGAGCTGGCCTTGTCTTTCATCTCCTTTTCAGCAAATGCACCACCAGTCTCCACTTTGATCATTCATGTTCCTTTGTAATCCAGCATTTTGCAGTTGTTAAATGAAGTGTACAATGCAGGGTTTGGGAAGTGAGGGTGACTCACCCAGGAGTTAAGCTCAGCTGGCAGACGCTTGGCTGCCAGCGAGGGGGAAAGAGCCAAAGAGAATGAGCCTGGATGGCTGATTGGCAAGATGAGCAGCTAGCTCAGTGCAACAGGATTTACTGGAATTTGAAATCTGCCTGTGGTTTTAGCAAGCAATCGAAAGCTTCCTTGCCTCGGATTAAACTGAAGATAATCTCAGTAAATAGCACAGTCTCACCATGCGGGACTGAATTCAACTGTCTGAATTATCCCCTAAAGGTATTTCTCTAAGGGTAAATGACTTTGGAGATGGACTGTAGGTAGGTACTCCTCTTCTTGAACAAGTGTGGAATGAAGCTAATAGGAACCACATACACAGGCCTGAATCATGGGATCTTAGATGTAATCTAATACATGCCTGGAGGCAATCCTGACTCTGAATCATCCCAGGCATATGCTTGTCCAGCATCCCTAGCAATGACAGAACTTAAACAATGTGACTAAATGCTGGATTTATTTCATTCTCTGTTCTTGCAGATAGGCAGCCTTTCCTGAATAGTTTACAGAAACTCTGTGCAGCTGCAGAGTTAACTCCAGAGCCTCTTTCCTGCTTCTGTCTGTGGCAGTGGTAAGGTTCTTTCTCATGTAAGGCTGAGCTGTGGTTTAGCAGAATGAGGAGGAGTGGCAGGAACCCTTGGGCTCAGCTGCTCCCCTTCCTCCTCTGGTGCAACTGCAAAGAGGTGGTCAGAAGCTTTCATTCTAGATTAATATCAGGTTAGGATAATGTCCAATCCTGAAATGTGATTAAGTATAGTTAGTAAAAACAAGCCATCTATGGCTTGACATTAACTTGTTTCCACTAATTGCAGTTAAGATTAATCAGCTTGTCCAAGTTTGAACAACACAGGAAGCAGTCATTAATCCAGAATGGAAGTAAAAGTTTCCAAATTCCTTCTTGTGGCTGCTCTGGGGGAGTAGTGCCTAGGATAACACCGAACTATGGTTTAAAGCATCCTTTGGATGCTATCTTCCTTCTTTAACCCAGGGAACCACATGTGTTCCATTGTCCCTAGCTACCAAGGATAATTCTGATTTTCTGGCACCTCTCCTTGGTCAACATCTGTTTCTATTTGGCCTTGAGGGGATGATTGCAAAAAGTTGATTAGTGTGTGCCTACATGTACTATAGTAGCCATGCTTCAGGTTTCAGCCTCTCTTCTAAAGTATTTAAATACAGAAGCTCTTAGCGTGAAGACAGACATGATATAAAAAGAGGGAGTGCATAATCTCTCTCAGCTGAAGGATGAGCCTGGCTTCACAATGTAAATGACAGACATACATGCAAGTACAATTAAAGACTGCCCTTGTCTCATGCTCCCAGTGAGATATAAACATCTGCTGGCATCCTATTGGTATTTACATCATCAAAAATGGACTTAAAATCATGCAAAAGTGACTTTCAATACTGCACAAGGAGGGAAACAAAGGTAAGCTACATCTCTCCATAAAGGGAGCCAACAGCATGATCACTGCACAATGCGTCCTGACACACAATGGGACATGTTGGCACTGGGATATATTTCACAATGGGAGCCCCCCCCTTGCATGACAGGTCATCTTGTGTGGTGGCCCATTGTGCACCACTGCAATTCACTAGCATTGTTGCACAGCATGTCTGCTAAGTATCTCTGCCACCCTGAAGTTCTGCATCACAGTCTCTGACGCAAGATCTCAGCCATTCACTCCTTTTTTAACACTGTGGATTCCTCAGCCAAGGACGCCAGGGCCCTGCGTTTGCCAGAGTGTTGATGACAGAGCACCCGGAGATTTCTCATTCGTAGTGTCACCATAAGTCAAAGTCAGCTTGACAGCAGTTACCAACATGCATTTCTGTTTAGTTCATGCATTTCTGTTTAGTTCATCATCCTGTCAATTATTTTAAGGAAATGTTGTTTAAATTGTTCCAGAGACCACAGAATGGATTTCTTGGGCAAGTCAGGGTGAGTAGGTAAGAGGCAGCCAATCTGGGCACTGCAACTGGCATCTGCTCGAACCTACAGAACCAAAGTTCTCAAAGGAAGCTTCAGCCAGAACAGAAATGCACAATCGGAAGCTGAGATGGTGGTTTAGGAATGCTCCCACTGCCCTGAAAAAAAAATGTTATGTGTTCCTTCGCCCTCCTCAGGGGATGTGGGTAGAGGCAAACATATCTTGGCTGATGTAAACAGATGCAGAGTAAATCTATTTGCCGCTTGTGCCCTGGCTTCTTTTACTCACCCCCCCATGTATCTGTCCAGACACACCACATGCATTCCAGTTGTAGCTGCTCTGTCTTAACTACCACAACTAGATTGTGATTCTGCATCCTAACAAGACACTTTTCTTTCCTCTCTTTATCTTTAAGAAAACGGTGTGATCAGTTTACTGGTGGAAGCCAGTGGAAGGTGCAGAGTAAACGAACACAGCAAGTAGAGGAAGAGATACCAGAAACAGGAAAGAACGGGAGTTTCGTAAGAACCCAAGACTGCCCCCTGTTCTCACTGATGAAATGTTGATGGGAAAGCACTTAGACATTAGGAAACTGTGCCTCTGTCCTCAATATCCTATCTGCTTGACTTAACATTTTTTCTCTGCTCTTCCTGAAAGCTTGGCTTCCACAGACATGTGTGGTTTTCAAATATTCTACTAAATCCAGAGCAGGCCTTTTCTAAGAAATTTTGTTGCCTGAAACAGAGGAGCAAATACCACCCCCTCCACCTCCAGGTCAGGATATATAGCAACCAAGGCCAACCAAATTATTTTGGCATCTGAGATAAGAAAACCCCGGCAGCATACATCTGTCCTATTTAGCAGTGGGGAGATAACAATAATAAATTAAAAACAAACCATTTTCTGACTCACCATGTCTAACAGTAGGACTGGCCCCAGCCCCAGGAGTCATGAGCAGGCTTCATCTTTTCCCAAGGATCATACCGCTACCACACACACATACCCCATAAAACCCAACCCTCTGTGCACTGCTGTCATCAGTTTCCATCTGGTCACCACTTAGTAATCATTCCTTCAACAAATCATTGATTGATTGCTGCTTGGGTGTAATTGATAACATACATTAACAGATTGCTAATGACTCATCAAGAAGTTGACTTTCTGCTGTATGCCCAATTCACTCCAAAGTGTGAGCATATGAGCCATATCGTTGGCTCAGTCAGAACAAATGAATAAAGAAATTATTGTCAATGTACTGCAAGGCGTCTTACAGAGACAAGAGTGCAGCTCAACCTGGTTGACCAGACGTGGGCAACGCATGGCCCTCCAGATGATGTTTCTCCTTAGAGAAAACATGGGGGGAGGAAAGCACTGGAAACAAAACCAAGAGAGAACAGCGTTCTCACTGTGCCTGAAGGTATTATTTTAAAAGGCCAAAAACATTTAGGAAAAATCAATCATTCCTTTATTGGGGGCAGACTAATACAAGGTTTTGGGCAGCCTGGAAATTATTGAAAAGCCCATGCCTTCCACAGTACGCAAACTCTTTATCTGTTGGGCCTTGATGATTGAATGGTAGACTTTTCTGAAATGTATTGGACATCTGAATTAATAAGTACAGGTACATTGAGGACTTTGTTTTGGACTGCACCTCTCATAAAAGCCAGCCAGCATTGTCCATAGCGCAGGACAATGAAACTTGTAATTCTAATAACCACTTTTGTGGTCATGTGTTGTGCTCCTGTTCTGTCAGCCAGCCAGCCAGCCATTTCCTCTTCCAGAATACTCTATTCTATTTTCCTCTCCACATAGATTTAATGTTTCTCCCACACAACAAAATTCTGAATTCCATGGCTACTGAAGATCCTCAATCCCTACTGGAATGCTTTGAGGAGCTCTCCCCATCCATGATGGTTTTTTCCCCTAAACTTTTTTAAAGTTTCTAAAACTTGAGCAAATGAGGTTTAGTAAAATCTTCTGATGCCTCCATTGTTGTGTGTGGGTGGTGCTGTTTTGGGTACATCAGGATCAGTAGTCTCCTCTGAATTTCAGAAACAGAGGGGAATGATTACTGCATAGAACTATTCTGAGGGTAACTGAGCTAGTGTATGTGAAGGCCTTTCAACCCTGAAATGTGCTCTGTCAGTAGTATTTTGAAGCAGTCCTGACAACTGTCTGATGATGTTTAGATGCTGGTATTTTGTTCCTTTCTCTGCTCTAATTGTTTCATGTATGCTGAGAAAAATTGTATAGGTGAGATTAGGATGGGTCAAGGGGAAAACTTGAGTTAGAATGGGGTTGCTGATGTGTGAGAACGATGCAACAGCATTTCCTTAGGCTTACGTTCCGTTTCTCTTGCAAGCAACCACAACATGGAGGACGACTTCACTTGCCAAGTCAAGAAGATGGCCTTGGCCATGGGGACAAGCCTGACAGACAAGGATATTGATATGCTGCCTTCAGACATGAGACATCATGGTAAGGACTTAGAGTGAATGGAACCAGTGAGGCATTAACAACAAATGGCAGGTATCCGCAGAGCCCAAAACCTGACTGAGCTTGCTTGGGGGGGAAAAGGTACTTTTTAAACTTCTTGTTCTGTGCCTTCAAGTTGTTTCTGACTGTGGCCAATAGGGGCATATTATGCATGTTTTTCTATAATCTGCAACTTGCTTTAAAAAAACAAAGGATGGATGCAACATCACACAGTTGCATATATTTTTAACAGAGAGCTGTGATTAGCTGATCTCTCATTAATTTTCATTCTTTCTTTCTTGCTCTTGTACACACTCTACCTCTATATATATCAGGGATGGGAATAACGGAGTACTACAGATGTTGCTGGACTGCAGCTCCCAGCATTCTTTACTATTGGCTCTGCTGACAAGGGATAATGGTATCTATAGTCCAGCAACATCTGGAGGGTCACATGCCTCTCAACTGTGCTCTAGGTAGGCAGACAGGTGTGTACAAGCACACGTATCCATGTAAATCTATATTCCCTCTCTAAGTACACCCACATCCACACCTACATCCACACAGCATCAGACTCAGTGTTCCCATTATATTAGAGCCCATACTAATTACCTATAATAGGGTTTACTCAACAAATTTCTCTAAGGTCCTGCAGCACCTACTGGCACTGTCACATCAAAATCATTTCTTCATCAAAAGCTACCCTTTCTATTGCAGCTTCCTTCAACTACACCAAGTTCCTTGACTATATGCAGAAGTTTCTGACATCAGATGAGCGGGAAAAGCACTTGCGAAAAGCTTTCCAGATGCTTGACAAGGATGGCAGTGGCTTCATCGAGTGGAATGAAATCAAGTAAGATTAACTTTGCTGTGAAGTCACTGTAAACCTCAGGAGAAGAAAGTCAATGTGGCCAGATACCATTCCATGGAATTCACTTTTAATTTCAGAGTCTCGAGTGGAAGTATCTAGATTGGGAATGATCGGCATAAGATGACATTGGGAACCAGCCACTTCTAGGAACCAGTATTCAGACACATGATGGAAAATCTTGTATTTATTGGTTGCCCATCTCTGTATAGGCCACTTTATCTGTTTAAACTATTTATTTTATTCCATTTATTAAAAATTTTATATCCCACTCCATATTCCTGGATCTCAAGGTGGCATACAATGTCATCCTCCTCCTTTATCTCTCTAAGGCCACTTCCGCACTAGCCAGTCGGCCCCTCCCAAAACTGCAAACCCCAGGATTCCAGAGGATGTTGAAAGTGGAATCATCGCGCTATAACAAGCTAGTGCAGTAATGGCCTAAGATGCACACACCCTTCTTTGACATACTCTATAGCTCCCCCGCCCCCATCAAAGACCCACACTCCTTTGGGAAGCAGCAATAATCTGCCAGAGGCAGTGTGCTGGTGGTGGGTTGTCCCAGAACCAAAAGAAGAATGTGTCTTCTCTTTCCCATATTTCCTTCCACTCTTTCCCTTCTCTCCACGCTTTCTTCTGTCCTTTTCTCTCTTCTCTGTCCTCTTCGTCTGTAGTCAGCCACTGAGGGACAGATCACTTTTGCCAGAGAGCCAAACTGATCACGTGCACAGGGCATTTGAAATTACACCAATGGGCTGTATGCCATTAGGCCAAAGGCTACAAGTTGCCCTTGCCTGCCACTGATACTACACCTGTCAGACTGTACTCTCTGCAGCAACCCATCCTTATGTGACACGAGGGGCTTCTTTAGACAGAGGCAAGCAGCTGCTGGTCAACCTTCTCTTGTTTTTTTTCTCAATCACAGGCCCTAGCAGGTTTGCACTTGAGAGATCAGCCTCCTTCTTACCAAGGCCATCATCCCCACTCCATGCCTTTGGGAGTGATCAAATGCAGCAGAACCCCGCTTGAAATAATTACAGAGAAGAGGAAAATGTCCCAGGATGCGTTTTTACCATCCTAACATATCCAGATGCGTGCTTGTCAGGCTCCTTTTTATCCAGAGCTACAGCTAACATTAGGCAGAGTAAGGCAACCAGCGCTGGGTGATGCTGGGGTGGAGATTATAGTGGGCTCTGGGGCACTCCCCAAGCCCTCCACCCTTTCCCTTCTCTTGTGTCTAATCAAGTTTGCTGCCCTTAGATATGGTGGAGGACACTGTCCAAACACTAGTTCTTAAGATGCAATTCCCAAGCCAGTTCTGAGTGCAAAATGGAGACAAGCACCATCTTGTCCTTTGGCTCAGGTAGGACATCTTTGGCCACCCTGCTTTCATCCACCACTTCTACAAATTTTATTGCATTTGGTCTCCTAACTATATAGCTAGGATCCAGTACGCCTAAATCTGTTGTCAATGCACTTTTACCCCTTTTTGCTAGTCCTCAGGCTCAGGGAAGGAGAAAGGTAATATTGACCTAAGAAGTGAAAGAACAATAGTTAGAAAATCAAGGAAATGGGAAGCTTTGGTTAACTGAAGAGGAATCTAATGAAAAGTAAATGGGAAGACACCGATCCCAGGAAGAAAAAAATTCATAAGAAAAGTTTTATTATGCCTAGGACATTTTTGAATAAAATATTCTCCGGGGACACTCTTTGAATCAGATTTTTAAACAGCTGCTACACAAAATGTTTTACAAAAGCAGAAACTGGAGTTTTTAGACTAGGCTGAACACTGTAAGTTAAGAGTAGCTCTGATGGAGAATTTATTCTGAAATGCATCGGACATGATCTTTTTCCTGAGCACTTGTAAGTCTCCTCTGCTTTGTCCCCTTGAAGCATAATCCCATCCATGAGCTTCCTTCTCTTTTTGGTGACTCCATTCTCCTCATGCTTGCCCACAGATACATATTATCCACAATCCCGAGCAACATGCCAGTGGTACCCCTATCAGATGAAGAGGCTGAAGCTGTGATCCAAGCAGCTGACACAGATGGTGATGGACGGATTGATTTTCAAGGTGGGTAAATGATGTTCCAGCAAGGGCTCTTTGACCATTTGCACTGGGCCTCTGGTCTCTTTGAAACAAAGAATGGTCTAGGAACAGCTGTGATTGTATTTGGGACTACGTGGGTCTCCTTAGGCCAGTTTCCTCTCTCCAGTATTTAGAGCTGGGTGTGAAGATGAAGGAGCAAATGGGGGGATATAGTATCAGGATTCTTGGTACTGCTTGACTGTCACATCTAATCCTCAGCATGTAATTCAAACCAGAGATTCAGGTGAATTGTTTAAACCATGTGGAAGGGGACACTATTGAGATAAGCTGCCATAGAACTGGTAGATGAATGGGGAAATCCCTACCCAGTTACATATAACTGCCATCGACTAGTAAGGTGCTTGTAAGGATCCACATATGACTTGGACCTTCTGTCTTCCAAAATAAAAGCAGAGGTACAGCAATGAAAATGCCTTCCATTGGTTGGGAGAGAAGTTTGGAACAGGGAAACCTGTGTTTTATGGGGTAGGGCAAGTGGCAATCTCATAGAAATATTAAATTGTTGCTGTTGTTCTTCTTGTGTGCCTTCAAGTCATTTCCAACTTACATGGTCCTAAGATGAACTCTCTCACAGGGTTTTCTTGGCAAGATTTGCCCAGAGGGAGTTTGCCATGGCCTTCCTCTGAGGCTGAGAGAGTGTGACTTGCTTAAGGTGACCCAGTAGGTTTCCATGGCTAAGTGGGGATTTGGCCTCTGGTCTCGAGTCCTAGTCCATCACTCAAACCACTAACACCTCCCCCTACTTATCTGACAGTCTAGGGACCAGAGCACTGTCAGAAAATGGAATTGGTTGAAAAGTGGAACCCATGCACTGTACTGTACGGGGCATGAAGGACTTGGAAGCACGCATGCTGCTTCCAAAGTCTCTGAGCTGGGTTGGCACCTTTTCCCTGCTCTCAACTGGCTTTGCAAGCAGTGCACACAAGTGGCCCCAAGTGAACCTCTGTAGGCAAGAATTGGTGAAAGAACAGAACCCCTGTTGAATTAAGGGAACTTGTCCTTAATTTGGAAGTGTCTTTCTATAAGCACCACTTCCTTATTCTCTTAATTAAAAGAAGGCAGGGAGGACAAAAGTTGGGGAATCACTACCTCAAACACTCTCTTAGCTCTTCCACCTTGCCCACTTTGACTGGCTTTTTTTTAATTGCAGAGTTTTCTGATATGATCACAAAAGAGAAGATTCCAAACAAAAAATAGAAGCAAGGACAACGAGCTCTCACCAACTTCCATACTCTAGAGTGGTGTGCAGGGATGGGATGGGGAATTGATGCTCTCTGTGTCTGTAACCTTTTTGAAAAACTCTCTCAATTTTGTTTTGTTTTTGGCAGAGGTGAATGGGAATCTGCAGCTTGCTGCTGGGGCTTGGCGGAGAGGTCTCTGGAGAGTACAGGGTTGGGGGCTGTGTCAAGGATGGATGAGATTTTTTGTTGTTTGCTTTTGATAAGCATTTTTCAGAATTTGCAAATATCTAGAGAAATTAAGTGGAGATGGACTTGAGATTAAAAAAACTAAAATGCTGAGAAAAAACAAAATGGTCACCTATCCAGGCAGGTCTCTTGAAAGTCTGTGTTTGACTCCTGGTATTTTCAGCCATGCTTTCAGCGCCGAATTATGGTTGACCTTTCTTTTTAGGATCCTCATCTTTAATAGCTACATTGCAGGTATGTGCAGCTTATTGGGAATACCTGCATCTACTGGATTTGATCCAGGGCACACTGACAAAAATGTTGCTTTTGATACAAACTTACCAGTATTTACATGAATCTTGGTAAATTAAGTAGTGAGAATTTGAGAGTTTAACAAATAAATGTGGGAGATATAACCATCCCTAATCTCTCCTGAGACGGAAAGGATCCAAATATATTAATGGTCCTTTCTCTTTGACTCTGCTCACTGGAAAATCAGTCAGTCATTACATGTCCAACCCTTTCTCTTAAATGTGTATTTGCCCTTCAAGTCATCCCCTAAACGAAGATCTCATCTGGTCCAGAAAATACTACTACAATGAAATAGCAGTAATAATGGTAATAGAGTGAAAACACGTTTCCATATCCTTAGGACTGGTATTAGCAGAGGCCTTGTACGTGCCTAAACATCATTGCAAAGCATCCTTCTGTCCTTAGTTTGATTTAGTTGCAGCCTAACCTTTGTGCTCATATTCTGAATTACAGTTGGCTCCTGCCTTTACCAGGAAGGGAGACTTACCTGGTTGCTCCACATTCAACAGAGATAGGGCTGTGTTATGGAGAACACAGAAGGAAGCAAATGGAGTGTGGTTTGTTTGTCAATGTACCAGAGCTTACCCACCATGCACCTCATCCCCTATACCACATTCTCCTTCTGTCTCTCACCTAATCCCATTGCTAGCCTTTCAGTAGAGAACCACAAGAGCCTAGTGGGTTTTATACCACTCACAAAAAATGCTACTCTGGCCATGTTCCGTTCTGAGGCAAATAAAGACCTTCTGTTTTACTTTCATGTCTGTGGTAGCCTTTGTTTGACCCTGCAGTTTTCTCATGAAGGAAGCAGACTATTGAGACAAATGTACAAATCCTCTATATCCCATGACAAATGGCCCTGAAACCATGATGGGTCTTCTACGCACACCTAGCACTAGCACACAGTGTTACTAAGCAGATCTCAAGGACCAACCATTGTTGATACTACTCCCTGGATAGCCCATGGGGCAGGGGTCCTCCAGTGCAAATATGAAGCAGCCATTCAGAGAATTTTTCCTCAGGAATATGGTAAAGAGAAAGTTAAATTCTCCCTCTGTGCTTGTTCTGATCCTTTTAACATCCCTCTACTCCAATCCACGGACAATATTTGGATTTTAAAAAAGATTAGCCCTGAGCCAATGAAGAAGAAAGCCTAGTTTTCTGCCTCCCTCATTAAGTATCTTCAGCTGAGCAGTTTATAGCTTGGCCTTTCTGCAGCATGGGGTTCTTCAGGTGGAATAGTGTTTAATTCTCATCATCCTTGACCACAAGTCATGCTGGTTGGGGCTGATGGATCTTGCAGCCCAAGATCTGGAGGATCCCAATGTTGAGGGAAAGGGCCGTAGTTGCTCTGGTGTAATGGCTTTGGAGAGTTCATTTCCCCAAGAGGAGCTGCACATTAATAAGCTGTTGACAAGGATCTAAGACAAAGATGGTTAACTATGATCTCCCCAAAACTGTTGGAATGCAGCTTCTATAATCCTTCACTGTTAGCTTTGCTGGTCAGGGCTGACAAAGATTGTAGACTGACAGCAGTTAGAGAACCAGCAGTTGCCTCTTCCTGATCCAAGAACTGCAGAGTGGAGCAGCCAGCAGAAGCAGAGCTAGAGAGTCTACAACTAGGGGGTGAGGAGAGAACAGATCATCCTCCAGACAGTTTGCAAGAGCCCTAGGCAGCATACCCAATAGGTTGCTGGAAGCCGTAGTCCAGTACCATCTGGAGGGCCCCATGATCCCCCACCACTGGAGTACAATATCTCATAGGCGTCACCATTAGAAGAGTGCACCTCATCTATTCTAGGAACCTAGATTCTTTTTCTGCAAGATGAAATTGTCACTGCAGATACAGGGTCTTGGCATGATGCAACAGAGATGTTAATAAGGGTTGGCTACACAAAACAAGGATGGGAATGGATAAAGACAAGATGGTCCAGGTGCACTTGATGTACTCTTGCGCTCCTGTATATCCAATTCAGCTTCTTGAGCTAAAAGAACAGCACCACCTGGTGGCACTTATGCTACAGTGGGTATTAAAATAATGGGAGGACAAGCACAGGGAGGACAGTTTTGTTGTTGTGTGCCTTCAAGTCTTATGGTGACTCTATCACAGGGGTTTCTGGAGGCTGAGAGTGTGTGATGTGCCCAAGGTCTCCCAGTGGGTTTCTATGCTTGAGTGGAGAATCAAATCGTGGTTTCCAGGGTCGTAGTCCAATGCTCAAACCACTACACATCTGGAAATTAACTTAACTTGTAAGAAGTCCAATCACAACTGGGACCCGTTCAGAGGATTTTAATTTGATGATTGGTTTTGGTGGTTGTTGACTCATATACTGAGGTCAGCAATCCCCAGTTCAAAGCTCTTTTCCATAATGCAATGTCCACCACATCTCAACCTGTATCTCTGTATTCAAGAGTCAATTCATACTGATGATTTCAATGTACAGAACTCCACGTTCAAAGAGGGGAAATTGTCAAGCAGACAATATTATGCTAGCTGAGCCTAAGAAAGTGTGGTCACAAAAGACATGTCGCAGTGTTCCACTAGAGTAGCTCCTAATGCTACAGGGACTTGAAATACATATGCCTGCTCTCTCCTGTATAGGGTGTCTATTCCAACCAGAGAGGTACTCCGGCCAGAGCTAAACTGTCCTCTGTACTTTACTCAAACTAACACTGATGGTGATGGCACTGAAACACAGCCATCTTGCTTTCAGACATCCTGAGCCTCATTTATACATGTTAATTGTTGCCATGGAAATGTGCACCTTCATGGTGATTGAAAACAGCACACATTTCATTCAAAGCCTTAGCTTTGAACAGTATACCTGAACATGGAAGATGCCAAGAAGTCAGAGTTTGATAAACAACAATTGATGGCAACATTTTGATCTAAAAGTAATACTCAGCTACAGCTCTGACCCATGTTAAAGAAATACTGCATAGCTGAGAGCTACTACATACTGGCTCAGCCTGTCACTAACGCTAGCCCCATCTCAAGCTTAATCAAAACTGTAGGACCTGGGACACGATCCAAAACAAACCCTACATAATCTGTTATATAACAGAGCTGTATTATTTGTGTCTGAAAGAGGTACTGGCCCAGAAATTTGCAAACTGCAAAGATCAAGCCGACTGCACAGAAAGAATCAGAGGATTAGTACAAGAAAAAAAACAACAACCCAGAAATGCTAACACAAATGACAGCCACTCACCTCCTCCCCGACATTCCTTAGAGAGTAGTGTGCTGTGGTTCTAGTGGTTGCCCAAACTCTGGTTTGCAAGTTTCTGCCCTGTCAATTCAGAAATGCCACCCAAGTCAGAGAACTGAGCTGACTGTACAGGATAAGTATGTTCAACTGCAACTGTACTGAGGGACAAGATGTCAGCATTTAAAATGGGCAGGTAGAGCAACAGAAGACAGCAGCTTTAAGAACATACAGAGGTGCTGTATAAAGAGATCATACACCCGAGTAGGGATAGGGTATTAGGTAGTCCTCCAGATGTCGTTGGACTTCAATTCACATTAGCTCCAACTGAGATAGTTAGTTCTGAGGAATGACGGGAGCTGCAATCTCACAATACTGAGACAGGCATACCTTTCCCACCCCTGACCTCTCCCATGCGTTCTGCAACAGCACATAGGATCTGGGGATGTAATTATCCAGTTATACTGAATTTATCAGTCACTCAGGGACCCTGTTTGCTTCTTATCAGGGCTCAACAAGTTTCTCTGCCTCAAATAAGCTTAGCTTTCTGGATACATCAATTGAGAACCCACTAGATTAGAAGCATCTTTCTAGAAGGTAGTTTGGCCAGGAGAGAAAGAAACTGGGTAGCAATACTGAATTCCACTGGTGGTAGTCAGGTTGTCATTTCCTCCATCCCATGCAATGCCAGGCAAATGGACAGTCACCTTCTTTCTCCTTCTCTGTGCAAGCTTGTTTTTCCCCAATGATCTCAGGCACAGCAGGATACTGAGGGCAGTTTGCACAGAGCACCTTGCAGGATAAACCCCTATTCCACCCTCCCACTCCTCATCTGAAACAAAAGTGCTCTTTCTGGTAACGTTTTCCCACACTGGATTTCACATCATTAAATATTTAAATCCTGGGTGTTCATAAAGAGCTGTGATTAATACTGTGGCTGGCACTGCCACCCTAGGATGCTGAAGCATGGGATCCAAGGGGTTCCAAGCACAGAGGGGGATCAAAAGGGCAAACACATGGAAAGGCAGCCATTTGCAGAGACATTATAATGATAGAACTCCTCAAGAAGTGGCACAGGCACTTTTTAATTTTAAAAATTATGGCTCAGCACCTTTGAAAATATGTGTATCACCCTATCTTCTGCATCAGGAAATAATGCATGTTCTCCTAGCACATACATAATGTGTTCCTTTTACAAGGGGAAACAGTTTTTAAATGCAAGAAAACAGCACGTTGGAACGTAAGTAGAATGTCTTGTTCTATGGGTACTTGTTTCACAAAAAGTAGAAATACTGGACGCCACTCCCACCTGCCTCTGGCTTCCATGGTCAATGCACGGGGAAAATGGGAGAAGCGCAGCAGCTTTCAGTTCTCTAACAATGTCTGGTCTCTTCTCGGATCTCTGTCTAGTCCATGGATGCATTCCTTTCCCTACCTAGAACCATACACAGAGGAACAACCGTGATCTCAGCCATCAGTACAATAAAATTTTTGAATACAGATCCTGAGTGGTATGGAAAACTACAGCCTTATACAGTCCGCCACTTAAAATGTCCACGTGGGCCTGGCAGCTTGAGATTATAAAGCCAATTTCCTTCACTTACGTAACACACATGCTTACTTTGCCTTAACAATTCAGCAATTTCAGTATCAGACAGAACTTAAATCAGATGAAAAGATGGCACTAAGATGCTCAGCTTTGTGTAGTTAGCAGCCTAATGGAGTGGACACCCAAGCCACTGACTTCTGATTTGTTGCTAACTCTACATACAAATAGTCCAACTCAGTGTTCAGTCCTGTCATATACAAGTGAGCAGAGTGAAGATTTTTTCGTCAACTCCTCTAACAAGGGCTCTGAACTAGCCTGTTTTTCTCAGTAGGAACGTGCACTCCAAAAAACAAAAGTCACAGAAGCCCCTGCACAGGAAATTATGAATGTATTATACATCATACTCAACACTCAAATATCTGGAGAACTAATAAAAGAGGCCACTAAGAACTTCGAAATAGTGCTATGGAGATGTTTCCCCTAAAACTAACTTTTCAGAATCCTATTGCTGTATCACAACATGCTTGGCTGCTGCAGGCAATGCAGCTACTATTCTGGAACCACTTTGTGTCCTTAGATTAATTAAAACTAATCTAAAATAATGCAGAAATGAAACAACGGAAAGGAAGTGATTTGGGCACTTCAAACACTCTGGGATAGTGCTAAGAATTTATGAACAAGAACAGGAATTAACAGTTGACTAGCCAATAATCAACAAGTCAAGAAGAGCAGAATAGTCTCAAAAACCTCAAACAAAATGGTCTTGTTTTTGGAGATCTGCTAGGGAGGCCCTTCTCTCTGTCCCACCAACCTCACAGGTACACCTGGTGAGAACTCAACAGGGGAGCTTACTAGTGATTGCTCCCAGGATTTTGAACACCCTTCCCACGTAGAATAGACTGGCCCCCTCCGTACTGTCCTTCCTCAGGCAGGTGAAGACCTTTGTGTTTTGGAAGACCTTTAAGGATGGATAGCTTAGGGAGAATGGGACTTGCATACTTTGCTGCATTTACTATTTGTTGTTCTCTTATGATTAATGTGTTTAACTAGTTTTAATTTTTGATAGTTTAATTATATTTTAAACCAAGCTACACTTGTTTTAACTGCTGTAAGTTACCTCAAGCTGCACTGAGAAAAGGCAGGATATCCTCTTCCTCCTCATCATCATCGGTGGTAGCAGTAGCAGTAGCAGCAGCAGCAGCAGCCCTCCACATCTTTTTTCCAAATTTTCTTTTCTCACATTGTTAGCAGAAAATAACTGGTTGACAGGAAATGGAATTCTGCATCATGCAAATCTCAGCTTTTCTTTTTCATTTAATTTAAGATGAAAGAGCTAACTATTGCTTTGTAACATCTCTCAAGGCAAAGCAGGTGTTAGGGATCGAGACCATCATCACTGTTCACATAGATCCTACTCCATCACCTTGTGACCAGCAAAAACAAAAAGCATCAAAACAAGAATGTGACACTTTCCTGACCTGCTTCTTAACAAAAGCGGTGAATGAGGCAAGATACCAACTGGAAAAAAAATGAAAAGAAATGCAAATGTGCAGAACTGATGGAAATCACAGCACCCAGTTATTAATAGAACTGAAATAAGAAATGGCCTATATTCTTCCATAACCACCCTCCCAAATATTTTATTTCAGCTTCCTCAATTCCATGGCATAGGTTGAACTACCATAATCCTAAATTATCTAACAGTAAATCTAATTGCCTTAGGTGAAAGAACCAAGAATTGGATCTTCCAAAGATGTTTAAAAACATCATGAAATCCTGCCACCTTTAGTGAGCAATCCCATAATCAGCCCACAGGCAGAAGGAAGACAGAAAACAAGTGCCAGCAATGTTTGACACCCGACAATTTGCCATGTGGGGACTGTACCTTTCACATACAGGCTGGCATTCTTAGTTTCCCTTGCATATGTGCCTTTGGGAGGGCTTGCAGAGGTTAGTATTCTCTTCCCCCACCCCCGTGCTCAAATCCTCCCCTTACTGTGCAGCTACTGAACCCCCCCATCCCCCTGTGGCTATTCTGTACCTCAGCGAAGGATCTGCCCATGTACCCACAGCCAGACGCAAAATGATAACATCAGTGCTGAGAACACCAGAGGACCTTGGTAGATCTCAGCACTGTGACAATCATTTCATGTCTGGCTATGCAGATGCAGCCAGATACCTCTCTTATTCTGTCTGCTCCCATAAGATACAGCATGGCTGTGAAGGGGAGAGTGGCTTCAGAGGCTGTACAGTAAGTCCAAGAGGGTGGCATATGGCTCAGCCCAGCATAGGTCCACATGTGGAACAACTATACTATAATGAACCACATAGGATTGCAGCCAGTATGTGTTACTCCTCCTTGTTAATAGCATATATATTTCTTTCTGAACTGAAAGAACACACTTTAAGAGGCTGTTTCTCTTGTTCATTACACATGCAGCTAGTTGGAATTTCAATAATACTGTAACTTACTAAAGTGATACAGAATTTGTCAGAGTGAAGTCTTCCTCATCCTTGCAGTTTATCCTATGTAGAAGAGAGTCACTGCACCCAATCAGCATGGTGTAAATCAGAAGCACACAACTTCTTTGGCCCCATGTGTTGCATGTGCAGGAGCTCGGTCCCACACTTCAGAGCACACTCATTCTCCATCCACTCTTCTCAGCATGCTCCCACCACCTCACAGTCTGTGTCAAGAACACTGCACAACTGCTACCAACAGGTGACTGGCAGTCTCTGAAGCGAGGTGACAGAACTCCCACCACCACCACCAGCAGCCTAGAGAAGCTGCAGGAAAAAGTGGGCTGGCTCCTATGAAACAGAGAGCACCAAGAAGACACCAAGATATCTGACCTCAGTACATGACTCCTTCTAAACCCCATGAGCAATTTCCTCTCTTTGTTCTCCCACACACCATTCAATTCCAAAGTGAACAGGACAAGAGTGAGACCCTTTCAGATCCTAGCAAACCATAAGCACAGGCTCACCATTTCTATGAAACATGGATTCCTCTCTTAATGGGATGCAAGGAAGAACATATTTTCCAAGATACTGTGGTTACTTGTGATCCACACTTGGGATGTGATTTATCAGATTTTAAGGTCTGAACCAAAATATTTCCAAAAAAACTGTGGGCCAAGAACGATTGACTTGATGGGTCGGTATGTGGCCCATCAAGGGACACCTGGATAATGTAGAATCAAGAAAGCTGCAGACAGACATATGCTAGGCAGCAAAGACTAGCCTCCTCAAAAAATAGGATGGGCTCCTAAGAGAAGGATCATTGTGAGACTGCCTTCTTACAAAATCAGCTGGATTTTACTGTTAAAATACATCATCAGGAACTGGGATACAGCCCAGGCTTCTTGCACAAGAGGTCAGATCTTAGACACAAACTAACATAACAAATTAAGAAATAATAATTACTAATGAGAAAGAGAGTGCTGGAGAAACAGAACGGGAACCTCTCCCAGCCACATACAAATGAGCATTCATTTTGCCTTAGTCTCTTGCAGATCACAGCAGGCCACTTTCTTTTGCCATCGATGATCATACAGTTCTTCCCTTACAAGGCTACTGATGTTGGTGTGGTAGCTACTTGGCTGCTAGCAGCTGCTTGCGTTGTTGGTCCAAGAGAGCCTCTAAATGATCTGCCCTCTTCACAGCTGCCTGCAAAGAGAAAGAAATTGACTTCGACAAAGACCACTTAAGGAGTGAAAGGAGGGCCAGTCTGAGTCAGGCTCTTACTACCTCTAAAATAGCCTTACACATCAGAGTGCGTGTGACAGTTGCCCCATTGCTGATAACCCAGATCTTTCTTTTCCAAAACATCCACTTCTGGCTATTCCAAGAGACAGGATGCCAGAATGGATGGGCAACTGGTTTTACACAGCTTGACAGGTACCGTTTCGATCAAAGGATAGTCTAGAGCAAATACAGAAGACCTTATGTGTTTTTTCATTCAAAACTGTATTTGGCAGAAATAAAATTATTCTGTGGACATGATCATCTGAGCTCTAAGATTTAGGAAAACGCAAAGCTAAATCTCAAGTGAAAGGAGAAAATTACTGTTGTTGTGTGCCTTCAAGTGGTTTCTGATTTATGGTGACCCCAAAGCAAACCTATCATGGGCCTTTCTGGGGCTGAGAGTACGTGACATGCCCAAAGTCACCCAGAGGGTTTCCATGGCCAAGCAGGGAACCGAACCCTGCTCTCCAGGGTTGTGGCCAATGCTAAATCACGCTGGCTCTCAGAAAATGACCAGAGCCAGTCTTAGCAGGATGTTATGGGAAACATAAATGGAAGCTACCATACTTCCTCTACATTGCTGTGAAATTCTTGCTTTTTTAAAAGGTAGCATTAAAATCTGATTTACAAGATTTCACAAAAGAGAAAACCATTTTTTGTGGATTCCTCCTCTTGCTAATCAGAAAATAATGAATTAATTGAAATTATCCTGACTGTTGGTTAAGGTATGATTTCCAACATTTCTCATTTATTGTTAGACTTAATGGAGAAGATATACCAAAGGAAACAATCACATGTTTATTATAAGCAAAAAAAATTAAGAATTTGGAACAAAAGTGGCCTATTTTTTTTTTAAAAAATTAAAGAGTATGCACAGTGTCCTTATTACTGCAGGAAAGGCAACATTTTATAACAATACAGATGCACATCTAGCCTCATTCATGTTTTGCCATATTAATTCAACAGCCAGCTTCTCTCTAAGAGACAGAAGACTAATTCTGCCGCATCACATTCTCTACATGTTCACTGGATCTAATGTATTAAAACCAACATTAACTTTTCCTTTGGTCTTCCCTGCCTCTATACAGACAAGGGCAAAGAGTTTGGCATCCCTCAGAGAAGCATACCTCATACTGTTTCCGAAGGCTGTTTACGGCTTCCTCTTTCTTCACAATTGCTGTCTTCACTCTACAGAGAAGGTAAAATCCAGAATGAAACCCAAGCACTTAAGCTTAAAGTTGTCATAATCAAAATCTGAGCCAGAGACAAAACAGAACTGTTCTCAATTCAACAAGGATTACTGCCTCTGTTTTAAGCTTCCACAGAAGCTTTCAGGTCAAGTGACGCCCTTTCCATACAATAGGTGGTAATGTCAGTACAATGGTGGGGAGGAAGCCCCACTTCTGATTTTCATATTCAGTAAGTTGGGCAAACAAAGTCTATGTCAACATCAAGTGCATGCATGCTATCTTTGGATGTACAACAGGAAATCCTGTAGAAAGGCTGTGACTTCTTTAGGCTGTGATTTCTTCCTTTTAGAGGATACTAAAAGATGCCATTATACAATCAAGTTGATTTTTCCTGGCTTCATATGTTACTCTTAAAACAGAAGTGAGAAATTTTACAAAGCAGGAGCAGGCAAAATCCCACACTCCAGATGTTGCTGGACTGTAACTCCAATCAGTCTTGGTCCACATCATCAATGGTAAGAAGTGCGGGAAGATCCACTCCAATACATCTGGAAAGCCATACTTTGTCCATCCTAATATAAAGGCTTTGTCCTGGGAAACATTTTCGTGTGTGTTCAGGTATCTGAGTGTTTTTGAAGATAATGCAAGCAATTGAAAAAAATATATAAGGAAAGTGAAGATAGCCTCTTTACAGACGGGTGGCATTTGAAACCACTTGTTGGTAGAACAAGATGTACCATTCTACCTAATATGTCTTACTATGTCTGCCTACTATGTAGAACAAGAGAGCAATATCACACTCTTTAAGCAAATATAACCAGCATTCTTTATGCAAAGGAACTACACAAACAGCAATTCCAGAATGCTTCAATCTTACTGGGCATTCCATCTTGGACCTCAGAACAGCAGTGCTTGAACAAAACAAAAAAACAAAACAAAAAACCACACAATGGAAGATTGGAAAGAGAAACAGCAGAATTGGAATACATTCACAAACTCCAATCCTTTAACAGTTGGTTGAACAAAGACAACAGTTTCCTGGCACATTGCACATATTATAAAACTAGTTAACACCTCAGCCTCATGAGGGGTCTTTTGGCCAGTTTATCTCATCTCTTTTCAAATCCCCAGTCAGCATTACACCATATTCCATTCCAATAACTCCCTCCAACATTCATATGGTTATCTGCTCACCTTGGCTTTAGACAACATCTTTCTTCCTGCCTTTGTCTTCCAAAAAACATCATTAAAACTGAGCTTGTCACCTCATCACCATATCCACAAGTTTTGCATTTCTACTGCTATTTAAACATACAGCCTACTCATAAAGGTCTGTTCCTAGACACTACACTCCATGCATCTGATGAAGCAGACTTAAGTCTACAAAAGCTTATGCTACCAACTTCTTTCTCTCAGTTTGTAGCACTCAAAGGTGCTACAAAATGTCTTTGCATACTGATCTGGACTAACACAGCTGTGGTTTTGAATGCTACCAGCTCTGCTTATGTCATCCACGTCTATCTGTAGCCCAGTGACAAATGAGAAGTTCAACAAAGTATACTCAGGCCTTAGAAACCAAAAAGCCCTAAAAATGTGGGAGCTGTACTATTCATTCCTAACACTGATTGTCAGTTACACAAACGGTGGAATACACAGCCACTTGGTCCACATCAGCTGGGTTGCATCATCTCTCTGCTTTGTCCGTACACTATCAACCGAAACTTTTAAATGGCACAAGCTAGAAGCCATGGCAAATGATCAAGAATTCCACTTAAAACAAATTTAAAAATATGTTAGGTTTGATACAGAATTCAAAGTTGAGCCAGTGAAGATCGGCAAATAGCTTCTGCTTTTTTAGAGAGCTACCAGATACAACGCAAGTCACTACGAAGGGCACGTACACCTAACTTTGCATTATGTAAGTGAAGTTTACACTTGTACAAAAATCAACACAGTGAGAATTTCAACTTTATTTTTATTTGTAACCTAAGTGATTTACCTTTTTCATATTCACAACCTTGATTTAACACAACAAAAGGAATCTTATTTATTTTTAGCAGTATATTCTCCTTCCTCCATTCCTGTTCTTCCTATCTTCCTCCCCCTTCTGAGCCTGAAATGCTCTTCTGCTTTCTCTTCTTCCTTGTTCTCATGGATTTGAAGATTCGACTCAAATGTGTGCAGGTGAGAGTAGTTAGGTCTCAGTAATGGGATGAAACTGTGACTCCCAGTGGTTAGGAAGAGCATAACTCCAGCACCATGTTCAGGTTTCTGATCATCCCACACCATTACTAACAACTAGGATATATCATGCAAAACAAGCTACATAGTTGCTTGTCTGTGCCTGTGCCTTCAAGTCACTTGCTGATTTATGGCAATTTCATGAATTTCATAGGGTTTTCTTACTTGCATATATTTATAAAGGTCACATATGCAGCTTTTCTTGCTGCAGAATTTGAATTACTCTGGCAAAGAATTTTGACTTTTCTTTTTAGTGTACAGTTTACTCATTACTAGCATGCCACAGCAGAATCTACTAGAGTATGCAACTGCCTGGTGTAGCACTAAAACTGAACTTGGTTAGTTTGAACCTCAGCAAAGCTGCTAAACTACTACTAAGAAGCTTATGTTTTGGATATTTGGTATGAGAGTAGGAGAAGAAAGACAGGGAATCTGGGATATGCCAATTCAGAGCTCTAGCACTATTCCAGAACTTACATCAACTATGAGTATCTACAAAGGAGGCAAGAACAATTACCACCTCTTATGCACTTCTTCCAGCTCTTCTTCTTTGTCCCGCGTCACTCTGTCCAGTTCTAAGCGTTGGCGGGCACGAAGTTCAGCCATCTCTGCCTTGAGCCGTTTGTTTTCCTCTTCTGTGCTAACTAGCCGGTCAGCAAACTCCTGCCGGATGACCTCCGAAAGGCTGCTGCGTTCCTGAGCTAACTGGTCCCTCACCTGTTACATCAACAACACAGTGAGGGTGATTTCAGGCTCCAGAATATGTATAATGAAGAAAAACCTGGGTTTCAAAGAAGACAAGGCTCAAACTATCCTATAGTGCCCAAATACTTCTATTCTTAACTTTTTTATCTAATCCTGAAAGGAGTTCCTTTACCCAGCAATTTATACCACTTGGTCCTGAAGCCTTATTAAAAAGACAAGAACCTTTTCACTGTTCCCATTCTTTGCCAAGACAGTTATGATCAGGGCCTTTAGCATTCTTCCTCATTTCCCCTTCCTCCCACAGGCTCTGGTGATACCTCTAAAGGGGAATTCATCGGAGCAGGAAAAAGTGAAGGAAAGCTACTCCTCTCCTCTATGACTCACCCACCTTTCGGATATCCTCTGTCTCCTGCTCCTTCTGCCGCAGCAGGCTCTGTAGATGAAGAGTCTCCCCTTCTGTCTCTGACAGACGCCCCTTAAGTTCATTGCAGCGCTCTTGGAGTTTGCGTTCTGACTGTTCCAGTTCCTGCAACTCCGTTTCATATTTATCCCGCACTCTCTTTATTCTGAATAGAGAAAACAAAGACCTCATGACTAACTGCTGAGCTGGCACTTGGAACAGATCTCCAGATTTTTCAGGGTACTTTTAAATTATAATAAACCTACCAGAACCATTTTTGACTGCAACGGCTATAGACAATACCAAGCACACAGCTTGTACCACAGCAGATCAAGCAACAGTTTTGTTTTTAGGATTTCTCTTGACATCAATGTTTAATGCAGAGCAAGGTATGGCCAAAAGAAAGGATGCTTCTATGGTAAAATCTGTATCTACTAAAAGTCTGTCCCTGCAAAGTAAGGCAGACATGCGATTTGCCTTGCCACGCCTTGCTGTGAACTTTTTCAAACCACGTTATGGCAATAAACCTATGAAGCAAATGTACAAGACTCAGCACTTGCCTTATAAATCATGAAAGAACTATAACCAGAGATCCTGAAAAGGAAAGTTTAGTATTCAAATGAATAAACAATAGCCTAAGACAATACAAGCTCCTTACTGTGTTGCACTATACATTCCATCCATCAACTTGGGTGTACATTCTTCAGACATACAACCGCAGAGATAAGAAGTTTTCAGTGCTTCACAGGAACTGGTTTGGAGTTGAGGTGATGGGGCATTTCATCACAATTAAGGATAAATAAGGTATGCACATAAAAACAAGTAAATAATTATTTAAACCATTATTCTGGGCAAAATATGTCTGATGTAAAGAAAACTATATCCAAGGATGTTTCTCTACCCTTTTAGGCTCAAAACCACAATTTAGTGCCTCTTTACAGGGCCTGACACAGACAATGGGAACTCCACAGCAACAGCAGTTGCAACGCAGATGAACAACCCAGAAGGAAAGGAAATGAATCTATGCCTTAAGGTCTGAAGAGAAGAAGCAGATGCACTCAGCCACAAAGGAATGTTGGCAATCCCACCAGCAATCTCAAAAGTTACCTTTCACTTTAAGCAGCTGATCCTTTAAGGAAAGCAATAAAAGGAGAATGAGGCGCAAGAAGAGTCACTCAGGAGAACTCAGGAGGAAATCGACATCCTCTTTTGGGGCCCAGTAGAAGCCATTAATAATTTATAGAACTCATTTTCAGCCAAAAGGCAAAGAAAGTTTTCCAAAAGGGACACCAAGAGATTTCAAAATCAGTTACCCAGCTATGGTGCACAACCTGTGAAGATACCCAGTTCTGGCCATAAGTACTTCATTTTTGTGTAAACAGGCATCACTGCAGCCCAGGATCCACAACAACAAACAAAGTTACACAGGCTGGTTTAAAGAGTTTGACCCAAAAAGCACCTTATGAAGCACTGCTAAAAATGTTGGCAACCAGCTCTCACTCTCCTATACCAGTGCTTTACCTGTTCTCTGCAACTCTCTCACATTCCTCCTTGGAGGAGGACACGTCAGCCTCCAGCCGCTGGATCACCAGTTCAATCTCCTTGTCCCGCTCTTTCCGAACCTCTTCTCTCAATTCTCGTTCCCTAGTGAGCAACCAGGCTTCCTGAAAACAGTGCAAGGAAGTCCATGTAAATTTAAGCTGAGCAATGAAGTGAGAATATGATTTAAAGAAGGAAACAATAAAATTTACCTCCTTTTTCAGATAGTTGGCTTCCCAAGCCTGTTTTTCTATTTCCAGCTGTACCTTTAGGGCCTGCACCTCTGCCTTGAAGGAGTTAAAAGAAGCACATTGAGCAAGAGAGACAGAGCCTGCTCCCAGGGTCTCCTTCCTAGCTCCAAAATCCCAGGTCTGACAGATGTCTGGACCAGAACTGGCATAGTCTGAAAAGGAATCACTATTCCATCTGGAACAGAATTCCATTATTCTTCTAGCAGAGATAGGTCTTAGCAGTCGATTAAGCTCATTCCAGCTTTTTATTTTTATTTTTTTAATTTTTATTTTTGTCCTGAAAGAGTTACATGAGTTCAGTTGAAACAGCCTTAGCCTGTAGCAAATGAGTTAAAGACAGCTCCCTCTTTGGTGTTTATTAACTTTAAAACCTTTTAGACAAGAAAAACTAAGAGAACATGAAAAATTCAAGCAGATAACAGGGATGACTATATTTTACCACCTTTAACTATGTCCTTCAACCCAACCTCTATTTCTCATTGAACAGCAAGGGAGCTGGAAGCAGAATGGAACTGTATTCTAATCCTATAATGTAAGGTGTTGTCAAATACTGAGGTCATAGCTATAATTTGTTGGCCCACCCCTAGACCAATCAATCAGAACTGAAACGGCAAGTGCAGATTATAGGAGGAAAAAGTTTTCTATTGGCCTGTACTAGACAACTTATATTCAGTTCTCTGACAGACAAAAGCTTGGAAGAATTGGCCTACTATGGTTCTGTACAGGATGTCACGTGCCACTCTTCCTGCAGGGAACAGTCTAAATTCAACAGGGTTTGAAGAGGCCTAATACAGATCAGCGCTGCATAATGTGGAACATGAGGATCTTTGCTGGGAATTGTGGGGAAGGATGCCCTTAGACCAAAAGATTAGATGTAGTTAAAAAAACTAGAGCCTCAACTGTGGAAAGCAAGGAGTGATCAAAATATGAAAAAAAAGCCCCACCCTTGATTACCGGTAAGTCAGTGGTTCTCAACCTGTGGGTCCGCAGATGTTTGTGGACTTCAGCTCCCAGAAGCCCCAGCCACTATGGTCAATGCTCAGGGCTTCTGGGAGCTGAAGTCCAAAAACATCTGGGGACCCACAAGTTGAGAACCACTGCGGTAAGTGATAAAGTGTATTTGAAAACAAGGAGAAATCCCCAGGATTATAAAATAACCACAGACCTGATGGCGTCGCTCCTGCTCTTCCTTTCCTTTCTCATATTCCTCCTTCAAAGCTTTGGTGATAACAGAGCTGTTCTCTTCCAACTGCCGCCGCAGTTCCTCTAACTCAGCCCTCTGCCTGCAGAGCAGGGATCATTATTGTTATAAACCTAACAACCCTGAAGCTGGCAAGGCAATCCTGGGACCTAATAGAGCCCTCCATTCTAGAGAAACAGAGGAAAACTGATCTCCAGTCTTTGCTATTCTCCCAAGGCAGGATCAGGGGGGAGTGGGATTTGCATTGCCCAATGCAGCTCGCCAATAAGTTTCTAGCAGATTTCAAATACTGTGTAAGAGAAGAGGTCACAGGATGCAAATAATGTAAATGCAACATACTTACCTCGTGAGTACAACATGATGATGAAACAATATGCATTCAGCATTGGTCCCAAGCAATGTTTTTCTCAGCATTATTTTGTGAGATTTAAATACTTTGTGAGTTCTTTCCTTGTAAATTGCACCTCAAAAGGGAACTTCCAAACCATATGGATTCTGGACACACACATCAGTTTTGAACTGTGCCTGCCTTTTCTCACCTGGCTGCCTGCTGATTGAGCCTCTCTTTCTCCTCAGCCACCTCACTGTATAGCCGGCGCCGCTGCTGTTGCAGAGCTTGCTCCTCCTGCTCCAGCTGCTTCTCGTACCTGTGTAGGGGGATTCTTTCAGAGAGGGCCCTAGCAAGGGAGCTGTAACTTTAGCTCGGCCCACTGTTTAAAGGTGAGCAGCAAGGCCAGTGATTTTCTCTGCTAAGAGAAAATGGATGAGTACAGAGGATCCTTTGGAGGGATATAAAAGGACATTAAACAGTTCAGCCATGAGGTTTAGTACAAAAGTGTGGGACTAGATTTCCCTCAAGAGACATGAAAACTGCAGGAAGGAAAAGCCTTGTAGTAGAGGCAATGAGAAAGTCTTGACTAAAAGCTCAATAAGAATACTATAAGAGTAAGAGAAGATATTTCCCAGAAAATGCCACTCATAGCCCACTGTGTTTACTTCTTGCCTCTCTCCCATAGCACAATACCAGGTGCCTGACCTGGTCCTTTGATACCGAGACCGATAGCCAGAAAAGCACCACAATGCTGTTTCTAAACAAAAATACACAATGCAAATTCATGTCAAATGCCCATCTACATGCCTATTCTCAGTCTCTCTCTCGCTCTCGCTCTCACACACACACACACACACAGCAGGAGAGAGACAGAAAGAAACAACTAATAACTGCAGTATATCAAATCTATACCCAGTCTTTTTGGCTAGGTTATCATCTGCTTTAGCAACACAAATTCCAAGCCAAGAACACTATGAACAAGTTGTATTCTTTGTTGCCATCTGCTGCTCCCTATGGTCATCTCTGAACTGCTACTATGAACTGGTCTGTTCTTTTGCACAGCTGAAAACAGTCCTCTTCCATTTTCCCACCCCTTCGTATAAAACTATCATGCAGGCTCCCTCCCTGATTCCGTCATACCGTTGCCTTGCCATTTCTCTCTCTCGCTGCCCCTGCTCTTCCTTTTCGTGCTCCAGCATCTCCCTTAGCTCCTCAGCCTGGCGTATGTAGCGCTGGGCTGCTCGTTCATCTGACTGCAGCAACTCTGCTTCATGTAGTGCTTTCAACTTTTTGATCTCTAGCTTATGCTTAGCAATTAATTTCTGGATTTCAGGTTCCAGACCTGAATAGGAAAAGAACAGGGAAGAAGACAGTGAACAGGAGAGAACAGTGTACTGCCCACATGTGCATTTTGGTGTACACCCCAGAGAGACTGAGCCACTTTCAGAGCAAACCTACCCTCCAAACCTACCCTCTATGCCCCCTCCTTCTTGTGTTATCACTTGCCAAAATAGTAGACCTTTGTACAAAATTAATACTGCAATTAAAATACATATATACTGAATACTTTATGCGGATCTGCATCCTTTATTCACAGCACATCATATTCTTCACACAAACAAAACTGGTGCACACCGATGTCTTCAAACTAGCTGAAAAGTCCTGACCCACCCACTGAATTTCAGTCTTGATGGTCTACTATATGGATACAAAAGTTCTTCCAATCCTCCAGGAGATCTGCCATCGGGATTTCAATTCTAAATAACAAAAAGGCCAAGAATATCCTGCTAATCAAAACTGACCAACGGAAAGGAA
This sequence comes from Iguana delicatissima, assembly GCA_948472985.1. Classification (NCBI taxonomy): domain Eukaryota; kingdom Metazoa; phylum Chordata; class Lepidosauria; order Squamata; family Iguanidae; genus Iguana; species Iguana delicatissima. The sequence continues at coordinate 63,539 of CAOKZL010000678.1, forward strand.
AAATTTGACCTCTGATCTATTAATCACACATTAAATGGGAAACTACTAGCTAAAATGTTGGCCAGGAGATCAGTGCCAGGAGAAAGGCAAAATTCAAATAAAAGACAAAAGAAACAAAAGAAGCTCCTTTGTAGCATAAGGACTGGAAAGGTCTCCATTCTCTGGCTCCACTTTAGGAGCAGAGAAATAATAGTACTAATGGGGATCAATTCTGTGGTACCACTAATTCTAGTACAAGAACGCAAGCCAGTTTCTGGTAAGAGAATGCAATAAGCCCATAGTAGTCCACAGATACCTTTAACAGTGATCTCTTTGATCTTCCTGGTTTTCTCATCAATCCATTTCTCCCGGCGGATTTTTTCTGTAGCACTCATGAGCTCTTTCAGCTTCTTTATTTCCTGGGTGTGAACAAAAGGAAAACAACGCAAACCTCAGATCATATATATCTTCATTTAATACTATTAATGGGCTGCAATGAAACGCCAGGTTGATAAGGGTCAAAAACCAGTAGGCACTACTGTCCTCAACTACTGATACCTGTCATCTGTCTCCATCCTCATCCAAGTCTATCTCCTTCATTGTATGAACTAGGGGGGTATTTGAACCTGTGCTAACACTGCACCACTCCAAATAATGTGTGAGAACAGTAACGTATGTCAAAATGCTTCAGAAACACCAACACAGGCTACTTCATGGACAACTTCACCAAATCACTGTTCAACTGGACAGTAAGGATGGGTATTAAATAATGGTTCCTTTCTTGCCTGACATCTGACATGATCACTGAAGCAGATATATACAGTATGTAACTATCAAGAAATTGCTCTTTGCCATAAGCCACCCTTAGAAGCCTATAGGAGACCTCCAAAGAAAGGAAGTCCTGGTACCACTTGAACAATTCAGGTATAGCTGCACCTACAGGATCAAGAGAAGTGACAGGGACAAAGACTGAAGCTGAAGAACATGCACAGAAAAGGTTTACCTCACAGAGGGGGCCCAAAGTGCGCCAGACCTAGAGAAGAAAGAAGGAGAAGTGAGAGCAAGAGGGAAATGGAAATGAGTATGAGCTAAAGAGTGCTGAGGAAAAGGTGCAAGAGGTAGCTGAAGCAGAAGACAGAGTACTCCTTAACACACGGAGAGCCACCTAAACACATCCTGTTGCAGCCAATGGAGCAGCTGGGTACTGCACCTGTTCCAAGGCCTTCCCAAGAAAAGACTAATTCAAGCACTAAAAGGACTTCCACCAAACAATCAAAAACAGTAATCATCATCATCATCAACAACAACAACAACAACAGCAAAGGACTCTCCTTGGTGCAAGCAAATTTAAAGCGGGTCTTTAAACTGATGGCCATCCCACCTTCTCTGCAGTTTCCCCTCCACCAACAACTAAGCCACAATTACTAGAAGCATGGTATCTGCACTCACCTGTCTGCAGTGCTGTGATACTGTCATAAGTGAAATAAAAAAAAATCTAAAAGCATTGCTAGATCACACAAAAGGTCTGTTTAGTCCAGCACCATGTTTTCAACAGTAGACAACCATAGAAGCCTATAGGAGACCTCCAGTGAAGATCTCTGCTTAATGATTACAAATTGCTAATAGATGAGAGAAGGTCTAGGCCATTTTGGCTTACTAATTACACCTGCCTTTTTACAGACACTTATATGATCAAAATGAAGTTGACATGATAGGTGTCTTTTTTGTTTCTAAAAAGGGACTGAGTAGCTATCTGTGAAGCATGTTTCTGTGGATGCACAGAACGAGGTTAAAAGGGATGGTTCTGCACTCTTGTTTAGGATAAACCCCACCTATCAAGGAATGGTAACACATCCCTTGCACAGATACAAATTTCTTTTCCCATTTTATATTATCAATACAATGCTCCTATAAATTGGCTGTTCACAGGATGGCTGATGTGTAGCCATCCTATGTAATACTGGAGACTGACAGTCTAACATGCGTTAACCTTAGCCACTGTGCTGTACGGCTAATCCTGGCCCAGTTTCATTTAGTGTAAGTGAAAAGGACAAACTCCTTTTCTCCGAGTTCAGGCAGTTTCCCACAAGATCTCTCAGTATGAATCCGTTAACCCAGAAAAAGTCACTATGACCACAATATCTATGTCACATAAATAATGTGAAAAGAAAAATGCACTCTGGCATTACTCCTCCAACTTCAAGATGGTTTAGCTGAGTTACATACTTCTTTTAAAAGTTCTAAGATGTACATAGAAATTTTAGTCACAGTTAGGTGACTCCACTTTATTCCAAATATGAACGACTCTTATTCAGCTTAAAAGCAGCAGCTCATTTAGAGGGAAGAAACTGGCAATTCCAAGCAGGGTGGCTTGAATACATCCTGGCAAAAGTCAGTAGCTACACCACTCCCTCAGCATTTCAGTGCAATAAGTGTGCACCTTCCAACATGAAAGAAAAAAATGTTCTGGGGGACCTAACTGAATGTCTTCCAATTGGTTTTGTGATCATGTAGTTGGAGGAATTCCATACTAAAGAGGTTACAAAAAGAGAGGAACCCACTGTGTTAAAAATTAACTTTATCACAGACAGTCTTAGAATTTCCCTCCTCTTCCAATATTTTCTCTTCTCATTGGCTAAACAAGTTGGAGGTCTCTAGAGGGCATCAAAAACTGCTTCCTGTTTCCTCAGATTCTGTCAGATAATTGAACGGGAAACAGATACTCTATCTGCTTTCTTTGTTGCCGTCCTACCACCACAGTACTAATGCCATTTTCTCACCAGCTCATGCTGCTCCTGCATTTGAGCAATTTTCTTCGTGTATTTCTGATCCACTTGCTTCAATTCAGCCACCACTGCTTCACATTTTTCACTCAGAGTTTTCTTATCATCGATGAGCTGAAGTTTGGGTGTAAAGAAAGATATATGAGAGCAACTGCATCTAGTATAGCAGTACACTAACACTATAGAACAAAAGACCCCAAGTTGCCATCAGATGCAGGAGAGCCCCTATCCACCCACTCATCCGCATCCTAGTCAAGCACTACATTTTTAATTGGTATGCCTGTTGCCACAAAGAGGATTAGAAAATCCAGGTATGCTAGCATTGCAAGGAAGTCTAGAAAGGGAATTGCAAACAAAACAGATAGGACAATGTCTCTACTGTCCAGGCCCCATCTGTTAAGAAAAATGGTGGTGGGGAGTGTTACCTGGTCAATGAAAGCCAGGTGCCGCTGGATAGCTGCCTCATACTGTTCCCTCTGCAAAGCCAGCTGGCGGCTCAATTCCTTCTCTGTCTCTTTGACATGCCGCACAGTCAGCTCCCGCTGCTGAGCCTGCCAGGATAAGGGGGCAATAACCAGGGCATTTTAAGGTCACCCAAAAGAAAGGCTATGCAGAGTTGTCAAATTAAATTGGGGATGTGGGAAAGAAGAGACCACAGGCACATTGATCCCTTGGCAGAGAACCTGCGCAGAAGATGCTCATGGGTGAATCTAGTTTCCCAAAGGAGGCAGAAAGAACAAGGCTCTGCCCTTGTGGTTTCTCAGGATTACATCTGTAACATAATCTAGGGGTCTGCTGCACATTTTGACACTCTCTCCCTCTTCTTGAGCACATGCAGACTTCCCCAGGAATCAGGCTCTTGTCACCCACCAGTGCCGTCTGTAGCAATGTGATGGCTCGCTTCTTCTCTTCTACTTCAAGCTTCAGCCTCATAATTGAACTGGTGACCTCTGTTGCCACTGCTGAGGCCTGCTCTAGGTGGGCTAACTCTTCTTCCGACAAGAGTCCCTGAGAGATGTAACAACCAAGCAAGGAATATGATGAGAATGAGGGATAGTCACTCCCTCAGCAACCTAACACAGATGTTTGTTTTATATTTCAGTGGTCTAATAAGTAAATACTCAAAGTCTTTGCCTCTGATAGCGAACATCTTTTCCAAGGGATTCAACTCATATTGAACTGGTTGCAATCCATCCTCTTCGCTTCCTGAGACATCTCCAATTACCCAAGGCTTCTCAATAGTCAATCCATGAGAAGACAAGGTCAGCCATTTATGTCGGAAGGAAGCCAACACAGCAGCAAGATGCAACTGTTATCTCAAAATGAATGTATGAATATACAACCTCAGTCTTCTATACTGCCCCTTCAGTTGGAGACAGATATCCATTTGTTGCAGACTGCCTATATCCATGTCTACTGAAAGAAAACCTTGTGCCTCTGCAAGCTCACCTCTCGGTGTGAAGCAGAAGCAGCAGACCTAGGTCGTTCCTGCTCTGATTTTTCCATCTCATCCAAGAAACTAATGATGCTCTGAAGTTTTGCTTCTGAGAGTAGTGTGCCTTCCTCCGGGACTCCCGGAGAGCAGTTCAGTTTCCCAAACTTCTCCAGGTTGTCAGCAGTCAGAGAATTTGAATTTGCCTCCTATGTTGAGAGAAAAAACGTCAGGAGTGTTAGATCTGGACAACAGTGGCAGAAGAGAACAAAGGCACTTGCTATGGATAGCAAGTGCTATCCTATGATTCACTTTAACTGGGAATTAGATGCAAGCACGAATAATGACAGGGAAGAAGCTTTTACATAAATGAAAACGCTTTCGACTTTTTATGGATAACAAAATGCATAATCAAGATCATGCTAGGCATCTTGAGTTGGTAAAAGCCATTGTAGTTCATACTTTACCCCCTAAGGACTGATAACCATTATAATCACAAGGGAACCTGCCCCTCACTTCCATAGTTCTCCTGCCCTGGAGGGAGGCAAATCCCCTAATATAACCCTGATTCAGGGCAACAATTTTAACATAAACCAAGAAGATATCTGCTTCACCCCTCCAATTCCAGTTACCCCATCTATCCAAGCATATTTATCTTCTTTGCAGGTCTTTGGTGGTGGCAGAAACTCTGGCTCCTCTTCCAACAGCTTTAGGGTATCTAGTAGCTCATTAAGAGTCACTTTGGACTGGGCCCTGCTAGCTGCAGTGATCATAGTTTCCAGGTCTTCACTAGCCATCTTTCCAGAGCTGACATCCTAAGCAACAGAGAAAAGCAGGCATGGTGAGACTGAGCCAAGGGTGTGTAGCTGAGAAGGTGGGTGGGGGGGTTAGGTATACTGGGGAGATAGGCCTGTAGGAGCTATGGAATGGAGAAAAACTTTCTTTATCTTGAGAGAAGCCTGGCTCATGACTTGATTTTACAAAGCAGACCAATTGTTCTTGAGGGCAAACATTTGTCTGAATTCTGTGATGCAAGAGACAAAAAACTGATAAAGGTCAAAGCCAAGTTAAAACAACAGATCAGTATGGAAGAGAATACAAAATGTGGTACTCCCAAGTCCAGTCATTCTGGTGGATCACATGCATGTACAGATACAACTTTTAAATAACTCAGTTCTTCCAAAAAATAAAAAAGAACCCTTGCAAATTTCTGTCTCACAACTTGTCATGCACCAATCCAGCAGAGAAATGGCAGTAAGAAAAGTTAGGAAAAGGAAAAGGCCAATCAGCATCAAAATGTGAAGTCTCAGAGGAATGAAGACAGGCTACATACAACTCAGTAGCAGAAGTCACTTCTTGATCACTTCACTTAATATTTCATTTTCCATTAGCTTCAGTTTTGTTAGCAGATGTTTACCTGTTGCATAGTTTTAGGAATCAAGTTTGTCTTCTACCTTATTTTTCAGAGAGCAAAGAACTTCTTGCCTTGGATACATTCCTCCTTCATGTTTGGCCCAGGGTAACTTTTGGAGCTGGACATCTGGCTCATTTTTAATTTGAACAGATTCAGTTTTTGTAGTGTTTTTTTTAAGAGTATGATTTATTTTATTCTACTGTGAAGCTGAAACTTCACTATTTTATTTTTAAGCTGTTTTTTTTCCTACTTTCATCTGAACTTTCAAAATCCTGAACCGCTTAGAGTCAGATTATCTGAAGGAGCATCTCCTTCCATATCTATCTATCAAGATCCTAAGACCTTCATCTGAGGTCCTTCTCCAGGTCCCTGTAACTGAGTTGGGTGGTTACAAGAGAAGGAATCTTTACAGTGGTAGCATCTGGATTTTCTTAACCATTGAAGTGCTTTCTGGTGACAGGTGAAGCCATTTTAATTTTCCCAGGTATTTTCATCCATTTTAAAACTTTTAGATCTTTGTACCACTTTCAGTTTTATTACAAAAAACAAAATGCTAGTCTTATTTTATTTTACTATTGACTTGTATTTTTTGCTGTAACGTGTACACAACCTTAGGGACTCTGGTTATTAGGTGGTTTCAACATATAAATTATAAAATAATTTTCTCATCTAATTTATTCCATATCTTATATACTGGTTGCTGGATCAATCTTCCACAACTTTCATTTGAGGTCACATGAGCCCTATGTCCTCTGCTTGGAATAAGCTTTCCTTTCTGAAGTTTTAGTTAAACTTCTGTATCACTGGGAACTTAGTAAACTTTACTTAGCTTGCAGGAATTTTAGCAGGTAACAATGTTGGGCTTATTATTACGTATGGTTTATTGGTAGTTGTTTGATGAATATGATGAGCTGAATTCATTATTCTTGCATAAACTGCTACTGCCTTTCTATCTCTACTGCACTATCCTGTCCTTTAAAACTAATTTTCTGCTATTTCTGTATTTTATTTTACATTTTTCATTCAATCATTAGATGAATCTATCTTTTTATTTCTATACTTCTCTCTCATTGTTGAGCCTACATACTTTTTATCGTTTATCACTGAATAAATATTTTTTTAAAAATTCTAACTTTTCTGGTTACAGCCACTAACTCACCATTACAGGCTCAATAAATGTGAACCTCTTTTCAGCGTGCTATACGTATGCATCATTAATGTTTCATTCAAATGGAAGTCAATCCATCTCACCAGTATGGTTTACAAGCCAGTCATTTCTCAGCCAAACATAATGTTTCACAGCAAAGAAAACTGGGAACTGAGTAAACTGGAAAATGAGGAAGTAAAAGAAAATGTAGCCACTCTTTCAGGAGCATGAAAAAATAGAAGGCGGCACCTGTGGCTGCTCTTCAGGTAGTTTGTTTTGTCCTGGAATAGACAGACATGCCATGACAGAATTTTCTTCTGTATCTGTAGCTGCCAAGTGGAAGTTGGCTTCTGTAAACAACAACAAAAAAAAACATTTGCTACAGTGGGAGCAGTACCCACAAAAAGTTCACAGGTGGGGCTCCCTTAGTTGAATAAAGATGTCAAAAAGGGTTTGAGGATTAGAGCAGGAAATATTTTCCATAGCACGCATAAAGGTGCAGAGCATGTTTGACTGCAACTGTGGGGACAGCCCACCAATTTTTAATTACATCATACTGTGGCCTCCTACTTGACTTCCTTGTATCAAGCAGCTACAGGTACAGCTGGAGCTAACAGCTGTGTATTTTGGGAACTAACTGAACTGTAACCCACACATTTTGCAGTGTGCAATTCAGTTATGGTACCCCTGGACTTGTTTCATTTTGAAGTCATCTCCTCAGGTCCTCTCAGCAGGCCAAAAGCTGTAGAAATTAGTTGCTGACTATAAGTTTATGGGAATGCATGAGCATCCCCCTTGTAAACACTGCCTGTCCATACAATCTAAGCTGCTGTGAACTTGCTTCTTATCCTAAATATCTCTGGCATAACACGTTAAATTTGTACCTCCTCACTGTAGCCTATAATCAAATACTGTTTCCCAACTGTATCTGGTAATTTAATGAGACTGTTTTGTACCTAACAGATCCAATGTTAAGAACATGGGGGCAGGCCGAGAGCAAAATTCAAGAGGCATCTGGATCTACACTTTCTCAAGATCTGCCAGTACTTCTCACCTGTGTTGTTGGCTTTAATTATGCTGTTGGCAGGGCTGATATTCTTGACAGAGCCAGCCCGTTCAGGTTTTCTTCTTCCAGTTTTCTTGCCTTCTTTTATCACTGCCAGCTCCCCTTGAACCAATCGTTGAGAATCCAAGGCTTTCTGAGCTCTTTTTTGCTGCAGTTCCTACAAGAAAAAATGTGTTAGTGCCATGTCATGGACCACTTGCTCCTCCAACATGCAGTACCAGTAAAAATTAAGAACAAAAGTCTGTTGATTCAACTTATTGAATAAAACAATAAAAAACAAAAACTTATTTCCCCTGACGTCCATGCAAGCACTGCCAGCACCAAGCCCCTACCTGGATGGCTGCCTTCCTAGCAAGACGTGCCTTCTCTTCTCGAATCTTCCTCCTCTCTTCATCTCGCCTCCTTTGCAAATCTAAAATGTTACCTTCTTGTGTGCGTTGCTGCTGCCTTTCCTTAAGAAAAAAACAGAAAGTATATTCAAGTTCAATTTTTCTAGTGCAGAGTGAGCTGACTACCCAACTTTCCCGTTCAAACATTTCCTTTGCCTTCCCTCCACCCTCCCTAGAGAATCTAACCTGAAGAAATGTTTTAATTATATGATGGCCCCTCCAGTTCCAAAACTGTTTGGGGCGCAGAAAATTGAAAAATCACAACTCCCCCCTACTCCCCCTCTAATTCCCTTGCCTTTTACCTCAGAACATGTGCCTGCCTTCCCCATGCCCTGGCAAAAAGCAAAAGAATGGGAAGCACAGACACATTCCCCATTCCCTTCCCTTTTGCCCAGATGTACCTGTCTTCTTTCTCCACGCCCAGGGAAAAGGCAAGGGAACAGATGGGAGGCATGCACGCATCCCTTCCCATTGCCTTGCTTTTTTGCCTGGGTACGCCTGCCCCTTTTTTCTGTAACTGGGAAAAAGGCAAGGCAATGGGAGGATGACAGTGGAGGGGGGAGGAAGGCATGCACATGCCTTGTGGATAATAAAATCTGTAAAGGTCAAACCCGCAAATGTGGATGGAGGACTGTACCCCAACGTGCTCTTAATTATCTACCATCCTGTTCCGGAATGACCAATGAGGAAACAGTAACAGACTACTTGACAATGGCAGAACCAGGGAAATTAACTGATACAGGGCTTTCCTGCTAAAAAGACAGGAGAAGGAAAATTTTCCATGAATTTCTGTCAAAGCAAAATATAAGTGTAACACATATAGGAATGAAACTTGTAGTATTACGGGATTATTTTAAAACATCAGGCATAAGATCTAACTCAGATGAAAGGAGTGGGCAGTAAATGTACAAACTGGTGTCTGCTGAGTATCTACGGAGAAGAGTTTTCTTTAAGGTCAACATTCTCACTTCCATGATTTCAGAGAAAAGAATAGCACACAATAAGACCTTAAGTGTCAGTTAAACATGGAATAAAACATTTGCGTTCGTGTATGTTGACAGAGGGGTAATAAACTGCAGGGCCTTGCACAGTTCTCCTTTTGCCCCTCCTATAGCCAAGCAACTATTTTCAAACCTCTTCTCTTACATTCTGCTAAAACCTAAGCCCAAACATGTCACTTCTTCAAGTTTTTGCTAAACTATTACATTTTCTTTGTCAAACTGGTTCATAGACGTAGAATGTTTAAACAAGTGGTTTAATTTGCAGCAATCAGTATAATTTATTTTCGCATGTGGGTTTCCTTGTCAAGGAATTTGAAGAGAAGATACAAAATTACACAGCCTTGGGTTTTTGTTTTGTCTGGGAATGACTGCTCTGACATAAGGCAAATGTCAGGGGCAGAACTGGGAGGTATCATTTCACAGACATAACACCTGATGGGTCAAAATGACCTAACTATGGTAAAATGTTCTGGAAATGTGTGCTTGGATTCTTGGGTTCTTTATGTATAACAAAATGGACTTGATCACAATCATGAACAATTAGTTGTATCCAGCCAATCCTGCAGTAATTCTTCAGATCTGTCCAGAAAAAGGCCTACACTATTTTCTCCTTTCACAAAAGAAAACATACTGCACAAGCTAAGTGAAATCACAGAAAGAGAAAGGTCAAAAGAAGAATCTGACAGAGCCCCACAAATGCTTTGCCTTCCAGTACTGAAGAGTTCCAGAAGGGAGAGCACTCTCTTATAAAAGAAATCCCCTCAAACCTGCTTAATCTTCAGCCTTGCATTCCAAAGCAAGTAGCAGAAGTAATTCTGTCCAGGATGCTCTCTTCCAGAGCAGGAAAACTGCTTTTCCTTAAGTTACAAGGGACAGAAATATAAAAGCTTGCTTCATACAACATACATACGGTAGACAGACCTCTCTTTTAGAAGCAATTAAGTGCCCGAGTTGAGCTACACCTTCCTTGTGCCTCTGTGAATGCCGTCTGTACCAGCGCTGAATTGTCACAGCAGCCAGGTTGACCTGGTTAATAAACCTTAAAAGGGTACAAAGAGGCATAGAAACAGTGAGTATTGCTTTCCAAGCAATGTGTCCAGAAAAGCAAATCTTGCCATAAGGCAGGCAGAAAGGTGTCATGTCCAAGAAACAGCTCTTGCACATATTGCTCCTATATTTAGAATAAGACTTTACTGTGTGGGTTACAGAAAATAACGCTGAGCACAAAGCTCAGAGTCATGCAACCCTCCAGCTGTTGTTGGACTGCAACTCCCAGCCTTCCCCATAAGAGTGATAAGAGTGATGGGACCTGTAGTTCAACAACTTCTGGAGGGCTGCATGATTTGCAACCCTGATCTAGAGGAATATATTACAGGCAGGCATGAAAGAAGCCAGTTAACACTATTTTAATGGAGCTAAAAATGTTCTGTGAAAGAGATGAGCTGTTTCAACTAGAAATCAACAGGCATATTCCTGTTAAAGCTGCTAAGGAGCAATATAAGGATATACTCATCTCTGAGCTGTCTAATGGCTTTCTCTATCTTTCTGCATGACCTGCCATCTCATCCTGTTATCTTTTCTCTTATCATGTCCTTCATGCTCACCGCTCAGCCTCTTCTTCTGACACTTCCTGCCTCCTCAGCAGTTTACTGCTACTACTGGTATTATTGTTCCGAGCCAAGATGTTGCTGCTGGAAAGGTTCTTCTGAGACTTCAAGTAGCTGCTGCTCTCGGTGTCTTCATTAGAGGTGGCTTTGATAATGTTGCTAAAGAAAGAAGACAACAATAATCATTAGAAGCATCTAGACTGCTCCACAGATCTTCAACAGGCATATTATCACATGGGTTTATGTCACGTTCACTTGGGTTTGACAAAGGGCACTGATTATTTTCCAGACTGTTTGATGCTGTGCTCTCTATTTTCTTCAGCCTACTATTTAATAAAGTTAAATTTTCTTTTAATGCAAAAGACAGTGTGACAGTGGGTGAGTTCCAGGTTATCTGAAAGACTGCATTTCCCCAAATGAACCTGCAAGAGTTTTAAGACCTAGAGGGGAGGGCTTTCTCAGTTCTGTCACCATCACAGGTTCACTTGGTGAGGACACCAGAGAGAGTCTTCTCAGTGGCTGTTCCCATCCTCTGGAATTGTAGGAGACAGGGCTGTTCAAGCAGGGTTTTAATGTGTAAACAGGAGGGCTTCTTTTTGGAATGTGAGCTTTATTCATATTTTTAAAAAAAAAATGTAAATTTTTTCCGGGGCTCCAAGGGCGTCGCGATCGGGGACAGTGACAAAGCCTCACTGTCCTTACCATCTCAAGCGGGAAGCCGAAGGAAAACTTTGGCAAAGAGCCCCTCCCGGTAAAGGGGGGTTTGAGGGGGCTCGATGGGGACCCCGATCTCTTTTAGATGAGGGGGAAAAATGGAACTAAGTCTGAAAGGGGGGTTAAAGAGTATCCCATCCGCTTGGGCATTTGCTGGTAATGACCCTAACCAACGCCAAAGATTTTAAAAAAATTAAAAGGTTTCTTAATATATCCAAAATTTTTAAAAGAGGGGACATTCCCTTTTAATTTTTAAAATTTATTCTCAGAGATTAAAAGTTTGGAAGGGCCAAACATTAGATAATGAATAGTGGAGATCTTGGGGAAGGAGGAGCAAAGAAAAAAGGGAGAGGGGAGGGGGGGAAAAAGGCAAAAACGAAAGATATTAAAGAAAAAAATACAGTAAAAAAAAAAGAAATAGTATTGGACTGAAGAAATAATCAGGACAAAAACGAAAAAAAGGGGAAATGGGGGGTTAAGGGAAAGTGGGTTTTAAAAGACTGAGATTAAGTAGAAAGTAGAACGTAATCAAAAAGTGACTTGACGGGAAGCGACAGAAATGGGGGCTTTTAAAAGTGTACAGTGAAAGTGTGGAGCGCGGTTGGAGTTAACGGAAACGCTGGAGCTTGCTGTGTAAAAAACCCTTTCCCAGAAATTAAAAATTCTGTTGGGAATGATTTTTGGGAAAAGGGGTTTAAAAGACAAAGAAAAACAGAGGTATAATGGAGAAGTTGTATCGTAGTTAAATTCTGGAGATGAGATCAACTGAAAGGGTTTGAAGGAGGACGGAGTTTGTAATAAATTTATAGGCGAGTGGGGAGACGATTCCCCCCAGGACATAAGGGGAAACGGGAAAAGGGGGGAATTTTAAAAAAACAGCTGGAGCTCACGAATAAACGTTGAGCTCGCTGGAAAAAAGGGAAAAGGGAACCGGAGAGGGGGAGAGAAAGGAGAAAGCAGCCGGACGGGATGGAAGGAGATCGAAAAAGGGTTTGGGAATTTCGCAACAAAATATCCAAGGAGCGAAGGGACGAACTACAAGTAGAGGACACAGAGGACATAGGGGAAAAAGGGAGAAGCCAAAAGCAGCTGGAGCTCAGGGAAAAGTTTAAGCTCGCTGGAAGAACGGAGGAGCGGAGGGTGGAGAGAAAGGAAAAAGCAGCCGGACGGGAGGGAAAGGGAGTGAAAAAGAACGTTTAAAGCTCGCTGGAAGAGTGGGGGAGTGGAGTGGGAGTGAAGGGAGAAAGCAACTGGACAAGCCTGAAGGAGATTGAAGCAGGACTGAGTTTAAAAAAAAAAAAAAAAACCAGGTGAGAAGAGAGACAAAATAACAAGTACAGGACACAGAGGACAACGGGAAAAGGGAGAAGTTAGAGCAGCTGGAGTTCACGATTAGATCTTTGGGCCCTTGGAAAAAGGGAGGATAAAAGACACAGATTGTTGTTAACTTTTGGAAAAGGTGGCCCTGTGTTAATGGGTTTTTGAAAAAAATTTTGGGGGCTTAAAAAAAGGGAAATTTTAATAAATTGGACTTATTAAAAAAAGGATTTAATGAACCAGTTGGGTATAGATAATTGGGTATAGTTATAAGTTGTTAGATTTGGGTACAATTGGGTATAACCTGTAAAAAAACCTGGTGTAAAAAAAAAAAAAGACAAAAGGGGGAGGGGGTATTGATTGAACAGGAAGATTATTTATAGCAATTTAATAATTTTAATTGCAATAACCCAAAGGTAATAGCTCTTCTGACTTTTTAAAGAAAACATTTTGTGGGGTTTGGGGTAAGACAGTTGGTTAAAATTTGGGGGAAGAGGGGAAAAAAAAAAAAAAAAAGAAAAAAAAAAGAAAAAAAAAAGAAGAGGGGTGTGGAAAAATGGCATCTGGTACTAGAAAGGGAACTAGGATACAGTCCCAGACACAATTACAATTGATAGATCCAACAAGAAGAGCTTCGGTTGAAATAGGAAACCCAATGAGGGAAATATTAAATGAAATAAGAAGTTTAAAGTCGGAAATGGGGAAAGAAATGAAAGAAACGGGGGTGAAAATTAAGAGATTTACAGAAAGAATTAGATGGTATGGGGAAAAGAATAATTTTAAAAAGGAAAAAAGACATGAATACAATGAAGAATGATATTCAAGAAATTCAAAAGGAAAAAAAAAAATTGAAAAAAGAGAAGGATAAAAGGAAATCAAAGACAAGACGACATGAGAATTAGTCAACAAGAACTGAGATATAGAGATAAGTGTATTAAAATGAGAGGTATTGGGGAAGTTCCAGGGGAACTTTTGGAGGAGAAGGTCATTACATCATTGGCAAATTTCATTGGTATGAGGGAAGATGATCTAGAGCGGGGGGGGGGGAAAAAATTTTAGGGCTAATTCGAGAATAGAAAAGGGAAAGGAATTGGCCAAGGGACGTTATTGTGTGCTTTACAAGAACAAAAATTTTGGAGAAATACTTCAAGTTAATTATGAAAAGCCGTTAGTGATGGAAGGAAGAAGCTTTAAAAAAATTTCCCAAAAAATTTTAGGTATTGAAAAAAAGGCAAGTTTAAAACCCCTTTAACAATTTTAAAAAAATAAAATTTAAACCCCAAGGGGGAAAGGCGGGAAGGACTTTCATACACTTTCCAACAAAGAAGATATAAAATTACAAGTGTTAATAGGGTTAGAGAGATGGTTAAAAAATTTAAAGAGGAGAGTTAGAAAAATCATAGATCAAAGTTGGGAGAAGAAAAACGGAGCAGGGGCAAGATATAAAAAACAGGGGAAGTAGGAGAAGAGGAACGGACTACGGGATATGAAGAAAAAAAAAGATAAGGAAGAGAGAGGGGGAAAGGAGAGTTATTCAGAGCTAGAAATAGAACAAAAAGGGAAAGGGATTTACAGAAAGAAAGATTTTAGAGGTTTTAAACGCAGAAGAAGACGACATATAAAAATTAGCAACAGAGCAAAAAATGTCCATAAAGATTTTTTCATGGAATATTAAAGGTTTGAATTCAAATTATAAAAGAAGACAGGTTTTCCATTATGTAGAAAAGAGTAAGGTGGATGTGGTATGTTTGAAAGGGAAACAAAAAAGGGAAAAAGAGGGAAAATATTTGAGAAATTCTAAATTAGGTAAATGTTACATTTCGGTTTTCCTTTAAAGAAGAAAAAGGGTGTAGTGTTATATTTTAAATTTGAAAATATCCCCAGAGTTGAAATTTCTGGATGAAAAGGGACATTATGGGGGGGGAGGTACAATTTATTGAAAAGAAAATACTATTGATTGGAATTTTCCCCCAAATTAGAAGAAAAAAGTAAATTTTATGAAAAATTATATCAGGTTATATTGAATTATTCGGCAGAAAAAAATCAAGAGAATTACTTAATGCTGGGGGATATGAATGGGGTGTTGGATCCCAAAGACGGGATGGGTCTGGTTATTTGTGAGTGGAAAAGTTAAGGGAAAAAGCTTCCACAGCCCTTTTTTCAGATTAGAACAGGGGGGTTCTCAACCTAGGGCCCCCAGATTTTGGGATTTTCAGCTCCCAGAAGCCCCAGCCACTATGGTCAATGCTCAGGGCTTCTGGGAGCTGAAGCCCAAAAAACTTGGGGGGAAAGGGAAACCACGGGATTAAGAAGAATCATTGGGGTTCGGGGTATGGGGGGGAAATTTCATAAAGACTCATATGGATATATTTTTTTCTAAAAATTTTATGTAAACCCGTATAGATTTATTTTTGATATCAAAAAATTTACTGTATATGGTCAAGGACATGGAGGTTCCCCCTTTTGGGAAATTTTTCATCATAATCCTATTCAATTGGATTTGAGAATGATAAGGAAAAGGACGAGATGGAGGTTGAATGACATTCTTTTTCAAAATGAGAGCTGTCGGGAAAAATAAAGGAAGCAATCAAATATTACTTTAAGGAAAACACGTCAGATGAATTAAAATGGAGTACAGTATGGGACGCTAGAAAGGCGGTGTTAAGAGGGCATTTATTAAATTAAGCTCCGAACTTAAGAAGGCGAGACAGCAAAAATATCAGGAACTGTTGGAAAAGATAAAATACAGGTAATGAAATTAAGGGAAAATCCATTGGATAGAAGAGTGCAAATGGAACTGAAAATTTGTGAGGGCAGGTTATGGAGGAAAATCAACAGGAAATGAGTAAAAATCTGATGTGGATGAAACAAAAGGATTTCGAGCAAGCAGATAAGCCGGGACGGTGGGGTGGCTTATAAATTAAGAAAGAAGGAAAAGAATTAATTCTGTTAATAAATAAGGGAAGTAAAACAACAGCAAAAACAAGAAGAAATAAAGAAAATTTTTTATAATTATTATAAAAAAAAATTTTTAAATTGATGGAAAAAGGGAAAATTTGGAAAAAATTTAAAAAAATTTAAAAACCCAAAAAAATTTCCCCCAAATTAAAGAAAGCACAAAACAGATAAAGAACAGGAAAATTACGATAAAGGAGGCGATTCAAAACTGGGGTATATAAAAAAACCCCGGGGCCGGATGGGCTAACAGCAACTTATTATAAAAACTTTAAGAGTACGTAATAGAACCAATGGAAAAGACGTTTAACGAAAATTATAGAGAACGGTAAACCTAAATCGTGGGAGGAGGCTTATATAACACTAATCCCAAAAGAAGGGGAAAAGGGTTTAAAAGAACCAGGGAACTTGGGGCCCATATCGTTGCTTAATTTTTTTAACTACAAAATCTTTACCAATATATTGGCTGAGAGAATGAAGATAGTGTTGCAAGAAATTATTCAGAAGGACCAAAATGGCTTTCTCCCAAAACGACAAATTAGAAAAAAATATAATAATCGCTTTGAATATCATAGAACATTATGAAAAGAATAATGAAAGGAAATTGGCATTAATTTTCATTGACGCAGAGAAGGCTTTTGACAATCTTTTGATGGGACTTTATGATGAGGATGCTAGAAAAAATGGACACTGGCAGTTCTTTTTTAGAATGGATTAAAGAAATCTATAAGGAACAAAGTGAACATTAAAATTTTTAATGGGGACAAAACGAAGTACTTTAGTATAGAAAAAGGAACAAGGCAGGGATGCCCACTTTCTCTACTTTTGTTTATTACAGTTTTGGAGGTGTTATTAAGTGCAAATTTGAAATAACCCCCGAAATAAGAGGGTGCAAAATCAATAAGCATATTTTTAAATTTAAAAGCATACGCTGATGACATGATGGTTATTTTGGAAAACCCAGAACAGGGTATGGGAAATTTTTATAAGAAAATGGAACAATTTGGAGAAGTGGCAGGGTTAAAGATAAATAAAGATAAAACAATAATTTTAACAAAAAAAAAAGAGAAAGGAGGAAAAAAGATAATTTGATTCGGATGACTGGGTAGAAAAGAAGATTAAATATTTAGGAAAATTTTTAAAAAAAAACAATAAACGTATGATAATAATTATAAAAAAACCTGGAAAGACATAAAAAAAATTTACTAGAAAAATTGGAATTCTTTAAGGCTATCTATGCTGGGAAGAATTTCAGCAATAAAAATGAATGTTTTGCCCAGATTAAATTTCTTATTTTTTAGAAAACCCGCCTATAATAATTAATAAAAAAACCTTTCAAGAAATGGCAGAAGGACATATCAAAGTTTGTCTGGGGGAAAAAAAACCTAGGATTAAGTGGAAAAAAAATTTAACCCAAAAAAAAGGGAAAGGGGGTTTTGACTTGCTGGACCTGAAACTATACTATTTTTTAGTGGGTTAATATGGATTAGAGATTGGATAACATTACAGGATGAAGAGTTACTAAATTTAGAAGGAGCAGGGAAATGAATGGGCTGGCATGCATACATGTGGTATGGCAAGCAAAAAATTGATAAAGATTTTCAAAACCATTATGTAACAAGAGCATTACTGGAAATCTGGCTGAAATTTAGGAAGAACTACTATATGGGAAAAAAACCCAAAATGGTTGTCCCCCCCATGAAGCATTATATGGGGGTGGGGAAAAATTCAAAAGATAAGTTTTCGGGTCCAAAACATATTGAAGAGAGAAATCAGGAACTAAAGTTAAAGTCGAAAAAGGGGAAAAAATTGAAAAGGAAGGATTTAAATGCCATTGGTTTTTGCATCGACAACTGAGTGAAAGATTTATAATGGATAAAAAGTTGGAAGGAGTGGAATTTGGAAAAAAAAGATATTTTTGAAAAAATAATTCTTCACTTTAAAACAGACGATATCAAAATTATATAATTTGTTTTGGAAAGAGAATTAACACAAAAAACAAGTAAAAGAGGTTATGTTGAAATGGTCAAAAAAAAGTAGGGCATGAAATTCAATTTGAATATTGGGAGAGTAGCTGGAGAGACACAAATAAATTTACCCGTTTCTCAAAAATTAAAAAATTTTTTTAAAATGCTTTATAGGTGGTACTTGAAATTGAGTAAGATATATAGAACGAAAGAAAATAAATTTGGAAATGTGGTAAAAATAATGGAACTTTTTTTTACCTTGGTGGACTTGCGAGAAGGCAAAGATGTATTGGAGAGAAATTCAAGAAAAGATGGAAAAAACATTACAGATTAAAATACCATTGGAGCCAGAATTATTCTTATTGAATATGATGCAAAAAATTTTTTAAAAACCCAAAAAAATTGGAGAGTTATTCTTTACATGGTTACTGCAGCGAAGTTGAACTATGCACAAAATTGGAAAAGTAAAAAATATACCCCGAATGGAAGAATGGTTTGTAAAAGTGACCAAAATGATGGAAATGGACAGATTAACAGAGATAATTCAAGGAAGAATGCAAGGTTTACATAAAAGAGGGGGATTAGTAAAGGAATATATAGAGATAGAACTTAAGGACTTGACAAAAAAGGATGGAGGAGATAACGATGATTAGAGAGAGTTGGTGGTAAAAAATTTTTGGGGAAAAGGGAAAAAAAAAAAAATAAAAATAAAAAAAAAATAAATAAAAAGGAACGATGGTTTAAGAAAGAATAAATACAAATAATGGGGAGGGGAAAAAAAGTCATTAATAAGGTTCTTATTTATAAATATATTTTACAAATAATTATAGAAAGAAATCAAAGGGGCAGAGAGAAGAGAAACTTAATAAATAACGAGGGAAATGAGATAAAGTAATGTGAAGGAAGTAATGAATGAGGAAGAAAGAGTAACGGGTAATTTACAAGGTTGTTAATGGTAAAAAAAGTGTTTAGAGATTGTTTGGCAGTGTGAAACAGAATATAGGGGGAAAAAAGACATAAGCTGAAGTTTGGTATATATCATGTTGGAATGTAGTTAGTATATGTTTTGAAGAAAAGTCAAAATTATGTGTGTATGAGCTGTGATATTTTTTAAAAAATAATGGAAAATGGAATAAAAAGTATAAAAAAATGTACATATTTTAAATGGTTTTATACTGCTATCCATGACTTTTAATTATTTTTAATTTTTTTTGTTTAAATTTCTTAGCTGATTCTCTTTGTGAATGACCTTGAGTCCCCCTTTTGGGGGAAGGGCAGGATATAAATGAAATAAATAACATCAAGCAGAAATGGGGAATATGTGATTCTCTGGATACTGTTAAACTGCAAAACCTTTATGATCCCCCCACCACTGGCTATGCTGGCTAAAAATGGGGGTACAGTCCAACATTGGGGGACCACATGTTTACCTTCCCCCAAAATAAAGCATAAGAACTGCTAAGCTCCTAGGACAGCAAGTATGATAAGTACCTATATCTTTAGAGAATAATTTGAAAAAAAAGAACTTCTATATTCTCATCTATATTAAATGATCCACATAAGTTGAAAGATGACATCAAAAATGGTATGGGAGGACAGATAGAGAAAATATTTATTTATAATTCAATGGAGAAAACAATTCTGGCTCACATCTAATACAGTTGTGATTGCGAGACTCTGAGCTACTACAAACACAAGATCTCCTAGAAATAAACGTGTATGTGTACGGTGAGCGGGGGACGTACAGTTTAAAAGCAGATACACATTCTTTCCCACAATGTTGTATGTTGGGCAAAGTGCCTTGGTTAAGCTTTCCAGCTGCACCCAACTTGCAGTCCCCTTTGAAAAGATGGATAAGACATGAATACACAAAGACTTACTTGAGGGAGGTTGTGGCCTGGTTGGAACTCTTAGGTGCAGAGCCCTTGTCTGTAGTGGAATAGTTGTTATGCACCATGGTAGTGACACAGTTGCCCATAGCACCTTTGTTACTCCTCAGAGGAAAGAAGGAAAACATGTCAGTACAACTACAGAATGATTTCCATATTGTTTAGTTGATATAAACAAAGTGCTTGTCAACTACGATCTCTCATTCAGCAGTTAGCCCTGTCTCTGTAAGCTACTGCCTACTAGACACATCTGATCTGGGTGAGGTAAAGTAGGGTGGACAACCTGTGACCTAGGCATCCATTTGGATGCTGGTGTTCTTCAAAATCCTTCTGTGAGCAGTAAGTTCAAAATTCTGGTAAGAGCCATCTGTCCTACCCAGAGCAGTCACTTGGCAAGGAGGAAGAAAAAGGTGCTGGCTCCAACCCTGCCTATCACAGGCGTGAGGCCTATGATCCATTACTCACAATGAAATGCAGCCCTCAGCAAAATAGAAGTTCCTCATTTCTCTTGTAGGTCGTCTTGCACAGAGCTGTAGCACCTCCCTTTATGAAACACACTGATTACACAGTGTGTAATAAGCAATAAGCAAAGATTATGACAACAAACAGCTTGAAACAGGCTTGCCAGATACCTATTTGGAAACAGCAAGTGACCTTTAAAGGGAAGCAGCACAAGCAGACAGTGCTGCCACTGCAATTATTTCTCTATGGTTCCATTGGTCTTCTCACCCATTCTTCTACTAAGGAGCAAAATTCTGTTTGCTATAACAAGCAGAAAGGGAGGTGAAGGGACCAGTGACCAACACAGGGTGGCTCCAACCTTGCAGCCACTTGGGAATTTTCAAAGACACAAAAGGTGCCATCACCTAGGAAAGACTGAGTGACTAATCTGGAATGTCAAATAGGGGATAAAGGATCTGGAACAGCCAAAATCACAAAGACAGACAGAAGTACATTCAACAATCGAGACAAAAATGAAGTCAAAAGGATTGTTTTGATACAGCTCTCATTTACATATCAAGTTGCAGCTAATGTTAAATCTGCCAATACTGATTGTCTGATTGTTCCAGTTACTGTTACATTCATGCTTGAGCATCTGAAGAAACATACTATCCAAACCTCAGTTATTCTAACAATAATGCTGATACAAATCCTACCACAACTGCTTTGCAAAAACTACTGGTTCTCCCTTATGAACCTGCCTATGTTTTGAGATATTCTGCAGACCCTTCTTCTGCCTCACTGCCCTCAAAGCTACACCTGATGGGAACATGGGGAAGGACTGTCTACAAGGCTGTTTCAAGCGTTGGAACTCCTTTCCCAGAAAGGCTAGACTGGCAGTCTCCTTGCTATTTTTCCACAGGCAGGTGAAAAATTTCTTTTGGCAGGGGAATGAGCCTTCCATCATGTGCTGGATGTTTTATTTGCTGCTTCCTTTTCAGTGGTTTATGTTTTTAACAGGTTTTAATTCAGTTACATTTTAACTTTTGTTATGTTGTGAATTTTTACCTATGTTTGTTTTAATTGTTGTAACCAGCCTGTCCTGAACTAGAAAAAAAGGCAAGATATAAATAAATAATGCAAGAAGAGGGAGGACATGGAGAAGCAGAAACTCTGCTTCAGCTATTTATCAAAAACTTTAGAAGCTATACCCAGCTGTCAATATGCAATATATTTTTCCTACCTGTTATTAGCAGTGAAGTTGGCTGCAAGTGGCACGTAGATTTCTTTCTTCCTCATGCTTGCAGGGGCCTCCCTAGTGCCAGATGGGGCAGGAAAAGTTCTGGGCTGCTCATCCTACACAACATAATCAGAAATATGCAAGACAGAAACTCACCGCCACTGTTTGTGGCAGATCTTCTCCAAGCACTTTAACGAATACCCTTATGAAGAGCACTCAGCTAAGTTCTACCATGACTGTTACTGGGTACCAAGGAAAACATATGCCTTCCCCATGAGAAGCTGAAACCTGCTTGGAGAGAAATTCTGGGATCTGGGGCTTATCAGTGCTATCTCTGTGTACCTGACACTCATAAGCTATAGAGACTGTAATAACTTTTGCTGACAACTGCTGATAATAAACACCAGACAACTGAAACTAACAGGATCAGCACAAAGCTAAAAAGTGACAGCAGGACAGCACTCTCCTTCATTCCTCTAATCAGTACTTCTTCCTTGGAAGGACTTTTCTATACCCATCCCCAGTCTAGTACTACAGATGTATGGGATAAGCTGCTGCATGGCTGCAACATTTGAGCCTTTTCCGATGATACTCACCTCCCTCAGCGTTAACACTGCACTAGAATTTAGTGTCAGCGGAGAGAGATTCTATTCCCCCGACATGAACCAGGGGACACTAATACAGCAGGGGGACCCTTCTTCTCCGCTTAATTTTAGAGAGAGAGGCACATTCCTGTGCTGGAGCAGGATACAACTCAATAATGACCTACATAAGGTTTCATATCCTTTTGCAAAATATTTAGGTAAGATGGCCACAAATGCCTTCAGAGAGAGTTGCCCATTTCAGCAACAGAAGGCTTATGGAATAAAGCTTAGGACTAACTCCACCAATCTGAACTAATGTTCCTCTGATATTTGTACTTCCTGTTTTGTCCTTGCCCTTACCAGGATGTTCCATGTGGTCTTCTTCTCTGGTGAGACTTTGCTCAGACTTGCTAGTTTCCTTCTTCCACCTGAGCTACTGTCGAACAAAGTTAAGAAGTCACCATGGTGTTCAGCACTGAAGAAAAACAAAACCACAGGATTGATAAGGAGCCCTGGAAGACTGCAAACACTGTGCCATTTCATTCATCTCCAAAAGACATTCAACCTGTTTTGCAAGAAGCTAACTCATTCCTTCCTATAAACTGCTCCCAACTTTTTTGCTCAGCCTGGAAGAAGCCTTCCAGCAGCAAAATAATACAATTTCTCTCATGAGCTCTGAAAGGCAAATACGTATTAATCAGACTCTGAGAGATCCTTGTCCTTCATTAAGATTTCTTTAGGACTCACCTGAAAGTACCATTAACTTGCTGGTTAACTTGAGTTGTGCTGTTGGATCTTCGCAAATTGTTCATAGCTCTAGAGGAGCCAAATCCTACATCTTCCTAAGAGAGATAAAAAGACACAGAGGAACAATGTACAGAGCTGGTCATAACAAGATGCCTTGTAAAGAGTTCTCTAATGCATGAATATACCTTAAATTTAGCGTTTTTCTAGCCTATATTAAAAATTGCAAAATAAGGATTGTAGGAACTAGAAGACCTTTTAAATCTTATTAAAGTCCTTTTTCTCCCCTACCTCAAAATATCCATAAACCCAAAAGTGAAATTAGACCATCATTCCTTGTCATTTCTCTCTCAGAAGCAATATTTCATGGGTATAGTAGCAAAGTTTCATAATACTTCAAAATTCCCTAACTGAAGGCCAAACAGTAATACTAAACTATATACAGTACTCCTTTATCTTCACAAAGCTTGCAGTCCACTCGGTGAATGGTTGACTCTTGGTACATCTTTGCAATTCAAGATAAAGTTTTCAGTGCTCCCTCAGCTACAAAGTAAACATGAAAGTCTATGTTACTGCTGTGTGTGTGAGAGGGTTAACTTCTGGTATCCTTCAGTTAAAAAATCTCTTGCATTATAAAATCGGAACAAGTTCTACAAATGAATTAAATGTTGTACTAAAACATATCTATCAGCAACATGATGAGAAATCACAACAAAGTTCAGAAGCAAGCAACTGTTTTATCCAGAATACTCACTAGGATATTCCGTTTGGGCTTGTTTTCTGTAATGACAGAAATGGAGCGAGCAATGTGCTTCCCAGGAGAGGCACTGCTGGGGCGCTGAAGCACTTGTATAGGTAGACCTGTTAGGCTGAGATCCACACCACTGGCACTAGCAACCTGGAAGGAAGAGCTGCTGCCACGGGAACTCTTCATTGTGCGCGAAGGAAGGAGGGAAGCCCTGGAAACACAGGAGAACAGAATAGAAAGGAAGGAAGGAAGGAAAAGAAAACAAGACAATGAACAAAATGGTCTCACACATTGGCTTATTACATGTCCCAAAACATATTACTCTCAATAGAAATTCCAGCATAAGTATCTAAGACCTTCATCAGATTTCTGAGAACCCTGGCTGCCTTTTTCTAAAACAAAAACAAAAAATCTAGCCCTCAGAACTACAAAGAGAAGCATGAAAAATAAAAGTCAATAACCATCATCACTCAGAACGTAAGGGCTCTAAGGAGAACCTTCCAAAGGCCCTTCATAGATTTCATACTTGCCCATTCAATGCAGCTGCCCTTTCTTTCCCAAGAGAAATATTTGTATTATTTCTATCCCTTGCAGTTGATTTATTTTGAATGTAATCAAATTTTACTTAATTAGTGTGAGGACAATGTTTCAGATGGTTATATTCTGATGAAGTTGTTTATTTTTAGTAATTAAGATCAACCCACTAATCAGATAAAATGACCATAATTTCATTTTCATCTTGTCCTCTATGTTATACAGTTATTGTTTTTGAACTATATGATGGAGACTGCAGGGTAAGCAAGGTGGAATTATCCGCATGCTTCATAAAGGACAAAGATTAATGTACAAGATGTGAGCCAGCATGGTATAGTGGTTTGAGCATTGGACAATGACTCCGGAGGCAGGGCTTGAATCCCTGTTTAGCCATGGAAACCTACTTGGGTAAGTCACACTCTCTCAGCCTCAAAGGAAGACAAGGTGAAATCCCCTTGCCAAGAAAACCCTGTGATAGGTTTGCCCTCGGGTTGCCATAATTCAGAAACAACTTGAAGGCAGGTAGCAACAACAAAATGAAACACAGAAAATACTCTTAACATATTCAGCTATTCTGTTGGGTGTCTTAATTTTCTAAAATGCAATAGGCTTACTGCTCTGTTCAGAGGAATGACTTGTCTTTTAGAACCAAGCTACCCACTCACACATGCACTCCCCTACAAGCACTCTGAACTGCAAATTTGCTGGCCCAGGAAAGATCAACAAGGAGCTCTCTATGGCAACCACAGACACTCACCCAGCAATAGGCAACTCACAGCTATTACATCAGAAAACCAGACTGCTAGGTTTCAAGGCAACACCTGTAACAAGATCGTAACTACAGAACTATGAACTATGTGTGCATCCTACTGCTCCAAACAAAATGAAAACAGATAAAATTTCCCCTCATAAACTTAAGACATAAAGCAAGTTTTTTCTTTTCACTTAACAATGTGGAATTGCAAATGTTATAGTAGTTACTATCTCTTCTTAGTTTCCCTGACCTCCTCACTGGTGCTGAATTTTAGAGTTTAAAGATGGTTTCCAACAAATTTTTATCGTGGAACTATATGCCATCATTCAGACTCCTTTACTTCAACATTCAGCTTTTTGTGAGAGATGGTTCTAATATGGGGATGTTTTCAAAATTACCTTCTACATGCCCTTTAAGCATTCTAAAATGGTACAGCCTAACAGAGACCACACAAGCAACATACACACTTGCATTTTCTTGAGAAAATAACTACCTTTACAGCCAAATGAATTCTGACTCAAATTTCTCTTGTGCAGCCACATTAACAGGTTACCTCATGCGATTCATATAGTCACACAGTTCCATTTTTAATAAAAATTTTGCATTCAGTTGTCCGTGCCTTCAAAGTCAAACGCTTCTCACCATAAAGTCTGAGTCCAGTTTACTGCTAAATTCACTAACATTTCCATTTCAAAGAGGACTATCATAGAGACTGACAAGATTTCAGGTATCTCATTTAACTTGTAGCAAAGTATTGCTATGATGTTCAAGTAATGCCACATCTTTGCATGTGCTGTTATTTTAATCTACGATTGTATTTCACACATACCAAAGCAAAAATAGCAACTGTGGTGAAAACATACACTGGGCTCAGCGTGAATGAGGCAGTGTCCTTTAAACCTGGGAATATAAAAAATTACTCTCCCAAGTCCACAGATTATGCACATTTAGGAACCACTGAGAGATTTCATGTATTACAAGAGTAAAAGGTTCTCCACAGAGAGTGAAATTCCTAATGATAACTGGGTATTAATCCCACACTCCTGTACATGTGTATCATGTGAAGGCTGGCAAGTAGCCTCATTGAGCTGAACAAGATTTCACATGAGCTCTATAGCAGCTTCTTAACTGCACACCGTAAGGGATACCAACGATACAGTTATGACTGAAACTCTTAACCTTTTCAACTTTCCAACACGACGAAAAGGGCAAGAGAGCAGACTTTTTCTTTTTTAAACCAGATCAAAATTGCAAGGTGATTCGAGGGAGAGGTGATTTTAATATAAATTTTCTCTCCTCCCCCCACGCCCTGTATCCATTAATATGAAAGCGACCAGCCATTTTCTAGTAGGAGCAAAGAAGGAGCCGACAGCCTGCAGCTCTTAAGAACCAACTTACGGGGCAACACGGCTTTGCGCAGCCCTAGTTGTTTACACGGTGATGTTAAACCTAGGAAAGGACTTCGCAGAACCATGAAAACCTGCAGGCGGGCGGGGGGGAACCACAGAACTACTGGAAAGAGGTAAGGAGCCGGAGGAGGCTCCCTTACCCCTCCTCAGCCCAGCATCACTTACCTCAGGTGGGTATCCAAAGCGCAGCCTACGGGCCTCCACTTGCGGCCCCCCGCACAGGGGCTTCAGACGAGTGAGGAAACTTCCACGCCGCCCTGGCTGTCCCCAGGCCCTGGGCTGAGGGGGAGGCCTAGCCTTAGGCCGGGAGAGGGGGCTTCTTTCGACAAGCACCCCCCCGTGAGACCCGCATCCGAAATGGCTTCCGAAAAAGGGGAGGGGGACGGCTTCCTCGCTCCTTTTATTTTCTAGAGGAGCCCAGACTTTCGCGGGGGGCTCATTCCTTCCTCACACGGCACCCCGTCTTCTTCTGCCTCCTCCCCCGGCTGGGCAAGAGCACTGTGGGAAATCCCTCCCCCGGCGGGGGCTGCACCTCCTCTCCACACAAAGACGGGGCACAGGCGGGAAGGAAAGCGCGCCGAGCAACCCGCGGCCAGGCACAGGCGAACCCAGTGCGGCGGGGCGGGGCGGGGCGGGGCGGCCCGCCTCCCCTTTGGCGCATGATTGGCCAGAGGCTGATGATTGGCTCCTTACCGGCCAGCCCTCTTGTCTTTCTTTCCCGGCGACAAGGGAGAGGAAGGCGCGGGGAGCCGCACGGGCCGCGGGGGCGCTTGCTAAAGGCGCGTGGTGCGAGGGGGGCGGGGCGTGCACGGGAGGCCGCCCAGACGGCCGCGGCTGAGAAGTGTTTCCCCCGAGGTAACGCCGTGGGGGTGACGATACCGCCGCTCCTTCCTCGATCCGGCGTCTTCTGTGCTCAGCTCGCCGCCCGTGAATTCCGGCGCTGCTTCTGTTCTTCTTTCCGGTTTGTTCTGCTGCTTTCCATGAGAGCGAATGAAGGGGTGGCCCCGCGTCTTACACCGCGGCGGAGAGAGGAGGCGGCAACAGACAGTGACCCCTCCGTCCCCTTCCGGTAGAGGGAGGTGCGCCGGCACGGGCCCCCTCTTCCCGCCATTAACGGTGGTGTGGCGTCGCGGTGATGGAGCATCCCGCCTCCCGGGCGATTTCCGCATTAGACTGTTATAGCGGTATCGTTCCTCTTTCAACATCCTGTGGAATCCTGGGGTTTGCACTTTAGGGAGGGGCCTCAAGGTTGGCTTGATCGGCCTCAGGGCCCCTCCCTAGACTGCAAACCCCAGGATTCCATAGGATGTTGAAAGTGGAACAATAGCGCTATAACACTGTAGCGCGGAAATGTCCCCAGAGTGGAGCGGGAGGAAAAAAGAACGGGAAAGGATGTTCACGCATTCCTCCGGTGCTTCTGATTTCGGGGTAAGTTCAGACGGAACGTGCAGCGGGAGGTGCGTGATCCCTCCGAGAGCCC
Organism: Iguana delicatissima; assembly: GCA_948472985.1. NCBI lineage: Eukaryota > Metazoa > Chordata > Lepidosauria > Squamata > Iguanidae > Iguana > Iguana delicatissima. The sequence continues at coordinate 91,133 of CAOKZL010000678.1, forward strand.
GCGGGGTACGGCGGGAGCCGCGAGCGGCGACGGCACGACCCCAGCCGGGCTTCCGTGGCGTGAGCGCCGTGCGAGCCACACTCGCCCGCCGGCCCGCCCGCCCTGCGACGGCCCCGGAAGTGGGCGGAGTCGGGCAGGTGGCAAGCAGAAGTCCCTTTTCGAAGCCTGTAGCGACAGCTGTCCGCTAGGCTCGGCCAGCTCTTTTCCACGATGGCCCTTGCGGCTTCCTAGGTCCCAGTCTTGGCAGTCCTAGGCTCGATCCGGCAGCCGCGCTGAACGTAAAAAGAGCGAAGGGGGCTGTCGGTAGCCCAGTTACGCGGCAGCCAGAGTCATCCACTGGCTGCTAGTCCAGAAGGAGTCTGACTGGCCCCGAGCAGCCAAGGGGCAAGAGCAGTCGGTGTAATGTAAGGTGGGGAGAAGCGATGTGATGCCACCAAGCCCCCAAAAGAGCCTGAGGTATGACAGAGCCCCAAGTACCAATTAGCTATAGTAGCCAGATCAAGGGAAGGAGTAGTGCCCCGTTCTCCTGCCCTTGGTCAGGCCTCACCCAGAGCACGGTTCTGGGCATCACAGTTCAGAAAAGATAGCGACAAGCTAGAGCATGTCCAGAGAAGGTTGGCTAAGATCGTCAAAGAGCTGGAAACCAAGCCTCTGTGGGGAACATCTGGGGAAAAGGGGGAGCTTTAGTCTGGAGAAGAGAAGACCAAGAGAAGACGTGATAGCTATCTTTTTAAATAGCTGAAGGGATGTGACATACAAGTTGGAGCCTGCTTGTTTACTGTTGCTCCAGAAACCAGAATGCAAACCATTGGATTCAAATTGCAAGAAAAGAGATTCCACCAAAACATTAGGAAGAATTTCTTGACTGGAAAAGCTGTTTGACAGTGGAATGGACAGCCTTGGAGACTGGGAGACTCTTTGGAAATCTTTAAAAAAGAGACTAGATGGGCATTTTTCAGGAGTGCGTTTGTTGAATGTACCTGCATGGCAGGGAGTTGGACTAGATGGCCCTTCCAATTTGAAGATTTTATGATTTTATTTACTGTGACGCATTCCTGATATTAAATTTACACTGAATTTAGTTCTTACTACATTTGCTAACCAGGGTTTGGACTGTACCACTTCAGATGCAAGCCATGTCTCACATGATTTCTTTTCTTTGAAATCCTACATTTAGAGACCAGACAGGGGTTCTAGCCTCTCTAATCTGTTTATTTTCTACATGAAGGAGAATTACTGTGGTTCTTTAGAATATCCATTCTGAGTATATCTCATACGTGGTGTATTTGGACTTTGAATCCAAATCAGATTCATGCTGCTGGGATTTCTGGGGTTCTATGGGCTCAAGTAATATACAGAAATGCTCATATTGTTTTAAACTTCATCCATGTGGGTAAAAAAGTGCATTTACTGATTCCGGACTATTTTCTGATCCCACGGGTTTCATTGTATTTCAGGGGATAAAATACATCATGTCCACAGGAGTGTTTGTGGGTTAGAGTGAAGTCATAAAAGACATATTCACATAAGGCAGGATATTTGTTATGCATAATTGACACACCTCCATTTCTGGGGTGAAAAATGGAGCCAATATAACTTCTGTTGCCTAAATACCTTTATTTCCATCTTGTTTCCTTCCCCCATTAGGAAATGGGCATAAATGTGGTAGTTACACTGCTGTTTTTATTTCTGTAGAGGCAAACCCAACATTAACAGTCTTTTGAGGTAGTTTTCTACCTGATGTAGTTTGCATATTCTACTGGAATAGATGTTAACTTCCAAACTCAGTTGCAGGGGAGGATTATTTGCCCTGGGTGGCAATATTTTTGGGGTGTCTCGGCCACGCTCCTGCGCGCCCTGGCCACACCCCACGCACAGTCGCCATGCCTCTCGTGCTGTAGCCTTGCTCCCTCCACACACTCCAAGCTCCGCCACTGGTTTAAACTTTTCTGTGGTGAGTTCTATCTCTCGTATCTACCATGTTCAAAGCACCTCAACAAACATTATCCACACATCCAGCCAAGTGGCCAGTGATTCTTTTCTTTTTCCTGTTGTCAGTCATGAAGTGCCTTCTGTGTGCACAAAATCTCTTCAGGCTCATCTTTGGTCCCATGCACCAGCACAATGAAATTGGACCCCAGTGTTTCATCAAGACTATATGTTGTTGACCTTGGCTGCATCACATACTTGCAGGTCCAGAAGACCCCATGATAGGCTCACCTTAGGGTCACTGTAAGCTGGAAATGACTTGAAGGCATGCCACCACCACCACGTGTTGCCCATGCTACACTCCTACTAGGAGCTGGAGGTCAATGTATGCCTTCAGCTCAGTTATTTTAAGGAGCTTTCACACATTGAGTTTGGTAGAGTGCCTCTTGTTCCACACCCTGAGTACATACTGTGCTTCTCAATTTGTTTTATGGATTGTGTGGTAAATAATGCTTTGTGTGAATAACAGTCCAAAGGTTTGTAACACTGTTTCTTTGCATCCTTCTTTGGCCCGTGGTGGTGATAGTCCCAAATGATACCTTTGCTTACCCTGCAGTTAATTTTCTCTGATTGTTTGTACCAGGACCTTCCATCCCAGGCCCTCATGACATCAGTATCTCCTTCCTAGACAGGATCAAGGGTGGGTGTGCATCTTTGAATGGGGGGGGTTGTTTTGCATCCAAACACTCTCACCAGATTCTCTGGATCATGTTTTTACCATAAAATGACAAGGGACATGCCCTTGAATACACCGCATTGAGAGGACAGAAAAGAACTCCAAATGGTGAAATAGTATAGATTTGTTGTGACAGCTCTTTATCCATTGAGGAGGGAAAAAAAACATTATACATAGTAGGTAGCTGAATCTTAGGGGCACTGTTTAAAACTCTTGTGGTAGCAATGCTGTAAAATATCTATAGCTGCAGTTCTGTGTGCATTCTGCAACAAAACATCCTCATCCTCTCCTTACCTGCATCTCCCTATGGATTGAGGCAGGGAACAACATATTAAAGTACAGCAACAAATAGGCACATCACAGTTAAAAAAAAACAGAACACCAATTAAAATGCATGATCGATTGAAAATATGATTTTGAGATCACTAAAATCCTCCATTTTGTGGGGAATGAGAGTTAAATTTACTTTGCCCCTGGGCACCACCAATATTCTTGCACCCTCCATCCACAGCCAATTTTAGAAAGCATTCACACCAAGAGTGGAAAACTTTTTTGAATTTCAGAAGTGGACATTTTACATTTATTCCAGAGTCATAATCAATGTATGTGTTTTTATGCAACATATATTCAAATATAGAGAACAGTACACTTTTATAAAACAACTTTGAGTTGACAACAGGCACAGCTATATTAAACTGCTATGCTATTGTTAAAGGAGCAGTCCTGTGTGAGCTCTCAGAACAAGTGGTAAGTGTGTAGGGGAGAGGAATCCTTAATCCACTCCATTTGTGGGACAGGACAGAGCACTCTTTGTACTCAACAGGACTAGCTCACCATAAGACTAGTGTGTGTGCTCAGTTGTAGCATGTAATCAGTTGCATCTGTTACTGTGTTATACATAACTGTAGTCCAATCTTTGTGCAGACTTAAGTGTGCTTAAGCCCTTTGGGTTTCAACGACATAGGAGCAAGCCTAGGATCAATCTGTGAATGTAGTTTTTATGAGGCAGACTATAAGCATCTCTGTGCTCAACAAGTACAGGAACAGCTGTGATGAACAGGGATAGACAGCACATTCTTAAGAGCAAATGAGTGAAACCCAGGAGATAAACATCAAAATGGGATCATATTGCAGAGCCTGTATGGATATGAACAACAGACTGGATCCAGGTGGGATGAAAAGGCCCAGACCATCAGCGTCACTGACAGATCAAGTTGAGCAGGGGGAATATTAAGGCTGCAATTCAATACATGCTTATTTGGAAAATAGCCCAAGTAGACCCAGTGGGATTTACTTCTGAGTAAACATGGGTGGGATTGTGTTACACCTTGTCTATTGCTGGCTTGCCTCGAGGCAGGATGACCAATAGAATTCAAGGTCCTGATTGAATGAACCGGGGAATAATATGTATCAGTTACATGTTCATTTCTCAGGAAAATGAACAAATCAGTATTGCAGAATTAATAACAGGCCACCATCCTTGAGCGCAAGGCAGATTTCACTTACACAATTCTGCTACAGTCTCATAGTCTTGTTTCTGGAAAGGACTTTGCCACGCATACATATACACATACAGAGAGAACGTCACTCAACCCCTTTTGAAGTGGTCTGTACTCTGTAGCACACCAGGGCTTAAGTCAGGTGTGTTTGCAGATGAAAAATTCTGCTTTTGAAGAATAAGCAACATCAACATCAAATGGAAAGAGAAACGAATCTTTGTGAAATTAGTGCAGCAAAAGGGAGAGTCTTTTTCCACATCTCATAGACATTGAGATTTGTCTGACATCTTCAGTTAATTGCATTCCTACAGCTTTGCTTTTGTCTGGAAATAACCAGCCTTTACTTGGCCATAAAACAAGGAAAACCATCTTAAAAATAATTTAAAAATCCAGCATTACACCAGAGCCACCATGCAAGACTTGCTGAGCAGTCCAGCATTCCACCTGTAGTAGTAACAAGATCTAAATTGGGAGTATTGTGAGTACCAGTAGGAGTATTAAGGATTTTATTGATGTTTTGTTCACTGTACATTTTTAAAAAGCAAAGAAAGGAAGATCCTGGCCTCTATAAAAATTATATATATATTTTAAAAGTACACCAATAGGGTACACTCTTTCTAACATGCTGTGGGGAGAGGGTCTGCTTGCCATATTCCAGCTGAGCAAGGCCCATTTGGTTACTATTCAGAAAAGGGCCTTCTTTGTTGTGGCACCCATTATGTGGAATGATTTCCCCACTGAGATTAGGCAGATTCCCAGTGTTGGATATTTCTGCTATTAACTAAAGACCTATTTGCCCAGGCATTTTCCTAACTGTTAAGAGAATCATCCTGTTTTTACTTTTAATGAATCATATAAAATAATTATTTACATTTTTGACAATTGGTTTTACTGTATATTACTGTAAACTGTTGAGATTAAAAAAAACATGAAAAGTAGAATTAAAATGCTCTTAAGTAGATAAATGGAATAAAAGGTCCTTGTTTCCAGACACTTGTCTTATCTAGGCAGACCTCAGAACAACTATGAATTCAGCTGCACAGGAACATGCCATCTAGAGTGCCTGTTATCAGTAAGCCACAGTTGCTAGGAAATTAATCCTTGACCCATGAGGCAAGACTATCACAAGTTATTTTTTTTTGTGGGGTGGGTGCCTGCAACAACACTATGAACACCTATTGAAAGATACTCATAACATTGCCAGCTGTCCTGAACTCACCCATTCCATTTTAAACAGCCTGCCAGTATTTTGGCCATGTCTCCTTGCAAGATACCAAAAGCATTCTGGGCATGGATGATCTGAGCATCTTGCTAGCAGTAATATACCTCTGTCATACAAGAGTGGTGGCTATTATTAACACTGGTGGTAAAGAGTCATACAAGCTGGATTTAATTTGCACCAGGGCAAAGCAGAGCGTTCCTGTCTGGCATCAATTTGCAGTGCTTAGAATTGATGGACAAACAAAGGCAATTCTTCCCATGGCTGTCTAACCAAAGTCTCCACACATATCCAGTATCACTTTACATCAGGGTTGAGGAACTTTCTGATCTCCAGGTGTTTTGGACTACAACTCCCATCATCCCTTACCACTGAGTGGGGCTTCTAGAAGTTACTATGTAACATCTCTGGAGAGCCAAAGCCTTCATCTTCCCTTGTCGTACATCATAGCTATGAAATGTGCCCTATATACCACATAGTATTCTTAGGTCTACGTATGTATGAAGCAGTCCTCCATCTTGTATAAGTATGAAGACAAGAACAAAATACAGAGGTGCAAGGGTGGAGATATCTTCCCACCCATTTACATCAGACTAGTATTTTGTTTTTTGCTTGTTTATTGATATTGCCCAGCTTACCTCTTCAGACCAAAGTTTTACAGGAGACTCTGTATGCTAAAACATTAAATTAATGATAGGCACGGGAGTGCTCACCTGCACTACTTACTCATTTTCTGGTGATTTGTATGTTCAGTGCTCTACCTTTGGCACAATGCTCCTATCTGCATACTTGACTAGAGAAGGGAATAACGAGAAAGTTTTTTTACTGCAGGAATTAGCACTGTTTCAAGCTGTAACAGAATTAAATAACCCAAAAAGCCACCTGGTGATCATGCAGTACAGTGGAACCTTTGAAAAGTTACTTTTTTGAACTACACCTCCTAGCATTCCCACCCTGATGGGCACTGCCATGCTGGCTAGGGAATTCAGTGAGTTGTAAGCCATAAAAACATCCAAGGTTAGAAGAGTAGAATGGAAACTTGCACAGTTAACCTGCAGAGATATATGTTTAGTATTCTCTGTGATATATTTTTAATTTTCTGTACCATGTGAACTGTTTAGCTGTATTTAACTTTTGTGAGCCCTCCTTAAGTCCCAGTTTTGGAAAAAGGCATAATAAAACAGTACTGAAGGATGATGGAAAGTGCTGGTTACAGAAATACTGTTTGCACCAGTTTTCCTTCCTTCCTTCCTTCCTTCCTTCCCTTTCCCTTTCCCTTTCCCTTTCCCCCACTAGCTCAGTAGTAATAAACATATGGAGCGTTGGCAGTGGCCTGTCTTATTTCTTGTATTCAGGTACTAAGGTCAAATAAAAGAGAAAAGTAACTGGGAGGAGCAAGATGTAATCTGGATTATTATTCAGACTTATTATTCAGATCTATAGAAAAAAGAAATGAGTGTAATTTTAAAAGTGGAAAGGAAAAGTAAAGGTGCTGTTTCTATATCTTCTGCAGAAACCAGCTTAGTTGCTGTAGATATAAACATTCTAGTTTTCTGCCAGTGAAATCATGTTGCAAGTGTATTGTGCTTTGTGTGTCCCTTGAGCAACCCTTCTGATTATCATATTTTTTTAAAAAAAACAGTATTGAGGATTTGTCTTCTTTTTCATGTTTGCAAATAGGAATGGTGACAGAGTAGGAGACGTTGCTCCTTTTCGGGATTGACTAACAACGTACACAAAGGGAAAATAGATTAGACAAGCAACTGAGATACAGCATTGCCTAGCTAAAGGCAGGTGCTTAATGTGAAGAAAGCAACCACACCACTATGAGGAAAACGGGAACAGTACGAGTTTGTTGCTTTCTCAGCTGTTCTGAGAGTTGGAACTGCTATGCATTGAGGAAGGGGAAAGCAGACATCTTTTGGTTATCATCATTGCTCCTGGTTTTTCCAGTACAAGATGCTGTCCTTAGAGCTAGAGAGAAACATTCCTGCTCAGCTCCTACTGTTGCCAGTGTCATGCTTGAAGGTGCTACTAGCTCCATACCTGCAAATAAGGAAACAGTACCATCTGGATCACCCCTTTGGGGCCTGTCCTCTTGGTTTTCAGAGTTTTGGAGCCTGCATTCTCGCTGCTGGCTGAGGCTCAGTGGCAGGGTATCAAGTTGCTCTGAGGAAACAGATTCTAAGCCTTGTCCTTCTGACAGGCACGTGTCACTGGTGAGAAGATTAGGTATTTGAGGCTGTGATGACAGGCTCATGGGTGTAAGGACAGTTTCTGCTGGAAAGGGCATCACATCCATCAGCAGATCATCTGCATGCTTGAATGATGTTCTGCCAGGAACACAGTGGTTGCCAACTGGGAGTGAGCTCTTGGAAGTGGGATGGCTCCTGCAGAGGGCTTCAAATTGACGCAAGAGCTGTGAAAAGTGGAGCAGAAAGGAAAAGGAGTGTGCCAAGTATCAGAAAACTAGTATCACCCAGGAAAGAACCCCTCTCACCACAAAAGGCACCAAAAACAGACAGAAGACTAATGCAAACACCACCACATTGTGAGAACAACCACACCTTATTCATTTCCACTCACTCGTTATTTATCATGCATATATTTTGCCCAGCAATATCCATTCCAGTCAATGATCAAGTGCACAGCAGCTTAGTTTCAGCAGTACTATTGCACGGGGGGCTCTCAGACAACTCCCTACAAACAGGAATTGTCATCATGGTTTGTTCTATGGCCCAGCATGACCTGAGGAGGTCTTGCGAGTTATTATGTCATAACACAGTAGATGATATTGTTTCCATTAAAGCCAGCATAAATAACCTGTAGCAGCTAAAATGGATCTATGTTATGCAGTCCTCAACAAAAGGAACAGAAAAATTTCCCTGAGTGCACTAAGTATAGAAATAAGTGAGATTTTCCATTCCTGATGTACTGAAAGAAGTATTACAGAGCCAAAACAAGGCTCTATACAAAAGCATGCCCCGTATGCCCATCTACACATTCCTAATCAGCTCAGGAAAGGAACATAGGTCTAATTTGACAAAGATGCTACAGTAAAGCTCCTATCATAGCAAGGTAAAAGGGATTATAGGCTGTCCCCTTAACAACCAGGCTACATAAAGAGGGAAATTACAGCAAGAGGAGTTACCTTTAAAAAAAAACGGGTTGAGGCTGTGTGTTACCTTTGTTGCTTTGTTGGCTACAGACCCAGGGCTCTCTTGACTGAGCTCCTGCAAGTATGGCTGGGCAACAGCAAATATCTGATCATGAGAGAGCAAGTCCGAACACATGAGGGAATAGATGGCACACATGGCTCTCTGTGGAGGAAAAAAGCAGAGTCAGCAAAGCAAGTGGCTGACATGATGCACACAACTTACAGAGCTGGAACTAAGGGAATGCCACTGATTTGAGCATCTGGTAATATGTAGCTTTGCTAGAGAGAAAGAATCCCTAGGCTGCTTGTTCTCTACATCTGCTTCCATGTGGCAGGAAATAAATCCTAGTTTTAAGTGTCGACCCTAATAGATGAAGGGTAAAGATCCCCCTCACACATCAGCTAAGTCCAGCTTCCAAATCTGGGGTGGAAAGCTATCCAGTTTGTTGAAGTAAATGGGTTGCTGGAAGACTCAAGGATTCCCTCACCATGCGGATGCACTCACTGGGGTCCTTCAGTGTTCGGCTGAGAAGAGCCAAGACCACCTCACAGTTCAGCAGACCACATCTAGGCAGAGAAAGAACAGAAGAGAACAGGGACCAATTTTGTGCGGCAGAGAAGAAGACCAAGCCAATCACTGTAAGAACTTCTCTGAACTTAAGCTCTTCAGAAATGAAAGTAGGTCTATATGACCTTGTTCATTAGCTTTGAATGAAGTTAGGCAAGCAGAATGAGAGGATAAATTTAAGTAACCAAAGCTCTTGGGGTGACAGATGTAATACAAACAAACATAATTTTCAAAATCAGTAATAAGACCAAGAGAATGGGGGGCAGATACCATTTGGATCTTCTGTTTTGAGTGCTGAACCATTTTTATGCCAGCTCTGAGAACACATATCCAAGTACAACAATTTACAAAAACCAATGCACCGTCATACAGTATTAGGGTTACTCCTGCAGTAATAAGAGTGAGAAGAAATAGTGCCAAGAAGTAACCCACAAGGAAAGCAAGAAGGAGTGCTCTTACTCCTTGATGAAATGCTGGGTCTCTTCACGTGTCAAGAAGACCTTGGTGCCCTTGGTTAGTTTGCTGACAAGGCTCACTTCCTGCAGGCAATCAGCAAAGTTTTCAGTTTCTATCCTAGAAACAGTGGGGATACATGAATTCACAAAAGCCTCCTCTCTTTTCCTTCCTACCACAGCATAATAGTTTCCTGCATATCAGGGCACCCTGAATTGTGATCAGGCAGCCCAAGCCCAGCCATGTGCTCTCCCTAACTCTTACCTTTCTGCTGTACTCCCTGGCTCTTGGGCACCTGAGTGGTTGTCACTGCCTGATTTGCTGTAGGAATCAGAAGTCCTGCTCAGCTCACTGTTCTCCTGCAAAGAATTCTTGGAGCTTTGTCCATTGTCCAATTCTTCCCACCCGCCTCCTGCTTGCCCTGGTTGATGGTTCACTGGGAGAAAATTTCAGAAGAGTAACCATGAAATATATCACTTCTCAAAACATCAAGTTTCAAGAAGACATCTGCTCAACAATCAGCCTATCTCAAAATCAGAAATCTACAATCCAGAGCCAGGTTTCTTTATTCCCTGCAAGCAGGCTTGGGCTCAGGATTAATGAGGTAAATAACACCCTAGAATGACCCTTCAACCAGAAGGAAAATTTTATTTGCATTATTCCAGTGTGCAGTTAATAACAATCATAGGTCATCTATACTTCACAGTCAGCTGCTTTTATTTCTGCCATAAAGCAACTGCTAATGCTAGAAAGCTATGTTCCCCTGTCCGTAAGCAATGTATATAGGATGTACCATACCACGAATCTTATGAGCTGTAATAAAAGATGTCTTTGTAGGCAGGGTGGAGCTTTTGCCACGAGAAGGTGCCATCACTGGCTCATAGGCATCATCTGTCAAATCTCTGTTGTGAGGACTAGTGAGCTCCTGACCAGAAAGCATGGCATTGGCAACCACTTCAGCTGCTTTCTGGATGGTGGCCAGCAGAACTTTGCCAGTAGAGGCTGAAAGAGCAACACAGGTAGGACATTTATCTGACTGAGTATAGTAGCATGTTAGTTTCTAGACTCTGTGATAACCCATGGCACAGGGAAAAGCTTTCCAGATGACATCAGTACACAGCCATTTATCCAGGAACACATGGATAGAGTCAAAACTAACTGAAGAAGCTTCAAATTAAACTAGGCTAGTTATGCTCCAGATAGTGGGATATGTTTGGTTACTTAAGTTCCAGGTTTCCAGAGGAGGCAACCACAGCTTTTTCAACGGGAGTGACTCAACCTTTTCTTTCATCCTTTTGGCCCAACAGGAAAAGGAAAAAAGGACCGGGTTCACTCTCTTTAATACCCTTACTTTAAAATCTCAGTTCTCCCTTTCACTTGGACAGTTTGTCTTACTTTATAGCTCAAATTCTCTAAGTGGTTTTGAAGACAAGAGAAATATTAATGCCTGATACTGGGTAGGATGAAAGCAAAGTCTAACAGCTGTGATGAACAATAAAGCTTGCAGGGGGAGGGGGGAAAGGAAAACACCCAACAGCTATGCAGGAAGAAAAAAATCTCTTGCCCTGGAAGCTAGGCAGTGTCCTTCAAGGACAGAAGCTTTGCCACTGAGATCTCTGAACCCATACTCACTGGAACTGCTTCTTTCAAAACCAAAGCCTTGGAAGGAACTGTGGGAGCCAGACTGGGAGCCCATTCCTAGAAAGAGAAACATAAAGGAAGCCTAAATGAAGAACAGCCAATGTGGTGGTGGTGGTGCTGCTGCCGCTGCAGACATCAGCCATGTACTGTCCCCTCCTCCCCCCGCATCAGTGTTGCCTCTTTACCAACATTCAAGTACTATCTCATTCAGATAAGGAGTCTTGGTTGGTCTCAGTGCTGATCTCTTCCATCCTGGCAAACCATATTGGGCAGAGGAGTCCTTATTGTATTTTATCTAAAGAAGTATACCAGCAGGCCACATATTATCCAGGTGCCCAGATGAAGGTGCCTTGGGAGAAGTAGGCAGCTTGAGCTGAAAGCAAATGGCCATAAACCACACAGCCTAACATAAAAGAGACAGCAGCCAGGGCTCTTCTGATGCAGCAGGGAGACTCCTGCCACTATTCTAGCCAAGCCTCATTTCTTGAATAAGGAGAAGCAGAAGAAACTAAAACTAAAGAGACTAAAGAGAAGATGAAAAACAGAATAAATTCTGCTTCCATCATACAGGCAGCAAAGGTCAACACATAAAGGGTGATGGAGATATCAGTTCTTGTTCTCAGCGGACTTTCTTTAGTTCAGTTGTAATTTTTTCTTGTAGTCTGATGTAGAATTCACTCTTGAGCCACTGGACTGCTGCAAAATACAGCAATAGTTCAGTGCTTTCTCTTAGAAGTCAGAAGGAGACCGGACGGCTAGTTCAGTCCTCCTAGGCAAGGATAATTGGACAGAGTGCCCTTCTGAAAAACAACATTCTCTATGGCCCCTTAACTCAGTGCAACGGGATATGGGATCACTTTTCTTCTCCCCAGTGGTGCAGCAGGAAGAGACAAGAAGAGCAGTGATATCTGAATCCTGCAGAAAAAGGCTGAGCAAGCCAGATAAAAGCAAAGCAATCTCTTTGAAGTTTCTGTAGTTCTGAAAAAAAATGCAAACCCGTCCAAGACTTTCAGTGATATAGGGAATCTGGCTTTAGATTGGATCTCTGTTCTCCTGCACCAGGGATGGGCAAAGCACAGCCCTGGGTGGGATGTGGCCCTCTAATACTGCTTTTGCAGCTGTTAACACCCCTCCCAGATTCTCTCTTTACTTCTTGTTTTTTTTTTCTAGTAAGAAGGACTAAGTGCCTCTTTTGGAAAGTTGCTGAAGCTATAATTAAGTATGTTGCAGGACACCCATCCACACCCTCACACTGTTTAATACTAGGCAAGCAAGCAAGCAAACAGAAAAGCCTGTTTTTCAACACAGGAACTAGACTTCAGGCCACTTTGTGAGAGTTATGGGAGCTCACAGTTTTGAAAATGTGTGTGGCCCCTGGACTCATTGCAGTTGGCCACTCCATCCAAGCCAGTACTGGTTTACCTGTTGGAGGCAGCTCTTTAGGTAGGTGGGTAGCAGGCTGAGGCAACAAGGCATCTGAGAATAAAGTGCTTGCCAAATCCTACAAGGAGCAGGAAGAAAGGAAGCTTTAGTGCAGTGAACACACTGCACAGTCAGTCCTTCCACATGGTCAGTTTTGTGAGTCCTTTCAAATCTTGTGGCTGTGATTTGTCACTCACCTGTGCAACCATCCGTACCTTCTGGTACAAGCTGTTGCCATGGAGAGGATCGGGAGGCCCAGCAAACACTGCAAGCCAAAGTGGGGAAGAGGAGAAGGTGAGGAAGGCTAAAGTACCTATCCATAGATGCTTTATACAAGTGTGGAAGTCAGGCTTCCTGGGATTTATCCCCTTACAGACCAACAATTGCACCAACCAAAGTGAACTCTTTACCACTGACAGAAAGCAGCCTATGTAACACTTTTCTGTGCCAATCATCTCAATACTGAGGATTTGGCTAAACAGGAGGAGGACGGGGGGAACGTCGCATGATATATCTATAGTATACAACACTCTTCTTTTCAGTATCTCTGGTGAAATATTATATTGGGACAGAGAACAACAAAAAGGAGGGGGTTGTCAAATTATGGCTGTCCGGCAGAGTAATAAAATAAGCAGAATGAAAATATCCCAAAATTCACATATGGCGGGGGGGAAAAAGTCCCTGGGCTGGAAATTGTCCTAATGATAGCCTTTTTTAGCACTGACGTTAGCCATGAGTATAATGGACCAAATAACAACAACTTCATATTTAATGGAATGGAAAACAAGATATGGTACTTTGCATTGAACTCCTAGAACAATGGATCTGTTTCTAAAAGAACCACCATGCACTACAGCTCGTATATTTTTAGCATTCACTTATCACAGTTTCTGCCAACAGGAGGAGACTCTTCATCTGAGACACAAGAAGTAACCAGGTCATCATTGCATCGTCCTCATACTTGTTTGTTTTTTCTAATTGGTTGGCAGGATCACCAGCCAACAAGGAAACTGAGGCAGGAGGAAATCTGTGTACATTTAATAGCTTAGTAAGAAAAAAGAGCCCAAATCTTTTGTGTGACAGAGCCTGGGAGTGGTGGCTAGCAGAGCAGCCCTAGTAGGAGGGGGTCAAATAACCAGACTGGCTCTTTTTGAGCAAAACCCAGCCCTCGTAAAAGGAAGGGGCTGTGGGTGAGACAGCAAAAGGCATATATACTGGGAGCATAATTTGGAATCTAGCCTCCTTCAGAGAGATTCGTAGAGAGAACTTTAGGTCAGAGCCTTCAATCAACCAAAGGGGGTTGCCTAGAAGGAGGGTTGTCTTCTCAGTGGCCTGGTGAGAGGCAGAGAAGAAACTAAACCACTTCTGAGTGGGTCAGAAAGTAGAACCCTGAGTATTAGCAGTATTAAAGGGTCACTGCTACTCCAGTCAGGGAGAAAGAAAAGCAAGCCCTGGTCTGGCTGGCCCTGTCTTCACACTTTGCTTTTCACTAACATTTCACTGCTTGAAAGAAAGCCACCAAAATAGTAAAGTCAAGCTGACTTCATTAAGAAACACAACTCACTATGCTGCTTTCTGGGAATTCTCATTCCAAATCTGGCCTGATCACACCTTCATTGCTATGTGCTTCCTCAAGGGAACAAAGAAAGTAAAATGCACCCTCTGTACCTGTCGGGGTCCTGTTTCACCACATAAAACAAAAAATGTGAATGCTCACATCCCATCATATAGTCAATGGGTGCAGTGTGTGCGCATCTGTGGACATGTTGCATCCATTCACGATATAATGGGACGTAATGCTTAGAGGTTGCAGTAAGGGAGGCCCCACCACTTTATTTTTATTCACTGGTTCTATTTATATTCCCACCTTTCTTTCAGTGATGTCAAGGCAGCATTCACTGCTCTCCTTCTCCTTATCTCATCCTCACAAGAATACTGTGAGGTAAGGCAGATTGAGAAAGATTAAATAGTCCATGCTCAGGACAGGCCAAGAAGTTTTGTGAGGTATTTATAATTCTCTGTTGGACAGCTCTAATGGCTCACCAAATTACAAAATCTCAGGATTCTGCCGGATGCAGCCATGGCCATTAAGGTGGTATAATAGCACTATTAACTATGTAATGTGAAAGAGACCTACCTCAATGGGGACTAGAATTTGGGTCTCTCAAGTCCTAGTCCTCTGTACTGCATATATTGTCTCTCAGCAGTAAAACAGCAATGATCATACTAAACAATTCAATAGGCCACAGACCTGTGCTAGTATTCCCAAACAGAAACCTCTCCAAAACCACTTCCATCCTACTGAGACTGTATCCCCACTTAACCCTTGTTACCACTGTAAGTTTCATTTCTCCTCCAAGAAATTAACAGAACTTGGAAAAAAAAACTTTTGTGGACTACAACTCCCAGAATTCTCTAGCCAGCTAGAATACTCTAGCCAGCATGAACACTTCCATACTCTAGAGCAGGAGTAGACAGTTTTGGCAGGTTACCCTCTAGGACCTTCTAAAGCTTCACAGACTGCTGAAAACACCAAAAAAACAAGGGAGTGGGGTGAGAAGAGCAACTCACAAAAGTCCATTTCTGGTTCTGAAAAACAGGGTTTTTACATGTTAAACAGTGCAGAGGTGGAACTATGACCCATCTAATGGTGAATTGCTGTTTCAGGAGATTTCTAGGGGAGGTAATTCACCCTCTGGAGACAGAAAAGGGGCACTGGGAAGGCTTGGGCTGCAAAAATAATCCTGAGGATCACATATGGCCCTAGGACCATACTTTACCCACTCTTGATCTAGGAAAGATTTGGGAATCATTCATCCTCCAGAATTTGTTGGACTACAGCTCCCAGCATTTATCACCATCATCTATGCTGGCTATGCTGGGTGCTGCAATCCAACTCTGGAGAGAGACATGATTACAACCCCTGAACCAGAAAGTGGGCAACCCTCATGTTTCGCTGCTGCTGTTTTTTCTGTGTTTTTTTTTCTTTCAAGAGAGAAGTCATTAGCAAAGCTGGTACCAGACTCCTCTGCTTAGACTGTACAAAAATCCTATTGCCCCATTCTTCATTTTCTGACAGGCTTCCTGTAAAGATGGCTGAGATAATGTAGCAAAGTGGTATGAACACTTTAAAACAGTTCATGAAAGTTATGTAGCTATTGTTAGAAAGCACTATGAAGATATCGCCCGATTTCCCTTATTTAAGACTATGGCCACAACCATCACCACCCTCTGGCCTACCTGTGGCTTCTTGGATGAAGGATGAATTCCGCTTGAGTTGGAGGACGAAGTGTGAAGAGCCATGGCTGCACATGTACAGCAAGATCTTCAGCACCTGAGAATGCAGGAGAAGCTTTGATAGGATTATGAGTACAGAACTGAAAGCACGGGAAATCAATCTCAAAAATAGAAGGTGTCTCAGATTTTAAAAATGCTTGATCTAGGACTCAATTTAGGTTTTGAACCATCTTTCAAACAACACATTACCTTCAGCTTGACATGACAGGAGTTGTTCTGAAGGCGATTGAGGAGGTACTCGAGAAGACAGTGGCTGCTTCCTGCTGACTCATGAGAAATTTCTGAAAGTTTATCTTGTTAAAGAGCTAAGACAGTAAAGACATTGATAGTCAAGCATCACTCAAAAATTGTGCAAGAGCAGAAGGTTCCTGCTATTGCATATACACACTGTTGTTTAACATGTGCCATTTACGACAGAATAACCATTGTCTTCTGTAATTCTCCCCCCCACATATATAACAATAGAGGATATTTAATTCAAACTGGTTTATACACAGAGTTGCAACACTTACTTGCTAGAAATCTATTTTGTGTTTAAAATGTAAGGGAGAATATTGTGAAAATGATAGGATGCATTTGAAAGAATATGGCTGAAAAATGTGTGGGTCTGAGTTAGTGGGGAGCAAACCTTTTTTAGTTGAGGGGCAGATTTTCATTCAGGGTAATCTATTAGAGGCTGCATGCTGGCACTGTGTGGAGCTGAAGCCAGCAAATGGGTCACAGTCTACCTTTTCTCTTCTTCTGACACTCCTGTCTCTTTCTCTTTTCATTCCTACCTAAGCAGACTACTGGTGAAGAAATGCCTTTCTTTAGAGTGGTTCTACCATTACCTTCCTCTGAGGCTGACAGAGTGGGACTTATTCCGGGTTGCCCATTGGATTTCCATAGCTGAGTGGAGATTTGGGTCTGGACTTCCAGAGTTGTAGTCTCCATACTCAGGCCACTACACCATGCTGGCTGTCAAGACTTCTTCAGAGGAATTTTGCAGTTGCCTTCCTCTGAAGCCAAGAGTGTTACTTGCCCCAGGTCACCAAGTAGGTTTCCATGCCTGAGTGGGGATTCAAATTCTGGTCTTGATAAGTCCAGCGCTCAGACTACACAGCTTTAGCTTCCTTCTGCTTTAATAAAGCTATCCAAGAGACTGAACTTATAATCCAATATATTCCAGATACTATTATCTTTCCACAATCAGCTAAAGATTTGAGTTTTCAATTATGCATTTTAACATTGTTTCAATTATTTTTTATTGTTTAGTTGTGTTTTAACTTTTGTATTCTACAGGTTTTAACTATATCTTTTTAATTGTTGTATCCTGCTTTCAGTCTCAACCCGGGGGAAAAATGGAGTATAAATAAAGAAATAATGATGATGATGATGATGTTGACACCTTGATCTTGAAGCAGTTCAAACTAATCATCTGCCGACTGCCTTTGAAATTAGTCTGATAACTTTGAGCAAAACCTAAGGGCTGCTTGTGGTCTCAGGACTGCACTTTGCCCACTCCTAGTCTTAGTGGGAACCCTGTTCCAGAAATCTAAGCAGTTTCATCAGCACTGGTCTTCTTTAAGTTTCTTGGGTTTCATATCAAGTCCGTCAACTATCAATGACATCGAATAACAGCCAAAGATATTTGGATGAGGTCACTACAGCAACTTGAACCAGATCACAGATCATCAGATATATCAGGCTTCTTCTTTAGCCAATGGCCTGTTTATTCCCAAGAAAAATAAGTGTCATAAGTGAAAATAAAAAAATGAAGATTCTAATCAGACTACTAGCTTCCAGTTCTTTGAGGGACCAAAGGATACTCACAATCTCTTCAAAAAGATACCCTGGACAAGGAGCTTCATCATCTGAGGTGCCTTTGATTAGAGTGGGCAGCTGAAAAACATATAAACCCCCTACCAAGTTAGTTTGGGTGCTACTAGACCAGGAGTGGGAATCATGAGGTGTTCCAGATGTTGCTGGACTGCAAGTCCCATGAGACTAGCCAGCATAGCCAATGATGAAAATGCACACAGTTGTAGTACAACAACCTCTGGAAGGATGCATGATTCCCATTCTCTTCTCTGCATCCAGCTGCTAATAATCTAAAGGTATTGTTCAATTCTTCCATCTTTTTCTTCTTAATGACTTCTCTCTTGAAAGAAAAAAAAACACTGAAAAAGCAGCAGCAGCGAAACATGAGAAGGTTATAAATGGAAGACAGTAATACACACACACACACACACACCCCCCTGTGAAATTGTCTGAATGAATGAGGCAGGGGAACTGTACAATAAAGGCTTCCTTTGGAAGCACCCCAGTCACAGAATGCAGCAGTCAGTGCATTCTGCAATGAAAAGTCAGTGATAGCCCTTTCCATTTTTGTACACAACTGCAGATCCCCTAATAAAGGAGCACCTGGAAAGAATTGTTTCTTTTTCTTTTTCACTGCAAACTGATAGCTCTAGCTGGCAGCAATTGTGTAGGGATGTGGGGGTGAAGGGGGCGATTCGCCCTGGGCGGCAATATTTTCGGGGTGTCCCAATCTGTACACGCACCTCACGCCCTGGCCACGCCCCCATGTACCGCAGCCACACCCCTTGTGCCGTAGTCCCCCTTCCACACACACCAAGCTCCACCACTGGCTGGCAGACTTCAAAAGACTGAACACAACATCCATGGTGCGTAAAAAAAAAAAGAAAATGTACCAGGACATATAACCACAAGGAGACAAATCATACTTTTTCCCCTTGTTTTCAAAAATCTAACAGGCAGTTCTACTGCAGGATCAAAATGAGGGAAGATTAGACCTGATGTAGTCCCATCTGCTCTCCCAGTGTACTCACTGAGTTGCTGACACAATTTAGAGCCATCTCTGGTTATCTGGGAACAGCTTTTACAGATAACTGTTATTCCTTGTTATGGGAAATACTAAAATGACTGCAGAGAAATTTGCCGTCTTTTCACTTGTGGAGTTACCTGTCTGTCTTGTATCTCCCTAGGTGCAGTTTTCGGGAACTGCAAAGGTCTGATGCAGCCAGTCTCTCTTACTACTGAGGAAAAGATCCATGCGTAAGCCCTGCCTGCCATTTCACCTGCAATGGAGAATTCACCTCAAGCACTACCATTTCATTCAAGCTACCTTATCAGCACTGTAGCACTGTAAACTTAGCACTGCAACAACAACTGGCACCAGTTGCCCAGACCAACTGGAATGGGAGCCAGATAGTCATGTGCATGTATTCGTTCTCAGGAATAACCCCCAAATTACAGTGCGCTCCTACCCAAAGTCACTACATTATACTTCGTGCAGGGATGGCCAAACTGTGGATCTTTCAGTGCGGTCAAGCCTTGCCTTGCCATCAAGGCAAAGATCTCCACAATGGACAAATGAATCTTATTTTAACACTGGACAAACTGGCTTCAATCCAGTTGCTAGCCTCAGTCATAGCAGATCTACTGTATTGATATAGGTATGAATTAGAAGTAATAAATTAGAAATAAAGTAGAAGCTGGGAGCTTAGGTCAGAGGAACGGAGAAAGATTTAAGCCTGCAACAGTATCACCAGCTGAACAATGAATAAAAAATTATTTAAATTCCACTGATTTAACAGGTGTGCTCTAGCTGAGACTAGCAGTTACATTTATTCTATAGATTTTGGACCCCTTCCTACAAGCAAGAAGAATTTGCACTCAAGGTTAATGAAAATTCAGTCCTAAATCAATGTATCAGCGGGCTGTGAGGTAAGCCCAATTCCTACATAACTCCAGTAAAGAGGGAAAGCTCGCTTTCTCCATCACATCACTTTCAGGCTACTGACGGACATCCTATGTCTGAACACTCAGGCATTGAACGCGCACGCTTCCTTCCACAAAGACACGTAAGGGGGCCTCCCAGAGGGTTCTATCGGTCTTTTCTTCCAGAAGGTGGGAAAGTTTTCAGCTAAGCAGTATTCGAACCCAGAACCTGAGCAGCGGGCCCGTTCAGCATAAGGCCGCCTTTCCTTCTTCCTGCGCGTATAAATTGGCCCGTACAGTGCAAGCACCGCATCGCGCCTCGGCCACCCTCACCGAGCTGTCAAAAGCACCACCACGCGGCCCCTTACTCTCCTAGGAAGGCCCAGGCCGTCGTCACGGTCGCCCTCCCACCGACTGCCCACGGCAAGCCTGGCCTCTGATTCAGCATCTGATCCTATTCAGTATCGCGCTAACCAGCCTTTACCCGGCTCAGGAAGCTCAGCCGATCCCGCAAAGGCACCGCCGCCATGACAATTCCCAAGCCCAGCCATGAGCCTCACTATCCCGCCTCCCGGAGCCGAGCTAATCCAGTCAAGCGACAACTCCGTAGGCATCTAGCCAATCACCTCCTCGACAAGAGGGAAGTAGCTTGTCACGATCAGACGCCGCCAGCGAAAAGGCCGGCGCGAACTAGATGACTAGCTATTCTCTATCCAATCGAAATGCCCTTGTGAGTGCGGGGATCCAATCAAGATCGGAGGCGGAGCAAGCGTTAAACCAATGAGAAATGAGGAGGTCTTTCGCTAGGGCAGCGGGCCGAGGCCTGTCAACCAACAGAGCTGAGGCGGGCGGCGTCGGTCGGGTAATGGCCGCGCTGCGCAGGTAGCGCCGGGGCGGCGGTTGGGGCTTCATTTCCTCCTCCCCGCGGCCATGTCCAGCCGAGGAGTCTGGGGGCGCGTTCGGGAAAGACTGCATCGTTTCCCTGAGTTGCTGGCGAGTTGTGGGGAGCAGGTACGGGGGCTGCGCGGTTGTCTCAAGTCACTGCAACGGAATCCCACCCACACCCGTCTGTATCGTTTCTGTATCGCTGGCTGAGCTGCCAGGGTCCTGGAGCGATCCTTAGCCGCAGGCCTAGGAAGTAGGCCAGACTAAGGCCATTTCCGCACTACACTGTTATAGTGCGTTTATTCCACTTCCAACATCCTATGGAATCCTGGGGTTTGCCTTGGAGGCCCCTCCCTAAACTGCAAACCCCAGAATTCCACAAGATGTTGGAAGTGGAATAATGGCACTCTTAACTATCTAGTGCGGAAATGGCCTAGCATTCCCATAGATGCTGCACCACCATCAGGCAGTGCCGCGTCACATGTCTCTGTAGCAGACCCTAAGAAGTGGGAGGGGCGGATGGGGCCACAGGTTGCCCACCTAGCAAGGATCTTGCATACATTCTTCCTTTTATTTCTTCCCCCGGGGCTCACCATACCACTCTAGAAGTGTTCTAAAATTATGGTTTATCCTGTGTAGGGGTAAGGCTATGTGGCATGCAGACCTTCCTTCAGCGGAGGAGATGTGATAGGTACCTGGTGGCACTTTGGGTGAGATAGCTAAGAAAGGTTGCGCTCAGCCCTTTCACTCTGAATATGAACAGAAAGTAGTATGCTTCTGTCTGCATCTGACTGGGATTGGTCTTTGCAGGCCTCAGCCTATGGCAAGTGCATTGCCTCTCATGCCGCAAGTCAGGCGGACCTGAAAAAGGATGTGTGTGCCAAGGAGTTTGAGATGCTGATGGACTGCTTCACAAAGGCTGTGAGTCACCTGTTCTTGTTTTACTTCAGGAAGATCAGCTTCTTCACTTGGTGTTCCCGTTACAGAACAAAATGCCATAGAATACATGAATGATGAATAAGTTATTTGCGAGTGTAGGTGTGTGTTGCAATCACTCCTCTTTTTGCACCTTAAACTCTACAGCAGGCATGAGAAACATGCAACTCTCCGGATACTCTACTGTGATTTCCGTCATTTTTCACCTCTGGCTGTGCTGGCTAGAGCTGCTGAGCATTGCTGTCCAACAACATTGTCAGTTGATAGGTATGACATATCCCTATGTGTTTGTGCCATTCAGATCTGTGGAGGCTGCAGAAAAATCATAGCTTGCTAGCTGTTTATGGTCTCTTATTTGTATATCCATAGGGGAGAATATCCTTGCATAGCACATTTCCTATTCCCTGTGCTGGCTAGGGCTGATGGGAATAGCACTTCTTATGTGCAATGGATGGCAGTGTTTCTCAGGCTATCCAATGTGGGTCACCAGCAATTATTTTTCTAGCATGCTAGGGACCAGAACTGTATTTGTGTCCACTGACTAGAATCATTTCTTTCTCTTCTGGACACTTCCCAGAGTCCAACAGCCAATGGCTCAGAGATTGGCACCAATCTAGGGACCACCACTTTGCGTACACTGCTTTAGAGTCCTAATTATGAACCATAAGCTCTATTCAGCAGCATGGGAATTTTTCTTAAGCAGCAGTTGTGTCCATAGAATAAGGGCACAACTTTGAAAAACCTTTCAGCATCTGTGAAAATATGAAAATAAGTTTACACTGACCCCAAATTAATATATGAACTGAACACCTTGTTTTTTTTTTCAGTTTTTTGCCTCTGGCTTGAGAACCATCAAACAAGCTAACTGGATTAGATGTACAGCCAGCTCTCTATATTTGCTAGGGTTAGGGATGCACACTTCCCACAAAAGTGGAAAAATTGCAGATATCAAGATGTCTGTGGGAAGGGGGCCAAGGCATGCTGGGGAGAATAGACACCCAAAACAGATCAGGGAAAGGGAAGGTGTTGGCATAGTGGGCTCTATACTTCCTCTCTCTTGCCCATCTCCTTGCTTGGGTGTGTGTGGGGCGCATCAGGAGAGGATTTGTGGTGGTAAGAATGAGTCCGCGAGCTATCTTTAGCTGGCCAGATAGCTGGTGTTTTTAAAAGAAGGTGTGTAGCCTGATTGGAGTCACAGAGAAGGAAGATTCCCCCAGAAAAGAAGTGCCTTAGATGGTGGTGGGGAAGGTTTTGGAGAAACTCACAAATAATCAACTCCATGAAAATGAAATCTGCAAATGTGGAGTGCCAACTATGGTGGAGTGCCAACCTGGTCTGTTCCTATAAGTGACTTTTGTAAATCAGCTTCCACATTTATGGCAAAAGAAGAATCTTGTGAAGCACTATTAGCGCCCTACAATATTTGTGATAACACATCAGTTTGTATTTTAAAACTGAATACATGACACAAATCCCATGATTTATTTACATGTTGGCTTAACAGTAGGTGTCTTACCTACAGATCAGATGATGCTAGAAAAGCACATGGTCCAGTGTGTATCAGCACTGGTTTTAATTCTAGCTGTCTCTAATAAAATTGCCTGTTATAAGCATGCCTTTCATACATGCACCCACATTATGCTTGTAACGAAACTTGACTAAAGAAAGTAGCAGGTTGTGATCTTGCAAACACTCTTTATTCTTTGCATTAGAATTATAGGACTCCTGCCTTAAATTGTGTGTTCAAAGTGAAAGGGAGACAGAACTCAGGATGTGTAAAAGATTTTATTTCTCAAACTCACCCAGTATATTTCAGCCAGGTAATATTTGTGTGGCTTTCTTCAAACCATTTTAAAATCGACCTGCAAGGATTTCAAAACAGTGCTTGTGCCTGGCAATTGTTAGTCAGTGATATGAATTCTAATAGTGACTTACCAAGACTGATCTTTCTTTATAGGCGAAGAGGAATGTAAAATAAGGCCTTGAAGTGGACACTCTCTGGCAATCTGGATTTATGGTTCTTTTTGGAACAGAAATACAGAGTGCTTGATCCATCCATCATATTACATCAAGGAGACAGATCCAGAAAGTGAATAGAGCACAGTACAGAGACGTGTACATTTTCAATCTATGTATGTAAACAGGCACTGTCTAGAAAACTCATTTTTCTAAGTGAAGACTCACTGCATGTGAGTTTTGACTGAAATAAGGAGTAAACATTTTTTGACAGTACAGTCTACATGGGGGTTGCAAAAGGTGCAGAGACGAAGGACTTTCAAGTGCAAGGCTGGAATGTACAGGAAGACCATTTAATTCAGCCTTTTAAACTGAGGTCAGGACAAAGGATGTTGTGCCAAGGTTTCTTGTTTGGTAAACTGTGGGAGTAGTAAATAAGCCTTCTTTTCCCCTTTTCCTCAATATTCAGGGCTTGTGGAATAGTTCCACTAGCTGTTAACATGAATTTTGCCCTGAGGATTCACCCCTTCCCCTACTCCTTATAAGAACAAAATGCAAAGTAGGGCACTACAACTAGAACTTTGCTTAAGCCAGCTGATATTGTTAATTCCAGTTCTGAAAGATTTGGGGCAGAGAAAAGAAAGCCCAGGGTGTCTGGATTCTCTAATAAACCTGGTTAATTTATGTAAGAATATTAATTCAGTTGTGGCATGTAAAAATAATACATATCTTGAACCCTGCCGTGTTGAGGAATCTCCAACTCTGAATGTCTGATTTCCCTTCTGAACATAGATTTTCTAATTGAAGCTTTGAAAAAAAAATCTAATCAGTGAAACTGCCTACAGAGAGGGAAGTTTTATAGGCCAAGGTTGCTGAACAGCTTGGGAATCTGCCCAGGAGAGCTACAGTGCAGCGCTTTGGCTCCTGCTGACCCAAGAATGCCACTGTCATCAGGCCACAGAGTTGCCAAGATCTTTAGGCATATCGCAGGGGATTTTGAATATCTGGAGTCAAGTATCAACTAAGTGAGTTGTTTGAGTGGGCTTTATCTCACGGAATACTGGATCTTTCAAATTTTTTGTGGGTGGATGTCAATAAAAGTATAAAAAGTATCATTGTGTCACTTACACAAATATCTTTTACAAGTATGCTTAGTCCATTATTACTAGCTGTGTCTTATAATGGGATTTACTTATACAATATGTGAAGTATCTGCAGTAGAACTGGCTGGAAACAAGTAATTCCCCTGGGTGTATAGTAAAATCATAGTAAAACAGACTACTGAACCCTGATCCTGCAGACTTACGCTCAACACTCTGATCTGCAGGCTTGGATGACATCTGAGATCAAAAGAGAATGTCAAAGCTAGAAAACAGGTGGGATCAAAAGAGGAGAAAGAGACAATCTGTTAAAGGTGCATCTTGCCTGAAGGTTTGCAGTTCGGCAATCATGACACTGTGTAGTGTGACCAAACTATTTTCAAGGAAGGAAAAAAAGGCATCAGGTAAAAGTTTGCATTTGCTTTATTGGTTTGTGCAGCTTGTCCATAGTCACAGCTGCTTGTCAGTATAAAACACTTCAAATTGGAACTTGTGCTATTGCACCAAGGGAGGCATTCCAACTGAAACCTACTGCCTCCTCTTCACTGTCTTCGCCTTCATAGTTACACATGATAGCTTGTTTAAAGTCCAGTTTCTCTATACTTCTGACATTCTTCAAAAGTATCTTTGGTCCTTTAGTTACGGCCCTTGATTAGAAAAAGCCCAACAGGACATTCAGCTGACACCTCCAGAGCCCTTGCATTAAAGCAACTTCCTTGGTATTTACAAGAAGCAAGCTACACAGAGAAATCATTGTTACTCAAGAAACTGAAGCAACAGCAGCCCTGGCTGTGACTTGATTGTGCTTTGAGCAGCACCACACAGTGGCTGCATTCAAACAACATGCCACACTATACTTAAACTTAGGGTCTTCTGATCCTGTTAAGACTACAGTCCTCACCACCTCCAGCCAAGGGAGATGGGAGTCACCCAAAGTCAACTGGAATCCCTTAGGTTAGGGGAGACT
Source organism: Iguana delicatissima (assembly GCA_948472985.1). Taxonomy (NCBI): domain Eukaryota; kingdom Metazoa; phylum Chordata; class Lepidosauria; order Squamata; family Iguanidae; genus Iguana; species Iguana delicatissima. The sequence continues at coordinate 116,621 of CAOKZL010000678.1, forward strand.
GTGGTAAACCATAGTTTGGCCTGGACAAATGTTGGGTTTGTACAGCCTGTGAGGAAGGATCTGAAAACTTGCTTCACTACAATTTGTTATGTCATTTCATTGTATGTCATTCTTGGTTCAGACAACATGACAAGCCGTGATTAAGCAAAAAGAGAAGAAAAGCTAAAGTCCTTCTAACAGTGCTGGCAGAGGAGAAGGGCAAGAGTGTACAAGCCCAAGGCTGGCTTTAGCCCACTGTCACACTATACTACAGTTTAGTGTAACAGTCCAGTAAGGGACTGGCCAGTAAGACTCTTGAAGATTAAGGCTATAATGACATGCTCATGACAAGGCAAAAAGGCCTTCAAAGTAGGCAAGTGGAACTGGCCACATTTCTCTGTCTCCTTGAACAGAGATAGATCAAGAACATTTCACAGACAAGATATGGCAAAGAGGACCCAGCTTGATTTCATTTCTCAGGAAAGGCTATTGCCTTCTGCGGCCTTTTCTAATCAGGGATCCCACAGATGTGTTGGACTACAACTCTCATAAGTCCACTGTGGATGGTGAGAGCTACAGTCTAACATTTGAGGGACATCCAATTGGGCAAAACTATCTTAGAAGTGCACTAAATCCATGACTGTTCTGCAAAAGTACACTCACAGAAGATAAGTCAGTATAGAAACTGAAGGACTTTTTCTCCCCTCTGTTTATAACAAAATGCTCTCACAATTCCAAATTCCATTATTTCTCCAGCTTAGCGAATCTCACATATCTTTGGATATTATGTACATTCAGGAATCAAAAGGTTTTTCATTTTGCCATATCACTTGTTAATAACAAAAATTCACACTTTTTACCAGGAGTCCTGAAAAAAAAAACATCAGTTCTGCTTAAATGTATGATTTGCAAGTCACAGATCAGACCTAGAGCTGATACACAAATCTGAAGAGCTAAAAGGAGAGAGGTTGTGGGGGAAGCTTTAAACCACAATGCACGTACTTGCCAAATGGAGGAAAGAGGTAGATGCAAGCTGTCCCACTTGGATAATGCCTCCTTGAAATCCCTTCATTTGACTTTCTAACATTGTTTCCTCTTCCAGCAAGTAACTTGCAGAATCTTCATGCAAGTATGGTTCCATAATGCACTTGGGATAGGAATGTTTTAAAAGCATAAACCTAAGCTTTCATAGCCAACAGAGAAGAAGAAGGGTGGGTAAACCCTTTATTATTGCTAATGTGGATGCCTGGCTGAAGAAGATTGGAACAGCACTTCTGAGCCCATTTTAAAGATACACCTAATACTACAATGGAATGTCTTCCCACTTCAGACACTTAAGGAACTTCTTTCAGCTTCTTGATACTAGTCTGAAAGGCAGATATACCCATGAGGTCGACAGAGCAGAACAAAAGAATCCAAGATTAATTTAAGGAATGCTAACACACATACAGGGGCAACTTCCAACAAGACTTGAGCGACTAACATGAGAACAGACTCCAGTTCCAAACACAGAAATTAAAGCAATGAATTCAAGGCAACTGAGGAAGAACAAAATGAGAACACTTCTTTGGAAAGCTGGCAAGGACAAAGCGCTCTTCAAAATTCAGATGGATGAATCTGGGTTTTCCAGGCTAGTCACCAGTTCAACAGAAAGAGGGCATTAAGGTACTGAAGCAGGTACCGGCTGGCAAGAATGGAACTTCTGCCTCCTAAAGCATGTGCAGGTCAGTGATTGGCCAAGCCTCAGCACCCAGCTGATTTAAACTGCTGACAGTCACACACCCAAGTGCAGTTAGCTCAAGAAAGACATCCCAAGATGGCCAATGCCCTTCTATACCTAGTCACAATAGTACAAAGGCTTGCCCTGTCACACTTCTTCTTCTTCTGTCTCTTGTATCTGTTTAATCTGTCGACTGTGAAGTGCTTGCTGAGCACCTTCTGCTGCCTGATTTAATCGAGTCTCCAGGGCACTACGGAGATCATTGAGTTTCATATCTGGGAGAGGGTTCATTCCAATTATCACCCCCTCTGGCTCCCTTCCTTCCTCTTCCAAATCTCGCCTCCTGCGGCGCAAATCCAGCTCAGCTTGCAACTTCAGATCCCTATTGGGTTTGGCATTTTCTTGATCCCTGGGCGCAGCCTGGACTTGCTCCAGCTTTAAGACATGGTCATTATCAGAGTTGTGTAACTTCTCTGGTTCCTTTGGCTCTCTCTCTGAAACCAGCCCTGCCTTCGTCTGTGGACTGTGGGCTCCGGCTGCCACTCTCTCTCTACTGTTGCCCACCTGGCCCTGTGCTTTACCAATGTGATCCAAAGATAAGGTCTCTTTTTCCCCATTTTTTTCAGATTTCACAGCTTCTTGGGCTACCAAGTTCTCTTGCATCTTTTTAGCAGCCTTTGGTTTATGTGCAAGATCTACTTGCTGTTGTTGATCAGGGGACTCCTTCTTTTTATCCTCTTTGACAATTCTCTCTCTCAGAAATCCCCCCAGCCACTCCATGGGCTATAGCTGCATCAAGTATTTCTCCTTGGCCTTCAGCTCTTTCTGCAACCTCATTTCTTTTCTGAGCATTCTTGATCTTTCCTTGGAAATTCTGTGCCTCTTGAATATCCTGGCCTTCTTTCAGTGCCTCATCTTTTCCTGGCTTTCCTTGATGGTGTCCATCAGCCATTGCTATCTGCAAATCACTTTGGACTGGCTCCACTAATTTTACTGCTTGGTTTTTCCCAGCTTGGTGCTGTGCAATTTTCTCACCATTTTTTATAGGAGCTGCAGGGTTTTTAAGTGGCGCTCCGGCTAATTTGCTGTGCATTTGTTTCTGCTCTCCTGGACCCATGGTTTGCTGTCTTTTCTGGCCATCAGAGTTTAAGGGTTGGCTGTCCATCTCATTCAAGGGATGATCTGGTATATCATTAGGTATATTCTTTGCAGCATCTTCAAGTTTATTTTCAAAGCCATCCTCTCTTTCCTTACTCTTGGGAAAAGCAAGGGCAGGTTCCTGGTGTATTTCTGTTGCAAAGAGAAGCAGAGAGCTCTTAGTTATTGTATAGCAAAGCAGAAATCTTCCAGCAACTGAGGAATATACACAAAGCCCTCTTTAGAGGTTCACACCTGCTTCCCCCTTCTGCTTAACACCACTACTGACTGCCATGGTTACTGAATTAATTTTGAAAGGCATATAGGCAGTAAACAGAGATTTTTATTTTAAGCTACCTACAATTCAGGACAACTGTTGTGCAGTGTAGACAGCTTCCCAAATGTCACTGCCTTCCCTTCATTTCATCAATGCCCCTATGGTTTTCAATTACACGTAAATTTGAATTCTCACACTATGAAATAACCTGCTGTCTTGGCTCCCAGACTGAAGATGGCTTTGTAGTGCTACATGAGATGGGAAGCACTAGAGAAGGGGTATTCCCAGGACTGAAGTTGAGGAGATGGGCTCAGTGACAAATTCATCCACAACTTCCTTCTTCTCAATGCACCTGCTTAACCCCTGGGTCTGAACTGTACCTTGCTTTGGTTTTTCTTCAGCTCCCTCCTCTTGCCTCTGCTGGTGGATCTCTTTATGTTGTTCTTCAATCACTGCTAGGAGCTTTGCCTGCTGGTCTAAGAGCTGCTTCTGCTGGACTTGCTGTTCCTTAATCACTTGCAGCAGGACCGCATGGTCGAGCAGCTTCTTCTGTCCAGCTTCTACAAAAAGAGGAGGAAGAGAGGACAATGGGGTTAAAATAAATGTAGCTGTATGCATCTCCATACAGAAAGTCAAGTGTGACATGCATGCTATATTCACCACAACGCTTGCATATTCTACACTCTTGTGGCAGTAACTGTAGTACCTAGTCATTTACTTTCAGCAACAATAAACCTGATCCCCTCAGCACCTGGAATGAATTATTATTCTGGCTTTATTTGTCTTGTGAGGTCTTCTCTGTCTGCACCTTGAAGAGCAGCAACACACAATGCATTTTAAATAAGAAGAAGCATCTCTTTCCACAGGAAAGCCAAGTTATGAAAAAAATCAAGTTAGAGATTGTGGCAGAACATAAAGCTAAAAGCAGGCAGAGACTCAGGAAGGAACACTGTGACATTTAAAAGAAGGGCTTGCACACCTTCTGTGGGTTTTCTCAAAGAGAAGGAGTTTCAGGAATACAGAGTTTAAGAAGTCTTGGAGCTGGGGAGGAACTGAGGGAATCTCAAGAGATTCCAGGATGTGAGGTCTAGTGGCAAGGAAATCATAGATAGTATGAAGACCAGAATCTTTGCAATAAATTCACACAGAAAACACACCTTTAAAAAAACACCACCACTATCATATACATTGTATTATTTCCCGTAAATTCAGACCTTGGAGAGTTAAAGTTGCTTTTCCTTTCAGCACATACCTGCAACTAGCTTTTTAATCTTGGCTCTTTGACTATACCAAGAAAATCTGTTAAATAAAATACATCTACTACAAGAACATCACACAGAAGAGAGATTAGACAGGAACAGACAGGTGGTCTTGAGTATCCTGTATATATATTCCCAAACTAATCTCCAGCATGAATCAGTGATCAGATGAGGAAAGACTTTGGAGTGAGTCACATGACTAAGGCTTTCTTCTTTTCAGAATGCTAATAGAAAACTTGGTGAGTCAGAGCTTGGAAAAAGTACATTATGTGGCTACAACATCCAGAATCCTGATCAACGAAAGCACTAGCCATGCAGGTTGGGAGACTTGGGGAACTGTAACTCTTCCACGCTCTTCCTAGGTAGTTGCCTGGTTTTTTTCCTTATCTTTAGCTTAGTTCAGAACAGTCCCTGCTTCATCATTATCTTTTTAAAATATTCCTCCTGTTTCGAAAGCACAATTATTTCTGAAAGACCTATCTCCTTTGATGAGCCTACTGGATTTATATGACCTTTGAGAGAAGGCTTCTTCTCTGTTCCACCACCATCACAGAGGTGTTTGATGAGGAGGAGGGAAAGAGCCTTCTTGGTGGCTGCTCCCAATTTATGCAATATCCTCCTGCTGAAGACTCAGTGGGCCCCTGTCTGCTCTCTTTCTGCTGGCAGGCAAAGGCCTTTTTTAATTTAGGCAGGCCTTTGGCTTGTACGTTATCATGGCAGAAAGATCTTTTTAAGGGGCTGTATATCTTTTTACTATGTTTTAATGTGTTTTTAACTGTTGTAATTTAGTGCTTTTAACAAAGCTGTTTAATTTTAAAAATCCATTTATATCAAACAGCTTTTAGTTGATGTGAGCTGCCTTGGGTCCCATGCCAAGAGAAAGGCAGGATATAAGTAAAATAAAGTAAAATAAAATAAAAACATTTCTGTGCAACCAGCTGGAAACCAGACACCTCTCACCAGCAACATATGGAGAGGTTTAACATGATGTGCTCCTGGGAGATTAAATGTAAAGGTAATTGCTGGCAAGGGTGTGGGTTACACAAAAATTGTTCCAAAGGTGGTTTGGGTATGACCATCAAATAAAGACATTCTACTTGACTGGAGATAAGATTTTCTGCAGAGAACCTCATTCATATGCAGACACAAAATAAATATTTCTAGCAATCCCACCTTTATAGTATTAGATCTGAAGAGTAACGTAAAAAATGTGTACTTGAGGACTTTTAGTAAGGACGTGCTCTGAGGTTATGATTCACTCATTTAGACTTGCAGAGCATGAGGCAGTGTGTTTTGACGGAGAAAGAAAGAACAATGCTGGTTTCAGTGACTTTTAAAGCATTGCCACAAAATGGAAGGAAAGGTGGGATGCAGCAGGGAGGGAAATGAGCATCTGTGATATATTTTAATACTCTTCCCCTTCATCACAGAAGAACGAAGAGCCATCTGCGAGAAGAACCCAATGCAAAGAAAACACCTTTTTCTTAAGGAGTCATGAGAGGCTGGCTGCTTGCTCAAGGAGAGCAACCAATCTACAGCCAAGTTGCATTGCTTCCTCCCAGAGCTGTTGTGAAAGAGAGTAGCGTGCTCTCTATTAAAGCAGAGGCCTCAGTGGGGCCCTGCTGTTTGCTGGCAAGGCGATCGCCTCCACGGTCGTCTTAGAGCGGGTGATGCAACTGTGGTGCCCAGGTGTCAGCAGCCTTCAATTACATGCTCCAAGATTACACTCAGGCAAGATGACCTGGCCTTGCAGGCTAGCCTTGATTCAGTTGCAGAGCTTCTTTTGCAGAGCTACCGCAGTCGAGGCTGCGCGTAGACACCAAAGGCTGCCAGGCCAGCAGGTGGGAACTCACACGGCTGCACTTGGTGTGCAGAGCAAGGACACGGCTTACCCTCCAACTTGACGTCTGCATTCTCCTCAGCATTACGGATCTCCCTCTCCTCAGCCAGAGCTGGTTCTGGCCTCTCCGGAGGAAGCAACTCCTTCTTTTCACCTGCAATCAAGGGATGGTCAGATATTCTGGGATGGTGCAAGAAAAGCGACAGATGTTCTCTGCTGCTGTCTGCCTCTTCCTCCACTAGCCCACCACTCTGCACGCAGACTTGACAATTGCAGAAAAAGTCATAAAAACATTTAACAGCATTCCAGCCTGTTGGCAATAAACCAGTGATAACAGCCTGAGCCCATTAAAATGCAAACCTTAACCCTAAAGAGTTTTGGAATGGGCACTGAGCAATGTGGCACCTGTCAAGCTCTCCCAGTTCACGGTCCCCAGTGAGCAGCATGGCCCAGCACCTGATGCTTAGCAAGCAAACAAACAACTGCACAGTGCATTGTCACCAGATCTGCTGTTGCCAGCTGATTCACACCACACACTCATACATCCAACCTGCTGTCTGCTGCCACCCCAGCTACGACTAACAGGGTTGTAAAAGTTGCACACCCCTCACAGAAAAATGCGTACTGTAGACAAGGTCAAGCAGGGCCTTGACAACACTTCACTGAAAGATACTAAGTCCCATTATATAAAAATTCAGTGCATCACTGCATACTCATTTCATCAGAGGTGCAAATTCTTATTATAGAAACTGGATCTTTTTGTTTGGTTGGTCTCAGTCTCTTTTTGGCAAGGGCTAGAATGGAAGTGAGCATGGGGAAATGCTAGCACACGGCACGGCACTGGGGATGATCACACAGAAGCCGCGTTGCAGGAACACTTTGGGGAGATGACTGGTTGGTGGTCAAGGGGAAGCAAGAACCCCTCAGGAATCTCTGAGTCTTCTGAGCCTTGGGATGGGCAAGGTTTACATGCCCCTGCAGGTTGGTGGTGTATTCTCCGTGATGTCAGTGACACCGCTTCAATATTGCAATGATTTATGGTTCAACATAGAAATATGAAATCTCAGGGGCTGAAATAATGAACAGAAGACTTTCAGGAAGAGAAGGCAGAATTAGGAGGAAGCACCTACCTGTTTCATTCTCCTTCTCAACAGCTTTTACTCCTTCCTGTGGAATGGCACCATCCTTCTCAACCACAATATTGTCTCTTCTCTCACCCTGTTTGTCCAGCTCAAGGTCTTTATAAGGAGGCCGCTCATCTTTATCTTCAATCAGATCTGGCAAGGGCTGAAGCTCTTTCACAGGATGGTTTTCCAGCTTTTCCCGGCCACCATCTCCCTTTGCTTTTTCAGGAACAGGTTGTGGCTGTGCTTGGTTCTCCTCTAACACAAGACTGTCCTCCACCAGGACCTCCTTGTTGGCTGGTGGCTGCTTCTCTTCAGGTTCCTCATGATCCTGGCTCTCATCCACCACTACCTCATCATGTGGCACCGGGGGCTCATGGCGATGGGCTTCGCCCACAGGCTGTGCAAAGCCTACAGAAATATGAGAAAGACTGTTGATGGAAAATAGCACAATGTATGCCATTTGTATATACCCATCACGAGGATCTTGAAAATTAATCAATTTGACTATAGACCAACTTAGAAACCATGAACAAGGGTACATCATTGGTTCCATTTCATTTCTCAGATCATCAGCGTTAGGCTTCCTGCTGAATCTCTACCTTCAAAGCTTCCAGTCTCTCTCATTTCTCTCAGTTCTAATTCTACCCTACCTTGGTCAGGTCGGTCCAGCTGCACCTCCTCCTTTGGTTTCTTTTTCTCGTCTCTACCGGGCACATCCATGGGAACTTTGATTTGTGGCTGTTCCACCTCTTCCTTCTCATTCTGCAATATGGGTTTGTCATGCTTACGAGCCACTTCTTCCATGGCTGGATTCTGGTCTGAAAAACATGGAGGCAGTCAAGCAAACAGGCAGAACTCCTGCACTTATCCAAGCAGCCTAAAGCCAAACTACACATGGTATCTTTTATTGTTGTTGTTTTCTCTTTTTTAATGAAACAAAGTCCTGAGGAAGAGGGAGGGGCTGTCACTTGGACTGGCACAGCAGTGCTTGGGAAGTGGCTGTTTCACTCTTTCCCCTTTTGCACCTGTCCCTTGCTCTGTATGCACTAACACAAAACTGGCCAAATAAACAAACAAACCCTGCTCTTTGGCACATGGGACCACTAGATGGCAGCATCGTTCTTGCTCATTTGCATGCAGTGCATGACAACCAGCAGCACAGGCAGAGTGAAGAAGCCAGGCATAGCCAAGGGAGCTCACCTGCTGGGGCATGAAACCAGCAGGAAACATGAGAGGGGGCTGACTTACAAGGCTCCACAAGAAGCAGGCAGGGGAAGTAACAGTCACAGCAGGAGGTGAAAGATATTAAAAGCTTTTTTAAAAATCCCAGAAGGGAGCTGACCATGAAGAAGAAAGAGGAGGGGAAAACAGCAGCAGCAGCTTAGAAGGTTTCAGAAGGGAAGCTGGGGCATCAGATTTGGGATTTCAGCAGGCACAGCATATTATCTGGAAAGTAGGGTGGAAAGATCTCTTAACCCTTCAGGTTTTCCTAATGAGATTCTTAGATTAAAGCAGAAGTGAGACGCGTGTAACGCTCCAGAGACTGCAATTCTCATGAACCTTGGTCAGCATAGCCAGTAGAGAGGAATGCTGGGAACTACAGTCCAACAACATCTAGAAGGCTGCATGATTCCCACCCTGGTTTAAAGGCTACAATTCCCTCAAGGATGTTGGGTTCCCTACATCAATGGAAGGATATATGATTCCTTTGCCACTGTTTTGCTGAAGCAAAAGGTTAAGCACAGATTCACCACCACCACCCCTGCCATGAAAGCAACAGACACTCACACGGGGAATTTGCAATAAAAGAGCAAACAATTTGAGTCATGGTGCCTCATTTTGGAATTAGACGTGGGGCAATGTTACAGAGGGGCCCAAGGAAACAGCTCTGCAAGGGAAACCAAGCAGCTCAAATTGTCCCCTCATTTCTGGCAGCTGAAATCACACCAGCTATTTTCAGTTGAGTCAAACCTGAAATTCACAGTTACAGGAACATCCTTCTCCACCCTGCTCCATTTTCCCTCTCACTTCCCCCTGGAAATTCACCCTGCCTCCACCCACACGTCTTCTAGATGGGGCAGATGATCTCCAGCAGGTACGCACAAAGCCATCTGAAAGGGTGGCAAAAGAAACAACAGGAAAGAGTATTAGGTACTTTGACTTCAGGGCCGCACTTAGATGTGGGAACAGCTGTTTGATAAGAAGGGGAAGAAAAGAAGAAAGAAAAGCCAGAGGATCAGAGGCAAGACTTCTCCTTTCAAGCAGCACTGACTCCAGGTTTGGGAGTGTTCAGTGGTTATGGCACTGAACCCCCTCCTTATCACCACTGGTCCCTCTTGTTCATTCACTTGCCGTCTCTTACTGGACCCAGTCTCACATGCACCTGGAACAGCACAAAGCAGAATGATGTCGCTCCCTTCCTCTCCAGGCTCTTGCCCCACTTGCTTGCTTAGAGAGAAGAGGTAAGCAGGCAGCAACACCAAGGACGAGCAAGAGCAGCAGCACCAGCAGAAGGCTCTGCTGTGGATCCCTTGCAGGGGTGTGGGCCTCAGCTAATCATGCCAACCCTGGACATCAGTGTCTGTATCCCAGGAGAAAGAAATCTGGTATGTCCTCCTATAGTCCTGCAGGAGACAGGGGAAAATGGCTATGTGCTTGTGCACACCTGAGAGCGTGCAACCATTTCAGTGGTGTGAATGTGCCGTGATAACAGCCCAGACTTGGAACAGTCTCTCCTTTGGACTACAGCTACAGAATCCTCTCCTCAACATGTTGGTCATGCAAGGGATTCTGGGAGGAGTTGTCCAAAAATGCCCTAAGCTCAGATCAAACCTATGTTCATACTGTATTAAAAAGAATTCCAGTTAGGGGGATATGTATATATTTCCTGCTTTAGTACAGCAATCTTTGTTCTGCTTTTGCTGGTTGGAAAGGAGGACTATGGAATTATATACATGGCACCAAAGTCTCATTCTGCCCAGGAAAACCTGGTCAAATCCTTGTTCCGCACCATCTCATCTATATACAGCTGGCCCTCCACATTCGCTAGGGTTGGGGTTGCAGAACCCCTGCAAAAGTGGAAAAGCCACAAGTATAAAAATCTCTGTGTGTGTTTGTAATATGGGGGTTGAAGCATGACGAGAGGAACAGGCATCCAGGGTCCAAACCAGGTCAGTATGGTGACCCTATACTTCTTTTTCACCCATTTCCTTCTGTGGGGGGAGGGGGTGGCATCAAAAGGTGGTTTATAATGCTGAGACACTGGGCTGAGATCTGTCCTTAGCTGGCCAGGCAGTGGCTGGTGGAGGAAGAGAAGGACCAGAGGTGGCTTTTTAAAGAGCCGCACAGCCTGATTGCAGCTGCTGAGAGATTCTCCTAGAAAATAAGCACTTGAGGTGTTGCAGGGAGGGGTTGGAGAAACTCACAAATAACCAAAACCATGAAAGTTAAACCACAAGTGTCGAAGGCTGGCTGTACTAGACTATGGATGGGGAGCAAAACCTCCAAGGACATTTTGCATACTCCTACCCCGACCTCTCTCTCACACACACACTACCCAACCTTTTATTTAAAAAAATACTAGTAAACCATTGTTATTGTTGAAAAGAGACCTCAGAAGGGCCTGACACAGCCAAGGGAGATCCCAAAACCTGGCAATATTGCCCCCCATAACCCTTTGGGTGGAGAAGGCTTTTTAGTGGGAAAAAAATGGGGGTGATGAGGAAGATGCAGAGCTTTGTGTTCCTTTGGAAAGCTAATGCCCCCCCCCTGCACTTCCCACAAGCACTTTTGAGCTTAGCTTTGGCCTCCAGGTAGGGGTTGACAAGATACGCAGACTGTAACACAGTTTAGGCAGAAGGCTTTTAAATTTTTTAAAAAAACAGTACTTACACATAGAAAGCTGACATGGCAGGAAAAAACAGTTTGAACTCTGTGTATTCTGAGATACAGCTTGTTTTTTGTATGTAGGACTTATTTTATTTATTGTAATGGAGGGACAATTTCTTCACTTCAGCCCATACTTGCAATTTGAAGTGGTACAGTTCAGCCAGATTTAGCATTTCAGTAACAGTGAGGCTATCAGCAACAGAAAACAATGGTCAAAGTCACTGCAGGATACATGGAAGAGAAACTTCCCTCCCATGGACCCAAGAAGTTTGGAGAAGTTCCTCAGTTTGAATGAAGTCAAGTCTGGGGAAACAGTTTGTAAAGAAAGACAGTCTTGTTGAAGTCACACCATCGTGAGGGCTACTTGCTCAAAGAAACAAGCCACTTCTATTCCTTTCTCCGCTCTGCAGTCTGAAATCATATACCATCTATGCCATACCTTTCAACTGTCTCAGTTTAGCAGGAACAGCCCCAGTTAACCCTTTGCCATTCTACTTTCTTACCTACTTTTAAAATATCCCAGCTTTTGTTTCTTACACCTTCCCCCTTCATCCTTGGCTGACCTTGCTGCAAACTGAGTTCAAAATACAAAAACAATTTGCACACAACACAGCAGGAGGGAGAAGAGAGGAGAGGAGGGGGCAGATTTTTACCCTTCCTAAATACCAGGATTTTTCCACTTAAAATTGTAGTTTTGTGTGTTCTTCCTCATTAATAACTTTTGTGGTCTTGTTGCTTGGCCATCCTCTTCTGACTACACTCTGATGTGGCTCAGCCACACATGTTCTGGTTTTCTTCTGTTAAATGCCGGAGGGTATGCTACTCATGTTCCTGATGTGAACTCCTAGGCCCCTGACTAAAAGATGACACATAGAGAATGTGCATGGTAAACTGGACATGGTCCAATATAAGGAGGTATAATTCCATAATCAAATCATACACATGTGGACACTAAACTTTTGATCTCAAAATGTCCAGCTCCTCAGAGGGCCTGAAATAGTAGCATCAGAGAAGAACGGAGTGGTTTGGGAGACTAAGAGCCTGGCTGAATATGTGGACTGCAAAAGAGCCATGGAGCATATAATACAAGACACAGGAAGGATATGGAGAGCACTAAATTTTCAGACCCCTGCACAGAAACTGATTGTCTGGTTGGCAACTCCACATGCACAACAGCTTGATTAGTAGTCATGACATAAAGTAGACAACAGGTGTTCCCATAAACACACAACTAGTGTGGCAGGGGAACTAGCATAAGATGATGTCTTATCCATAGTCACTGCAAATCTTATCTCAATGTCATCTGCTCTCACACAAATTACTCCAGTTTCAATTATACATGATTTGGGTGAATGGTAAAATACTAGTGGCACACTATGGGATTAGGCCTCCATATGGTTGCTCTGTCCAAGATATAGAATGGTGGGAGGAATCTCTGCCTACAGCAGTCTCCCTGATGTGGAAAATGCAATATTTTCCCCCCAAACATGCCAGGGACACAGAAAGCTAACATGCCAGGGATAACAGTTTGTGTCCATTGGCTACAACTGGTCCTTTTTTCTTTCCTGGAAACTCAACATGGATTGGCAGCTGGCACCAGTTCATGGACTGTCTTTGAGCACTATGCCCTTCTTTGTAAATTGGATGCTAGGTCTCTTAGGGATAAAGTGTGAACATCAACCTACTCTGCCCACCCAACAAGGGCAGGCTACAATTGTGTTAACAGCCAGAAGCCAAGTTCGCATCTCTTGTAGAAAAGCAAGGAGTCTATGAGACTCATATGCTTTCCAAGATCTAAAAGCACTCATTCTGCAGTCTTCAGGTTATGCAAATTTAATACCAAATTATTCCATTTCCATACATCATCCCTATCAGACAGCTTATTGACTTTTGCCTGTCCATAATATGGACAGGTGGAGATAAAGATTAGGCCTTAATCACTAAGGGTATGAGGAAAAAAGGAAGCAAATGTGGATTGAAGCAGAAAGGAATATGGAAGAAGACTAGCACTGAGAGCTATTAAGAAGTGTAGGGACATACGGAGAGGAAAGATGTTTGGTCCGCCAATTTTAAAAAGCCACAACCCAAGGACCCTCTTATGTGTTGAGGGCCACTTCACATCTGGCAATTTTCTTATTTAGGTCTAAAGCAGTGAGGAAAGACCACAAACACCCTCATGTGTGAAACTGTGCAAAGAAAAAAAAAGTCACACTCTCCTTTTAACCACACAGCTGTGTTTGGAAGCTGCTGCACGCAACTGTGTCATAACTCACGTACATGCAGTGTGTGATTTGCAAGCACAGCAGCATCTGCTCTCCACACCTAGCACACACTGGAAGAATATAATGCATGAGGCAGCCTCAAGCCATGAACAGAGAGTGCTATAGGCTTCCAAGCTTTCTCCCTACCATAATGTCTAGGGGAATTGGTTTTAAACAGAAACTGTGGATCTGATATCACACAAACACTAAGCAAATGGTACATAGTCAAGGACCTTCTGCAAGGACTTTGTCTCTCCCCTCTCCCTAAAATCCTGATTATGAATAACTTTGGGGAAAGAGTGCAGCTGCAAAGCCACGGGTTTAAATATATGGATGCTCATTACATTCCACATTGGTAAACACAACTGAAGCATTAATAAAGCAATGCCAGGGAAACTCCCACCTTATCAGAGGGGAAAAGAGAGCTAAAATCAAGAATGCACACTGTTTTTTCTTCTTTTTGTAGCATTGCTATAGTTTAACAAAACAACCTTAGAAATATCCAGGGACATCAAGTGAGACACAAATTTTAAAGTGATGCCATATTACACAATACAATACAATACAGTGTATGTGTGTGTACATTCATTTTAAACTTGTGCTCACTGGCTATCCTTGTATTAGCCTTTGCTGTGGCACTAGAAGACTCTATTACTAATTTAATTTTATCACAGAGGCCTTGGTCTTTCCACGTGTTCTGGAATTCTGGACAACCACAAGCAAGTTTTGTATAGATCACTTGGCTAAACTTCAGCCCTGCTGTGAAAAGCAGGAAAAACTACATAGATTCTCTGTTTCTTTGAGCTTTCTATTTCCCTGTGATATGGTGGGAGCTTCTGTGGCCATACTTTATTAATGCTTCAATTGTGTTTACCAGTGTGGAATGTAACTACCAAGCATGTACCTCAACCTCTGGCTCTGCATATATACCACACACACACACACAACAAAAAGGGCGGGCGGGGGGTGGGAGAGATAAAAATTTCCACTCTGTAATAAGACAAAGTTGCCTCTAAGCCATCATTTTCTCAGCAGGAAGCAAAATTAAGTTCATCATCGGGGCGTGAATTAATGGCCTCTCATGCTGCTTGGAAATCTATAAGGGGCTATATGTGGTTTGGAGAGAACCATTTTGCCCAGGATGTGTAATAATCGCTGAAACTGTAGAGTCGCCCTTGTGGTCCCTTTGGATAATGTTACAGTAATGCTGTGCCTCTTAATGTTTTATGAGGGGTGCTGGGCTTAACAGGAAAAGGCGAAGAGGCTGTAAAAGCTTCTTGGCTTACAAAAACAATAAGGAAAAAAAAAATCTCAGGCCTAAAGAATTGGGCAGGCAAAGGCGGGGGAGGCAAAACCCCCAAATATTGGAAGTAAACCCAAAAGCTGATGACTGAATGATGGGGCACCTAGAGCCAACCCAAGCTAATCATCCTTCTCTGCGTGCATTAGGGCATGGGTAAGGAAGGGACATTTTTCACAGTTTTTTTTTTTTTTGGAAGCATCCACTTTTATTTTAATGGTCCGCCAATCAGTCTCTCTGGTCTGTAATAAAATCTCATCATGCACAACCCTAAAAGCTTTTCCTATCCTCTCTCCAAGAATCTGACTAGGATAGTAGCAATGCTCCCAGGAAGATGTGGCTCGCCCTTACTCTAGCCCACACTGCTGCTGCATTATAGCTGATTCAAATTTTTAAGGAGACACATGATACAGCCCCTACTACTATAGTGAGATATAATTTTATTTTGTAGTGTTGCTTACCAACATCTTCTTGCATTAAAAATACATATCTATCATGCTCCTTTCACCAGATTGCATAACCTGAATAAAATTATAAATTCCCACCAGCTTGAATACTGGGCAAGCTGGAAATCGCTAATGGGACACAGAGCTGAAAAATATTCTCATTCCCTTCCCCATTTTTGGAAAAAGAAACCTCTAACAACAAAATTCTTTGTAGCCCGGAAATTATCTCTCCGCATAAAACAAGGAAGTAAGTTTATTTGACCAGTAAGAGGAGCAGTTTATTATCTGTAGAGGGAGAGAGATTTGAAGGGCAGGATACAATGGAGCAAACACGAGTGAGGGAAGCAAGGATTAGCTCATTTCTCAGCATGTATCCCAGAGGAAACAGAATTATTGCTTGTGTCAGAGATGGAGATGTGCATCCTACAGTTTCGTATGGCAAGGCCTGCTTCCTCTGCCATTTTACAAGGGCCTGGGAAAAACTGTGGCATTTCTCTCTAACACACAGACAGACAGACGGAGACAGAGAGAGAAGGGGGAGAGAGCAACTGCAAAAGGATTCTAATTTGAATGTCTGCTTCCACTGACTGCCATACTGGGAATAGGTCAGGTTGTTAAAAAATCAGTTAAGAGTTCCTAAAGAAGGCATCAGTGAAGGTGATTGTGTTTGTGTGTGCACACGCATGTGCGCACGTGCATACTCTGCACCTGGTATATATTGCCCCCTAACACTGACAGCATTGTCTCTCTGGGACCACTGTTGATGGTGCTAGCATTTTTCAAAATGAAATGGCCACTGATTTCTAAGCTTCATTACTCAGTCCAGAATTCAAATGTTGGGTAAAGAAGAACTTGTTAGTGAAATCACACACCTCTTTTTTCTAAAGAGCTACTGAACTTAGCATGACCACCTGCTAGCTCTTGAGGTTGGATTGTCTTCAGTTGGTGGGTGCCTAACAGATTAACCCATGGAAGAAAGGAATGTATTGCTCAGGATAAAGGTTAAACTGAAATATAAGCAGGCAATTGTGGTATGCTTACAGGTAGAAGCAATAAGAGTCCAAAGTGTCTTCTAACAACAAAAAAATATGTAGACCCATGTAGTCATTTTTGTAGACTCATTCTTGTTTGCAGGGTAGTTTGATAAGAATGGTAATTTTGAGCTGTTATATCAACAGACGGGGAGGTCCTCCCAACATTAACTGTTTATTGTATATGTTATTGTTTGCGCTAATTCCTAGTTGTTGCTTTTCTTCTTCTTCTTCTTTTCTTGTTCCCATTAAAATCCATTTGTCCAGTAGGTTTACATGTTGTTTAGGATATGTTAGTTACAGTAACTGTTCTTATGTAAGTGTTATGTTATTAGAAATCTGTGTGTATGATGTGGAGAAGTATTACTCATTTTGTGCTACTCTGTGCTTTCTCTTATGTATTTCTTGCCCCTCTTTTCCTCTCCATTTTAATAAAAATCATTTATAAAAAATTAAATTTGAAGTTTTCACACAAGCCAGCCAGAACATCTATTACAGAAGATGATTTAGGCTGTGATCCTACACCTGCATACATAGGAGTCAGTTCCACTGAATTTAATGGGGCTTAATTCCAATTCATATAAGACTATGCTCTAAATGTCCCAATGTTAACAATCAGTGTCAGGAAGTGGGGACAGAAGGGCAAGGAAAGTTGCATTTCTGTATCCTCGACTAAGATTCTTAAGACTCTTTGAAGAGACCAGCACAGAGCACATATTAGAGGGGTGAGCTACCTCTAGTCCTCCAGATGTTATTGGACTGTAATTTCCATCAGTCAAAGGCACCACAGCCAATGATGCAGAATGCTAGAAGGTGCAGTCCAACATCTGGAAGGTGACATGTTCCCCACCCCTGATCTCCAAATAAGTCTTCAAATACAGAGGTGCAGCTAAAGGTAAGTGATGAGGACAGTGACAATTGTGCTCATTACAGTACCTCAGATGCCGCCCCCTGCCCGCCCGCAAAATGCTGGTGCCTCTGAAAGAAGAATAGAACTTAATGTATTTGATCATTAGTGTTCTGGAACAGAACATCTAAAAACATCTAAGGACAGGAAGAGACATGATGAGCCTAAAACTTCTAAGAACAGAATGGGACTTGATGAGATACCAGCCTTTGAGAAGTTTTCTAAGATGGAGAAAACACCAGCTGTTCTCAGGAGAAGTGGAGGAGGAATTGAGGCAGAAAGAACACCATCTTGGATTAATACTGTTTCCCAGAGATATTTCCAATTCTGATCCTCAGCCTGGATCATACAGTCTAGAACAGTGACTGAAAAGACCTTAAAAACACACACACTTTCTGAAGTCCTTCCTCCAACACACACAAAGAAGTCATCACATTATGCGGCTCAATTGGCCCAGATCCTTGATTTTGTATGGGTACATAATGCAGGCCCCAGCCGAAGACTAGACTATATTATATAGATTCCCTGAAAAAGGAAGGTGGCAGATGGATCTCTACATGTTTGGCTCAGCAAGAACCCAGGGGTGGGGAGAGGGGAGACGTCTCCCAAGATCTCTAAACTATAACTGTTATTGCTTTCACAAGGTTACAGAATGGAATCAGGGAAACTAGTTCACCGTTTTCTCCTGACACACAGACTGTAAAACTGAACAAAAAATGACAGCAGGCCAATAGCTCCTTTTTCTGTGTCGCAGGAGCTATTAAAAGATTGCTCTCCCAAAGCACCAGGGAGTGCTCCAGCGAGCCAAGCTGTTCCAGCAGCTATTAAAACTTGGGGAGGAATAGTGAATAATCCACGTTTCACATGGCATCTCAGCTTCTTGTCTGAAGAATAACCAACAAGCAGTGGATGGGGTGGTGGTTGGCAATGGGAAAGGGAGGACAAAGCAGGTGTATCCTAAATGCCTGACAGAGGTGCACCTTTAGAAGCTCATGTTGCATCCTCCCCCTCATATCTTCCCCTCTGGCCTGCATGCAACACAGATGTCAGGTTTGCAGGCTCTCACCAATAACCACATATGATGACCATGAATTAAACAGACCAGCAATGCACACAAGACACCAAGATACAGCCATGTCTCATCACATCCCAAAATGGTAAATCTGAATGGATAGATTAAAAAAACACGCACACACAAGGAAACACAGTGGCCAATTTAGACAGCTTAAAATGACTGTCTGGAACTGCCAGTGAAAGGGCACAGAAAGATCGTGAATCAGGCCTTTGATATAGAAAATCAGAGAGGGATGAGAAAGAGAGTGGGGGTGGGGATCTGAGCAACGATGTTCAAGTAAGAAGCTGAAAAAATATTACAAAATCTTAATCGGCCCAGGGAGACCCTCTGGGGGAGGGGAAGGTATCTTTCAAAAGCAGAAAGAAATTGCCTAATTAGATTTTTTTTTAAAAAAAAGTGGATAATTGCCTTCATGCGCTTTCAAAGGCAGCTTAGCAACCTTTTAACGTACGTATGCACTGTATGTAATAGCAGAGCCTCTCTGAAAGGGATTTTATACTTTCCCAAAGAGCGCCTGACAGTAAACCCCCAGCAATACAGATGGGGGTGTAATGGGCACTTGGGTGTCGTTAGTGAAAACACTATTCAAAGTTCGCTGGTCAATATGTGTTCACATAAAAGGGCAGCGTTCTAATATTCATAATCCCCAGACCCACGGGGCACAGTTTTAATGAAAGTCTGTACAGTTCTGGGCTCTGCAACATCAAAAGCGGCAATAAAAAAATTAACACACACACACACACCCTAGCATATGTAGACAGGCAAGAGGCATACAGCAAATGGAGAATGGGGAAAGGCACTGCATAGTGGTAAGGACGGCCTCAGCAAACCAACCCGTCCATTATTTGGGGTGGTGGTGGATGGGAGGGGGCCAGTCAGGAACATGGTAAAAACAAACTCCATGCTGCCTAACAAGAAAAGCCATGTGTTTTTGCAAGACGCTTGAGTAAGAAATAAGAAACAGATGTAGGCTGAAGGAGCGTACCAGCAATACCAAACAATACTGCAGCCCATCTATGTGTTCAAATGGCAGAATGCAGCTGCTTGGGGAACTAGGTTCTCTTTGTAAACTAAGCCATAGCAGGCTCAAGGTTGCTGAATGGCAGACCTGTTCCTTGAAAGGCATGGCAAAGAAAGCACTACAATCAGCTGTACCTCCCTATGGTATGATATCACTCTCAACATGCTTTAAGAGTTTGATTTGTTGTTCAGTTTTCCTCTGGGCCAAATCTTCACATTGTTTCTTCTTATGTGTGGCTGACAGAATTTTCACACCCCAGGCTTAAAATGATCTGCACTTCTGTCAGTTGTGGCTATGGACACATTCCAGCAATCCTACTTAATGAAAAGGCTGCAGTCCTACTCATTTGAGCATTACAGAAAGGCTATTACTCATGACTGTGTTATCTCAAGATCAGCACTTGGAAAAATTACTGGCCATACTGGCTGGGGGATTCTGAAAGGAACAATCCAAAAGTGTAACTCTTTCAAGTTCTGTTCAAGACTTAAATAAGGATCCAGGTAACAGAAGGTTGTCTTTGAAAACTATCCAGAACTTTCTACTGAAACAGAACGTGGCTGTCTTCTTTAATGTGGGGACAGGCCACCAGGAATCTGTTAAACCAATGCTCTGCCATCTCCTCTAACTCCCTATTCTACCCTGGGCTCTATAAATTCTGCCAGAGGTATGCTCCTGTGTGTGTCAGAGGCACAATTTAGTCACTGCTCAGCAATAAGAGAAGACGGCCTCACTAAAAACATGCCAATTGTCCACATCTTAGCACCAACAGTAGAAAGAATTATGAGACCCACTTTTGCCAGTAAGATTCCAGGCCCAGGGTGAAGTTAGAAATGGGTGGGGAAGCTGCATGCACTAATAATCATACACCATTTTGCACTTTTTCTTTTTTGCAGCTCCTACCTGTCTTGAGCTTTGAGGATGGGGCTATAAACAAATGGATGAATTAATACAGTGTGTTAATCAAATAATGCAAAAATAATGCAACTAAAATGTGGTAGGAAAAATGAGCCAATATAGGTTTTGCATTATTTTATCGACACAATATATTCATTATTAATTCATTCATATTAATTCGTTTATGCAAAGCACTCTGAACATTTTCTCTAGCTCCTTAACTGGAAGACAAGTCCCAGCAGACAAATGAATAGTCACTTATTGGGAGGTATATTCTAGAAATAAAGTTAATAAGCAAAATCCTCATGCTAACATGCATATTAGAGAAAGGGTGAAGCAGTGGGAGGGTTACACAGCTGCTCCTCAAAGAGAAGGATGGGATTTGACTTTCACCAAGGCAGCCAGCCTGCCTAATCCAAGAGCGGACAACTCTTCAGCCCTGTAGGCCGCACCATAAATATACTAGGAACTGGAAGATTACGGCTAATTTGTGTACTTCACTTGCACATAATTAAGTATTCACGCATCAATTTGAAGAACCCAGGAGATATCAACCTACCATTAGTGCACAAGCTATGCCTATTCAACACATTATTTTTGCTTTGAATCTGTCACTTTGAAATTTGACAAAAATTGACTCCACCCTTTTAACATCTTTAAACAGAAACCATGAAAAATGCAACACAGTTTGAGGAAGCTGGGCTTTTTGTTTTTAACTTCTGACCCATTTGCAAATGTATTCTTTGCTGCTTGGATGATAAGATTTTATTAATTTTAAAAAACACAGATTTAAGCTATGATGCTAAATGCTTTAACAAAGCCCCGGAGGACAGACAAAAATCCCTCAGGAGATGTAAAGATAATAAAGAGCTAGTCTTCAATGTCAGATAATGGCTAATAAAAGCCAAAAAGGTGTGGCAAAACCACACTGAGTCCAAGAACTCGTTATGCTATGGCAAGACTGTTTTCTCATCTGTCTCTCACTTTCTTCAGAGAGAGGCTATGACACACACGCTTTATAAAAATTGTACATTCTAAGAAGTTTTAGAAAAATAAGCTATGATATCATATTAAAACCAAACTGAAATAAAACATATTAAATGTATGAAAAAGTATTAAAACATAGCAAGGAAGAGGAGAAGTACAGCAGTCTGCCTTTCAAAAAAAACAAAAACAAAAAAACCCTTCTATATCCTCAACTGTGTCTGTGGACCCAAAGTGAAAGCCTTACCTCAAAGACCCCAGCATCTCAGACATGCTGCCAGTCTCAGGAGGAATACTGCAAAGGGCCCCAAGAGCAACACTGGCATAGAGAATCTTTGGTTCTCCAGGTGTTTTGGCTTACCACCTCCCCCAGCCCTTGTTTTATGATGGTTTCTGTAGGGCTCATGGGAGTCGTAAGCCAAAATATCTAAAAGGCCAAAAGTTTCCCATTCCAGGACCAAAGCCTTCCTTTGCCGGCTTCCATTTCCAGTTTTCACAATGGCATTCCAAGCCAAGTCAACTGATAAACAATAGGTGGAGAAGGAGAGAAAAAAGGACAGTGACCTAAAGTGAGGGGAAGCAGAGGGGCAGCTGACACCTGCTTGTGATGGCCTTGTGAGGTTGAAACTGCAGCTGTGCCAGGCCATAATTCCATCAGCAACCTTAGTAAACAAATAATAAATAATGCAGGCCAGTAAACAAAGCTGAGACATAATTGCAGGCTTTGTCAGGACTAAAACAAGCTCCAAATTTATATCCTGGCCACGTTTTAGCGGGGAAGGAAAAGAAACGAATGGAACAAGAAAGGAGGCTGCCATAAATTTACATAACTTTTGAACATGATGAACTACTGAAACCTTGAAAAATACATAATCAGTAGACAGGTGAAAACAGCACAATTTTGGCTGCTGGTGCCCTTCATACAGGTGGCATGGACAGTGCTACCTTTAGATTTCACAGGGAGTTTTTCATTTTAGGGCCTTGTGTAGTTCCTAACTTAATTCACCAGGAGGCACAATAAGCTGCTGCTTCTCCAAGTTACAAAGCTCTTCCACAAAGGGACAACAATGGCGGGGGGGGGGTGTTTCACACCTCATGAATTTTAAAAATGACACAAAGAAATATTTCAGATAACAGCCAGCAGCTTTCCTTGAAAATTTACATTTTTATCATGTAAGGGATGCAACCAATTCCACACAAATTTGGAAAATGTAGTACAGGAGAGTTTAAAGGGTTTCATTCATCTATTTAGGACGAGGGCATACTCAAGACTTGACAAATACCTGCAATTTTGACAGGATCCTCGTCCAATACATTCTTCATTTCTTCTGGCAGTTTTCCTGGTTCCACAGCCTCTATTTTTGCTGGGATGTCTTGTGTTGCAGATAAGGTGGTATAGGTGCTAATGAGCAATACTCCCAAACCAATCCAGAGTATGAGCTGCACAGAAAGAATGTCAGATCCTTTAATATAAAGTATGAAGAAAGGCAGAGTGCAAAGAATCAGTGGGGTGCAGGCAGGAGGGCAGTGGGAGGAGAGGTTTTTAAGAGAAACCAGGGGAGCCAAACCTGAGTCAAAGATGTGACTGTTGATCTCTAAACAATATGTCAACTCTTGTTTTCCTCAGCAATTCAGTTCCTGACCATGCCCACCTCTCCTCTATGTTCATTCCCTCTCTTCTTTTGTGTCCCCAATCAAACCTCCTTCACAACTTCCAGACTTCTTAATTTTTGAATGCCTGAAACTTGCTGAAACACCCACAATAAGCATGCATGTCCTTTTACTAAGAAATACAACAATATTAATTCCCAGAGTATCTGCCTGTCGGCTGGGTGATTCTGACCTTCTCTTACTCTCAACTCCTCTAAACTACTTCCAGTATTCCCTTCAAACTATCCCACCTCACATCCCTCAGTCTATTGCTATTTCCAGCCCCTGCATCATCTTCCACAGTTCCCTTCTTCCTCCTGTGCTGCTCCTGAGACCTAAGTAACTCAACCAATGGTAGCAGAAGAGAGACCCTACTTCCTATGGTGCGGTACCTTCTGTGACATTAGAGCAGCTCAACCAATTACAGCTAAAAGCTTTAGCAAAATTATAAAAAAAAAAATTTTTAAAACTCCATTGTAATATACACTATATATAGCTCAGTGGTTCTTAACCTGGGCAGAGGTGGTCCTTGAAAGGGTCAAAAGCTATTCAGCCTGTCTCCTCCTCTACAATGGAGTGGTGACATGATGACATGAACCAAGGCAAAAGGATGCAGCCAGGCAGATGGGCAGGCAGTTTCGCTGGGCCTGTGCATTGCAAGTCACGTGGCTGATCTGCTGTGGGAAGGAGGTAGCCTCAGGAGCTAAGTGAGAGAGGAGCTGACAGTCAGCTAGCCAGTCAGCATTTGCATTTCTTTATCTCTCTCTCTCGCCCCTCCTTTCCACCTGAGGGCAGTCCAGTCTACTATCCAAAAACATTCAAGTATTCTCCCCCTTTTACCTTTTTTCTCCCCCCTCCTTTGCTCATCTGTCTCCTTTCTCGCTGAAGGAAAAAAAACAGTGGGATGTGCCTGAGCCTACCTGATAGACTAGACGGCTGGAAAAGAAGGGAGGGAGGGAGAGAAAGGGAGGGGGAGAGAGGGAAGAAGAGAGAGGGAGAGAGGGAGAGAAGAGCAAATTCTGGCTGGCTGGCTGGCTGGCTGGCTGGCTGGCTGGCTGGCTGGCTGGGCTGGTGCATTCCTGCTCAATCTACTCCAGCCTAAAACTAGCAGGAAGAAGCAAGAGAAAAGTCTTCCCTCTCCCTCCAGTGCTTCTCAGGGAAGCATGACATTTACTCATTTCTCCCTTCTCTTCCAATCCAAAGACCCTTGATGAGTAATTTTAAATAAATATTTGATGAACTTTAGGGTTTTAAATCTTGAGTAAAGTCTTGGCAACAAAAGAGGGTCACTGGTTAAGAAAAAAAGGTTAAAAACCACTGTTATAACTCATTTAAATTGTGCTTTACACTTAACTCACTAGCAATACAACAGTACTCTAAAGCTGTATCCAGTACTATCTGTCCACCAGTACAACAGAAACTGCTAGTAACAAGTCAGTACCCCCCTTCAGAGACAAAAGGTTCCTCTGGGGGAGATCAGGAAGCAAGAATGGAAATTTATGGGAATGACTGGATAAAACCCTGAATTGCCAGAGCAACACATGTAAAAACCACAACTTCTACTTTACAGACAAGAAAGATGAGCAACTGACTTTTCTTAGCATTCATCTCTTTCTTGACACTCCAATGAAGAGACAATACAGACATCTCACTTTTGAGATTCTGCAGCCCTGGAGGATGTGCAGTTTTTATGGGTACAACAGGTATATGTGTGAAGTCTCAAAGAAAGTTTCCGTGTGACTTCAGCAAGAGCCAACAGGCCCCTCTCATTCAAGTTCTCCAGTAGACACACCATAATCTGTGTCATTCCTGCTACAACTAAATGGAAAAAAATTAAGTTGGTGTTTGGAGTAGCAGCAATGGGAGGAGGCAAAAAAAGAGCTTCTTCACTCTCAGCTTTGCCCATCTCATACCTGAGATACCACTTCTGCACAAACAAGCAAGAACAGCACAGAAGGCCAGGTATGTGAACATGCACAATCCCCTCAGCTGTGTTTTGGACACTCCTTCCAAAGAGTCGCTTTTGGGAACCATACCTCCCAGAATCCTACTGTAGCTCAGCCATTAGCCAAGCTAGTTGGACACTGGGGAGGTTATAGTCCAAAAGAAGGTATTTATTTCCGGCTCTGGTTCTGGATGGCTAAAATGTAGATGGATGGGCTGCCATCTTATGCACAGCCAATTTGCATACAACTTTAGTAAAACTCTCTAATTCTGCTTTAAAATAGTAGGATGTTTACAGTTGTTGCAGGGAGACCTGAAAACAGAAGAACAGAACAGAAACCAAACAGAAGAAGCATCAAAGTTTCACTATGTCAATGCCCTGACCTAACCTACTGGGCTTTACAAACCTCCATTCATTTTTTCTTCACTACTGCATTAAATCCCTTTCCTAAAATCTTGTCAACAGAACTGGGGAGATAATGTAAATACAGTCAGCCTCCACATTTGCAGGTTTCACTTTTGCAGATTTGATTATTCATGGAGTTTGTTGTCACCTCTGCTGCCTCCCTTCACCATTTTTAATAGTGACTGCACGAGACTGAGAAACTACAAATGAGGCTTGTAAGTCCCTATTGAAAATGGTATGCGGCAGCAGTGGAGGTGGTAGTAAGCCCCACCAGCCACCCACTTTTGCCTTGTGAAGGAACCCTGATGCCTCAAAGGAATCCATGGCAGGTTGAACACGATGATCACACATTTTTGTGTGCCAAATATGGGTTGGGAGGGCCTAGAGTTATTCATGGTTTTTCTACTTTCACAGGGACCCTGTGCCCCTGACCCTGGTGAATGTGGAGGGATGAATATATATGCAAAACTATTTTAATTTGCATGTCTGATTGCAGCATTTGGTTGCAGAATTTGAGGCTTGTTTGTTTTCCCTGTCATTACAGTATAGCTTTGCTGCTTGCATCAAACAGACACACGCAGGCTTTCACCCTGATTTAAGCTCTCCCTTGAAGTTTTGGTAATTTATGGAATACTGGATCAGCTGAGCAGATACACAATAATAACTGATGAACAATATGGGCATCAGGAGCGTTTGCCTCGCTTGAGCAGCAGAGCTGCCAGGCTACAAATGAAAAAAGGTACTGGCCAGCAGAGCAGGGGAAGAGGGGAGAGAGATGAGCGGGTGGATTGTTGGCTGACAGTGAAGGAGATTTAATTAAACTCTGATGTATTATTTTTACCTAGTTAATCACTCTAATTGTCACTGCAAGGGCTTTACACGGAACCTGGTCTGCATGTCAACGATGCCACTATTACAGGTGCTGGGAGAACTGAGAAAGCATGTTTAAAAAACCCATGCCAGTAATGCTGGCCAGAAGGCGGCAAAGCAGTCAGCAACAATGCAGAAAAGAGGTCATTAAGGCATAATGAAATCTCAGCATTTGTCCTCCCACTCCTCAACGGGATATTTGATCAAGCAGAATAACAGTGTGTCAGAACAGACTCCTTTGGAACTTGGAAACAGAGGTGTTACTCACAGGACAGGGCTGGGGAATCTTTGGGCCTGGAGAAGTTTTGGGCTACAGTCCTCACAATTCCTTATCGTGCTAGCTGGGGCTTCTGGGAGTTAAATCCAAAACAGTGGATCAAAGGTTGAGAACCACTGCTGTGAGAGATATAAGGGAGAAGATGCTGAAAAGTGTCTCCTAGCCAAGTGGATCCCCCTCAAAATAGCACATCTGTCACATTTATCCACAGAAAGTGGTTTGGAGACACCTTGTTCTTCTCTAATGACTCCAAACCCAAGCAAGACAGACACTGCTGTCTGAGTCAGCAAGATCTTGAGATCAGTGAGTCTACTATTCTGACCACTAAGGCTCTGGTCAGAATCAAGGCTGTATATGCTAACGCTACATATTGCAACATCATTTGGTGGGCAGCTTTAAGATTATGGTAGTCTACACAGCTATGCAAAGCATCAGACTAGCTAACTCATGTGACATGCAATAGGCAGATAAGACACTCTTCAACATTCTCTGCCATTTCATGACATGGGAAAGCTGCAAAGCCCCATAAAGTAGAGGGGAAGAGGGCAAGCAGCAGTGTTGTTCACAGAGGCCATGCAAGCACAAAGCCAGATGGCAATCAGTTATAGACATTTCACAGAATTAGCTTCAACTAGCAGTTTTTCACAGATTTTATTGGGGAAGAGATCTGGAGGGTATCAGACTGAACATTCTGCAATTTAAAATTTGTCAGAACAGGTGGTTTATGTCCAAAGAAGAAGAGAAAGATACTCTGAGACATGTATTGGCAAAGTTTGGTCATGAGAAACAACAGCAAGATCCAGACAGACAGGATCAAGTGTTTTGGCTGTCACAGAAAAGAGGATAAGAGAAGAGAACAGGGGAAGAACACAAAATAGGAAAACCAGTCAGGTAGTCAACCATTCTGAAGAACCAAACACGATGATCAAAACATTTAGAGATATTAACCTAAGATGGAGCAGCTCTTGGTGATAATCCTAGCACTGCTGACAAAAGAAACCTGGTCAGCCATTCCAAGCAAGAATGAGACTCTATGTGTGGGTGCACAGAACAGCCAAAATCCTGTCAGGCGCCACAAACTTGCCATTTCTGCCGCAGCACTATCCACAGAGAAGATCCTGGGCCCCTCCTTTGGATTTTAACAGAAACCGAATTTGTGCCATCCGTCAAACAAAAGACACACAGAGAAAGAGAGGAGATTTTTCACAAATGGTTCCTGAGGCAGCAAAACAAGTTGGAAGAAGAAACACTTTCAGACTATTCACCTTTTATTCTTGTTTCCTTTCTTCCTAAATAAGCAGAGCGATTTTATCATTCTTCATGAGAATGACTAGAAAAAGCAGGAGGCCAGCCTTTCTTATGGAACCCAAAGCCCTGCTTCAAAGAGCCAGCACTCTCTATGGTTGGCCTAGCAAACACAATTCCCAAGAAAGTACCGTTTGCATGAGAATTAACATTCGACAGACTACCCTCTTGTGTAGAACTGGGCCATATGGACAAAGTTCCTTGCTGCAAACTCCTACTAGTGACTTTAATCCTTTCCTGTACGGCACCCTTAGTCTTGGTTTGCCTTCTGAAACTGGACTCACACATCTTTACATCTTTATTTATTAGCAAAAGTCTACCTTCTAAGTTTGTCTGGACAGCAATGTTTACTATCCTGAAAATTTAGAATGAACAATGGATCTTGGGCTTTTACTGTGGAAGCTTAACCTATAGCAGATGAAGGGTTGGCCCTACTACTAAGTGGATGTTTCGGGGGGAGCAGAGGAGAGCTGTGAAGAGGACAGAGCTGTGTGGGCCAAAAAGCTTAGCTTAGGTTTCTTAGCTACCCTTATGCCCTGTGGAGAATTCTGTCCTGTCTCTAATGCTGGACTAAGATTTAACTACTAGTAACTAGTTTCTGTATAGGTGGATGGGAAGAGACACCATTTTGTCCTTTTCTTCAGACAGTAAAATGTCTTGATACGGCTGTGGATAGATAAGAGACAGACAAAGGAAGGAAGGTGAGAAAGGGGAAGAATCTACTCACTTATCTTAAAACCTTGAAAAACATTCATTTTGTCAAGACACAGCTGGTTTTGAATTTGAATCTTTATTGCAACATCTCTCATATTTTCAAACATGGTAGAAATAACCTCCATGTCTCTTATAGGGCATTTTGGGGGCAGTTTGGAGCAAAAAAATATTTTGGGCCCCGAGGTTAATCTGGGGCACAGGCTGCACCCTGTCCACCCTTGCTTGAAATCAATTCAATTTTTTAATGTAATTCATCCTCCACTCATTAAAAGCACTGAGAATGGATTCAAGTTGCAGGAAAGGAGATTCCACCTGAACCTCAGGAAGAACTTCCTGATAGTCAGGGCTGTCCAGCAGTGGAACATGCTGCCTCGGAGTGTAATGGAGTCTCCTTCCTTGGAGGTTTTTAAGCAGAGGTTAGATGGCCATCTGTCGGGAATGCTTTGAGGGTGTTCCTGCATAGCAGGGGGTTGGACTGGATGGCCCGTGTGGTCTCTTCCAACTCTACATTTCTGTGATTCTATGATTCTAATTTAAAGAAAACCAGCATTACAGTATCTCAACACCATAGATATTTCACAAGATGTTTAACAAAGTTTCCTTGGGACACAGCAGTCCTTTTATACTTGGGAAGATCAACCTAAATTCATTCCTGGGGCTGAATATAAATTTGCTTATAACAGAGTCATAAGCATTCAAACATTCATAAGCACTGGAAGCATTCTTTCAATAAACACAGGCTAGAATATCTGCACTACAGTTACCTATGTACAAAATAAAACTCTGAACTGAAGCTAACAGAAAGGGACAAGTCGGTGCGATGCAGTATTGGACTGGGAGCTCCAGGTCGAAATCCCACACCAGTCATAAATTTAACTTTGAATGACTTTCTGCCAGTCATTTATCTTCCAGCTTAACCTACCTCACAGAGTTGTCCTTAACACAAAGCTAAGAGAGGCATAGTGAGGCCCTCCAGACGTTGCTTGACCGCAACTTGTGAACTATGGCTTTTCCCAGACACTTGAAGGTATCTTACATTACATCTTATTTCTTGTATCTTACATCTTGTATCTTAATGTATCTTATATTAGTATATTGGCTGACCAAGCCCAGTGTTGGCTATGGACTGGCAACGACTTTCCAAGACCATAAGCTAGAGGTTTCTCTTGCCACCTCAGGCTATCTGAAGCATTTAACTAGAGATTCCTAGGGACTGAATCCAGCCCCTTCAACATTCAAAGAGCATGCTCTACCACTGATCAAATGGTTTTTCCCCATTTTTAAAAAAAGTTTCTCAAAAATAGAAATGAATTAGGATGCTTCACTATTGAGTTTTTAAGGTTGTAATTATATTAGGAATTGAAGCCAGGCATTGGGAGTTTGCTAGTTTGGGTGTACCAGCTTCACAGTTAATAAGATTGATACACTGGAGAAGCCAAATAAAATTAACTTCTCCCCATGGAGTGGGGGAGATTAAATTGCACTTTTCCGCAAGGAAGTACAAAGCAGAGAAAAAAGCAGGATACAAGCACCACTGGCTGATATCCAAAGAAGGGCCAGGTAGACATGGAAGGGAATGCATCTGAGCAGGAGGACTTTCTCTTTCAGGGTTTTGCTGCTGCAATTCTCACTCCTGAGAAGAGAATCCACTACAGCACTTAAATAGCAACTTTGCTCTTCAGCAGTGAAAACAGCCTCAGTAAGAGAGAACGCAGAGATTTGGCAGCATGATGGCAGTTTTCTCCTACATGTGCCTGTCCTATGCTCATTACTTAACTCTGTTTGGCTTGTCTCATTTATCGGTCTCATTAGCTATAGAGCCAGAGAGAACACCCAAATGCACAAGGTCCATATAGTTTCATTGGTTCCTGACAGAGGCCCTTTTCGCACAACACTTCCGATGTGAAAGCGCCCCTTGAGCATCGCACGCACATGTGAGCGGTCCACAGGACGCATTCACATTTGCGCGATGCTCAAGGGCCTGATGCGGACCGCACATGCATTGTTTCATTTTCGGCTTGAAGCAGAAAATGCTACATGGTCACGCATCACTCCGGGGCCCTGCGCGCGCTTACCTGGTGTGCAGAGCCTCAGGAGCCCGGCCGGTCGCGCTTCCCGTCTCAGTGCAGCCTGAGAAAGTCCCAGGCTGAAATGCAAAAGGAAGAGGCGGGGCTCTCGTGAGAGCAGGAAGCTCATGCGGAGCCGAAGGACCCCGGACGTGAGAGCCTTCCTCCGGAGGCTGCTCACGCGAGCCCCACACCCCAGCACCGCAAAAAGGTAAGGTGCGAAAAGGATCAGAGTTAAGCTGAATTGCAAAGCTATCTACTATGATCAAGCACCTCATTTATATTTCCAGTGTCTTCTCTTCAGAGTAACATCTTCAGTGTTTTAATGTCTTCCATGTTTTTCCTGGCTTTGGTCAGCAACCCAGTTAATAACTATCTGAAGAAGACTGGAGGCCTTCAGTCAAATATCCAGCAGGCTATTCTTAAACCAATATATCAACTTCAGAATTTCTTACTCCTGCAACTTCCTGCAGATGCGCCTCTCCTTTCTTTTTTTCTGTTTCCTAATTTCCTTAAACCTCCCTATATTTTGCTGGTCTTTAGTTTTGTGCTCTGAGCCACTCCCAAGCTTTTCTTTCATCGGATTCTGCTTCTTCTATCCCTCCTTGCCTCACTTAGGACTTTGCTTCCTATCACAGTTCTCTGCAGTTTTACAGCCTTTTGACCCAAAGGCAACTGGATTCAGGATAAGAACGGCTCAGTCACTGGTAATCAGAAGCCCTCTTGACTGCCCTGACCCTCTACCACTGCAGAGACTTTATGACCAGTACAAAACACCTTAGAACAGTGCAATATTGATTGCTTTGAAGGTTGGCCACCGCTGCGACATTTTTAAAGCTATCCTGGAACGTCATGTTTCTGATCACCTCAGGAAAAAAAACCTGATTTATTAATTCCCAGAAGAAAAATAACACTTCCCAAGCACAGGTTTTTCTGAAAGGGTTAATATCTTTTAAAAGCCCCCTTCCCATTTGCAGGTGACAGATCATTAAATATAATAGAGATGACAAGGCATCTGTAAGCAATAAGCAGAAGTGACCTCAATGAAAAAGGGTGGGGTGAGGGGATCTTCTCTTTCTCCTGAGCTTCCCGTAACACCAGCAAAGTAATTAATAAGATGGGTAGTGAGAGTGCTTAAATAAAAATAAAGGAACTTTGTCTGCTTCTCCATCACCCGTTGGTTATAGTCGGGAAGCTGTCACAGAATGACAAGGAACTGAAGTAGATACTTGGACTGATCAAGGTGTGATGCGAGATTGGTGTGTAACAGACCCAGATGGAGTTGCCCAGCTCCTGACTGGTGAGAAGTACAATTCCCCAATGCCTCGGGAAAGAGCAGTACCTGCGAGTCCTGAGTGAAAGGCACCAAAAAGGAGTAGTGGGTGGGACAAAGGAAACACTGTTAGGGACAGCTTCCAGTGAAGATTTCATTCTACAATCGCCCACCGTCATTCACCTAATTTTACATGGAATGCAGGCAGGGCCATCATTAATTTGCAGTTCACCCAGTTTTCCCACTACTCATTCTTCCTTCTTATTGGAAGAAAAACTATTATATAGGAAAAGAGGAAATAGCCAGAGTTTAGAAAGAACAGGTTGCTTACCTGTAACTGTGGTTCTTCAAGTGGTCATCTGTGCCCTCATACATTAGGAGCTTTCGCGCCTGCGCGGTAGCGTTCGGAAGATTCTAGAGCTCATTAGCTTCGCGGGAACCCCTCCCCCATGCCGGTATCGCGCACGCTCAGCACACCAAGTAATGGTCTCTCCTCAGTTCTGGTCCGCCAAGTAGAATGGGACCTGAAAAAGAGGGGAAGGTTGGGTGGGCATGTATGAGGGCACAGATGATCACTCAAAGAACCACAGTTACAGGTAAGCAACCTGTTCTTCTCTTGTGGTCTCTGTGCCTCATACATTAGGAGACTGTGTAGCTTACCGGTAGGATGGTGGGTCAGGTCCCAGGTCCTCCAGAACAGAAGCCAGCACAGCATGTCCAAATTGAGCATCCGTCCGGGACCGGTAGTCCAGCCTATAGTGGCGCACGCAGGTCGATGGTTGGGACCAGGTCGCCACACGGCACAGTTCCTGCAGATCAACTCCTCACAGGAGGGCAGCAGATGTCGCCACGGCTCTTGTGGAATGAGCCCGAAGAAGGTCTGGCAGAGGTTTCTTGGCAAGCTCATACGCCAGGTGGATCGTCTGCGCCACCCACTTGGAAAAGCGCTGGGTGTACACCTTGTGGCCTCTTCAGCGCCTTCCACAGCACACAAAAAGGTGCGGTGTTTGTCTATAAGAGGCAGTCCTGTCCTTATAGAATGCCAGGGCCCGACGGACATCCAGGGAGTGAAGAGAGCGCTCCAGAGGTGTAGTTGGGTCCGGGTAGAAGGTGGGCAGGATGATGTCCTGGCTCAGATGGAACCTGGACACCACCTTCCGCAGGAAAGAGATGTCAGGCCGAAGGACCATTCTGTCTCTGTGGAAGACGAGGTATGGCTCGTCAGGCTGAAGTACTGTCAGCTCTCCCGCTCGCCTGGCAGAGGTGACAGCCACTACGAAAGCAGTCTTCATAGCGAGCAGCCTGTCATCTGCTGTTGCCATCGGCTTGAAGGGCGGCCTCATCAGCTGCGACAGCACCAGTGATAGTGACTACAGCAGTAGCGGCAGCGATACCGGCGGGTAGAGGTGCTGCAGGCCCTTCAGGAACTGCTTGACGGTACCGTCCCTGAAGAGAGCAGCCGATGGGGATCGTGGCGGTTGGTACGCCATGATCGCGGCGAGGTACACCTTCAGCGACGGGAAGGCCAGGCCCTGCTGTCGAAGGTGTAAGAGGAAGTGGAGCACGGTACGCAGGTTGACAGACGATACCGGCTCTCGACGTTCCTCAGCAAAAGTCACGAAATGCTGCCACTTGTAGTGGTAGTTGCGGCAAGTCGACTCCTTCCTGGCCGCGGTCAAGACGTTCCCGATGACATGGTCGTCTACGGCGATATCCTTCAGGCATGGAGGACCAAGAGTGGCAGGTCCCGGTGCAGCATGAGACCGCTGGAGTGGGAGAGGAGATCCAGTACCGGAGGAGATCTGGGAACCGGAGGATTTGTCCCCGGGCGGTCTTGAACAGGGGCCTGAACCAGTGCTGCCTCGGCCAGTACGGTGCCACAAGAACCATGTCCACTCGGTCCGTGAGGATCTTCACTATCACGCGGCCCAGGAGGGAAAATGGAGGGAAGGCACAGAGAAGTCCCTCGTCCCACCGAAACTGGAACGTGTCACCGATGGAGTGGCGATCGTGGCCGGCCCTCGAGCAGTACCGACGGCACTTCGCTCTCTCGCTGGTGGCGAAGAGGTCGATGGTTGGCTCGCCCCATTGGTCTCGGAGCATCTGGAAGGCCTCGCTGGACAGGGACAACTAGTGGTGGGATGAGGTGTCCCTGCTGAGGGCGTCCGCTGTGGTGTTCTCCTGCCCCGCCAGGTGAACTGCCACCGGATGGATCCGTAGCGAGACGCACCAGTCCCAGAGGTCGAGGGCGATGTTGAGGAGAGTGGTGGACTGAGTCCCTCCTTGTCTGTTCACGTAGCAAACTGCCATAGTGTTGGTGAGGATCAACACCGTCTGGCTTGCAAAGAGGTGACGAAACGTCCGCAGAGCTTTGGAGATGGCCAGCAGCTTGACAGCGTTGATGTGGAGGACAGTCTCGTGTCCGATCCACCGACCGCGGACTCTGAGGTCATCAGAGTGCGCTCTCCAGCCGAAGAGCGAGGCATCCGTCGTCACCGTGACCGAGAGGTTGTGCTCCCGGAACGGCATGCCCGATAGGAGGTGGCGGTAGGACTGCCACCACAGCAGTGATTACTGCACCTGTTGAGGCAGCTGGTAGTGGCGAGACTGGTCGTCCCAGAGAGGATTGAAGGCCCTGACAAACCAGTGCTGAAGCGGTCATGTGCGTAGCCTGGAGAGGTAGGTTACGGCGGTCGTCAAGGCCATATAGCTGAGGAGCTGCTGTATTGTCCTGGGTGATACCGTCGGAGCGTGGAAGGCGGCGGACGCTGCCTGACAAAGCGTCTGCGCCCTGTCCATCGATAGGTAGGCCCTCGCCGATACCGCATCTAGGGTCGCCCCGATGAAGTCAAGAACCCTTGTGGGCTTGAGATGGGACTTCTTCAGATTGACCCTGAGTCCAAGTCGAGTGAGAAGAGTCAGAGTCCAGTGAATGTCTTGATATAGTTTCCGTTGGCAGGACGCCACCAATAGCCAATCGTCCAAGTAAGGGTAGACGGAGACGCCTTTCATCGGCAGGAAGGACACGACAGGGGCCACGCACTTGGTGAATACCTGTGGTGCGGTCGAGAGGTCGAACGGCAGCACCCGGTACTGGTAACAAGTGCTGTCGACCGCAAACCGCAAATACCGTCTGTGCTGCGGGCGGATGGAGATGTGGAAATAGGTGTCTTTGAGGTCGATGGACGCGAACCAGTCCCCTTTCCGGAGGAAGGGTAGGATCGAGGGCAGCATGACCATCTTTAACCTCTTGCGGCAGATGTAGTCATTCAGCCCTCTGAGGTCTAGGATGGGCCGCAGAAATCCGTCTGCCTTTGGTACCGTGAAGTACCTCGAGAAGAAGCCGGTGGTCTTGGCTGAAGGCGGAAGTGCCTCGATTGCTCCCTTTTGCAGGAGGGACTGGATCTCTTCCAGCAGGACCGAGCTGGCCGGGGTGGAGTAGTAGACACCCCGCAGCGGAATATCCTGGAACTCTATGGCGTATCCCAGGCGGATGATGGTAAGCACCCAGGAGTCCGCAGTGATCTTCCGCCATTGGGCGAAGTGCCTGGCCAGGCTCGGTTGATAATAAAGGTCTGCTGGAAGGCTGAAGGTCGGCATGGGTGGTGTCTTGCTGATCCCATCAAAATCGTGACTTCGTCCCAGACGAAGACTTGAGGACGATGACAGGCGTCGTCGCGGAAGCCTTCGTGGGGCAGACGAGGTCGATGGCCTGGACGCAGTTGATCAAGGAGACCGCGGCTGGTAGGCAGAAGAAGAGGAGGATCTTCTCCATGAAGACCTAGGGGCGAAACTACGGTGAGACTGGGCTGTCTGGTTAATGCCCATCTTCTTCGCAGTCAGATGGGCCTTAACGAGGTGATCCATGGCCCTGTCTGTTGAAGTATGGAAGAGCCCCTGTCTGTTGAACGGAAGATCTTCAATCCGTCAACGGCTGTCCTCCTGTAGCCCAGAAGACCAAAGCCACGCGTGCCATTGGAGGGCCATGGAACCAACCATCACTCACGAGGTAGCCTCCACGGCATGCCTCGAAGAGGCAATCTGTTGATTCGCGACCGCAATGGCCTCACTGAAGAGCTGCGTAGCGGCGGCATGGGACTAGTCCGGCAGCTCGGTTAGGAGTGGGGCAAGTTGGTCCAGTATATTACGATGGTACGCCGCAAGGCATGCCATCGTATTCAGGGTCCTGGCCACCAGGGAAGATGCGGAATAGAAGCGCCTTCCATAGGCATCGAGCTTCCAGCCTTCACAGTCTGGTGGGGTGGTATGTGCTCGATTGCATCCCTTTGTCTTGGCCAACTCCACCATGATGGAATTTGGTACAGGATGGCTAAAGAGGAACTCCGCGTTCTCTCTTTGCATCATGTACAAGTGCTCCAGCCGGTATGATATCGGCTGCACTGACGCCAGTTTCGCCCATGGCTGCTTCATCGCCTTGACCAGCATTGGCAGAAAGGGCAGCGGTGCTGTCGATGGTGGGAGGGCCTCGAGATATTGGAACCTGCGCTGCTAGAGCCAGTTCCATCACCTTCAGACCCAAGGCCATGGCCATGCGGAGGAGGATCGCGGAGAACTGTTTCATGTCTTCCGGGGCCGACTCTGGGCCAGGTTCTCCAAAGGCCAGCAGAGGCGACTCGTGTGAAGAAAGAGTCGACTCCGCAGAGTCCGAGTCGGATTTGTAGGACCCAGAAGACAGAGTCGGGGACCTCTCCTCTGCTCTCTCCTGTGATGGTTTGCGTGCAGGTGGGGCCAGGGTCACCATCGGAGCTGCAGGCTGCGCCGGTACTGAGGTGGGCACCGTAGTTGGTATCGGCGTCACCTGCAGGGGCACCACCACCAAGGGCTGAGGGCGGTGGGCAGCCTGCATCGTCAATGTCGCCGGAGCCGTCATTTGGGCCACGGTGGTCTGTGGCGCTGGACGAGTTGCAGTCGCGGTTGTCCTCGGAGGCGGCAAGACTGCTCTGTAGCGGGGTGAGGGCTCCCGGGACCTCCAATGACGGGGCAAGTCAGAGCGGCACGGTGACCGGCGCGGCATCCGTTCATAGTAGGAGCGATGGACCTCCCTGGATGGCGAGCGAGACCGGTGTCGTGGTGACCAGTACCGAATGTTGGGATGGTACCGGTCCCTATACAACGGGGAATACGAGTAGTATGATCGTGCTGGCTCATGCCAAGGGTGCTCCTGGCCATACCTACCAAGGTAGGAGGCAGGGGAATATGCAGGCTCCCCGGAGTAGGTCCTTCCCAGGCGCATATCCCGGTGTCGCGGTGATGGAGGCCTGGCTCTCACATCAGGAGAGCGGGACGCTCTGTGTCCAGAGGCTGGCCCATGAGAGGGCAAGGGTCGATGTCTGAACGCAGCCTCCTCCCGGCAGTTGGCCGATGAATGACGATCCGGTGGGGTAACCTCAGTCATGAGCTCTGGCGGCTCCGAGGGCAAGGCCTTCACGGCCTGCTCCTCGTCGGACACCTCGAGGACCTCTTGCTCCTCAGCGAGCTCTTCAGGTTCCTCAGCGGGCTGGGTGGGCAGAGGTGTTGGCAAGCAAGTCTCCCTTTGGGGGGAGCGCCTCTTCTCCTTCTTCTTCTTCTTCTCTTGTTCCTTCCCCGCGTCCTGAGTGGAAGGACGCTTCTTCTGCGCTGGAGTTAGCGGCTTGGAGAAGGAGGAGGAGGCCTGTGAGCCCGCAGGGTCCTCCTGTGACAAAGGAGCCGAGATCTTGGGGATCCTTGGCAATCTCATGGTCAGTACCGAGCCTGGTACCGACAAGGTGGAAGGTGCGGCAGCCACCGCCGCTGCCAAAGAAGAGGAACTCGGGCGTACCGATTTCTCGGCCATAGTACCGTGTGCCTCTGGCTTTTGGGCACGCAGAGATTCTTCGCAACAGTGAGACTTGAGTCTTGAGGATCGGTTATGGAGTGTTTGGTGGGTGAACTGACGGCAGACTGGGCAGGCCTGAACGTTGTGCCCCTCAGCCAAACAAAACAGGCACTCACTATGTTTGTCCGAAAGGGCGACCTTCCTTCCACAGGAGGCGCAGCTTTTGAACAAGGCCGACATAAAACAAGAGCAGGAGAAGAGGGAGAATGGGGAGGTCTGAAAACGACAAGATCAGTCCGAAATCCGAAAAACCATAGTCAAACCAGAAAAGATGGTCAAACCAGTCGAGAAATATCAAAAGCCAAGCCGAAATTCATAAGAGTAGTCAAAATACTGAAGCCGAAGTCAGAAAATGCCAAGAATCGAATAGAAAGCACAAGTCA
The DNA here is from genome assembly GCA_948472985.1 of Iguana delicatissima. Classification (NCBI taxonomy): domain Eukaryota; kingdom Metazoa; phylum Chordata; class Lepidosauria; order Squamata; family Iguanidae; genus Iguana; species Iguana delicatissima. Next base: position 154,530 of record CAOKZL010000678.1, read on the forward strand.
ATGAGTAGAACCTTCTGTTCGCGACGGTGGACAAGAAAGAACTGAGGAGAGACCGTTACTCGGCGGGCTGAGCATGCGCGATACCGGCATGGGGGAGGGGTTCCCACCAAGCTAACAAGCTCTAGAATCTTCCGAACGCTACCGAGCAGGCGTGAAAGCTCCTAATATATGAGGCACAGAGACCATAAAGAAGAATATCACTTTTAGGGGAACTACCACTCCCAGAATCTCCCAGCCAGCAAGGGCACTTACCACACTGGCTGGGAGATTCCAGGAGTTCTAGTTCAAACAGAAAGAATTTTTTCAAGCTCTGGGAATAGTCCTATGTCTTTTTACTTGTAGCACTGGAAGCTCTCTGTTTGGAAGAAACCCAATAGGAAAATTCTAGACAAAAGGTACAGTAGCAGTTCACTCCAACAAACACCTTGAGAAACTGCAGTTTGGTTCAGATTGAAGCAGTATGTGCCAAAAAACTGCATATGTAAACATCACGAGTCCCTACCTCCTATGGGAAACAGATGTCTTCATCCCATGCTGCATTACTTCTGAAAGATATCCCAGTGAATAGTTTCTACCCTGCCCTCACTGATCCCAAACTGTAGTGAATTTAAATTCACTAAGGAAATATTATATGCGTGTAGGCCAAGGGCCTCTGGGTGCAGGCTCTGTCCATGGAAATGCAAGAGAAGCTGTTCAGAAAACATTCAAGAGACCTAGCGTTTCTGCAATAGGCTCTTGACAGAGGGGAGGGTAGGCTTAAAAAAATGCTGAGCACTTCCACAAAGTGAAGGTGAATCTGACCTGAAATAGAGGGCTCTTCTTTCATTTCAAGAAAGCACAGTGTTGTTCTTTGGATGCAAAGTGTCTCTGCATGGTTGACATCACTATGCCCAGGGGAAAGGGGCATCTGCTGCATCCTGGGTATGCACGCTGAGCTACTGCCAGGTGCCAAGAGAACTCTGGAAAAAAGTAACTGGCCTAGGGCAACAACCACAATGCATTATCAAAGCTCTTCTCCACTTTCAGGCTCAGTTAGAAAGTATGGAATAGAGAAACATCAGGCAGACAAGGAAAAGTACAGAATTTGAATGAAATCAAAAGAATCATGAAGAAATCCCAAAAGGTCACTCCAAACTGGGTGAATGGCGAGAAAAAAGCAAATAAGATTCAGTTCACGTAAGTGCAAGGTGACAACACATTAGATCTGAATTGGCTATGCATTCAAAGAAACAGGATGAGAATCTCACTGAAAAGTTATTTCAGAATGCAAGAGCAATGAAAAAGACAAGTTTGATGTTGGGAATTATGATGACAGTGTTGAGACTGCCATACTGCCCTTCTTACTAATTTACAGGGGGTGTATGTTTAGAATAGTTTGTTCAATCTGTTGCCCTGTCTCAAAAACAGTATCCTGATTCTGGAAAAGTTACAGGATTCAAAGAGCAGCCCAAATCATCAAGGCTTGCAGTACCCACAAAGGAAGAGATTGGGGCTATTTAGCTTACAGAAAAGGAGGAAGATTACAGAAATCTATCACATTAAGAATAGTATGGGTGGAGTAGACAAAGACATTTGTCAGCACCTCTCATAAGACATCAGAGTCACAGAACCTGGAAAATTTACTTGCTTCGACTACAATAACTGGGGATTCAGGGAGCTGCACCCCCCAAAAATAATTTTCCAAGCACTGGTTTGATTTGGGATATCCAACGAAGGGACCTCGAATAGAATACACCACATTGCAGTATTTCGTTAGGCGAACATTACATACAACTAAAGTGCAACATACAGCTCAATTCTCTGATATTCAGATTTAAAATGGTGTCAACTATCAGGAGAGTTGTGAAAAACAGAGCTTTTAAAGCAGTCTATAAATGAAGATTTCTGGCCTTCACTCCCAAAATCAGAGACCATTGCATAAAAATTTCAAATGGATCCTGCTGCAAATTTTGGAGTGGTGGTAATGTATACGTTGACAACTTGGAATTTTAAGATGTTAATTAATAGTTAATGGAACCCGGCATGGGGCAGTGGTTTGAGCACTGGACTAGGATCCTGGAGACCAGAGTTTGATTCCCTATTCAGCCATGGAAACCCACTGGGTGACAAGGGGCACACCACACACTCTCAGCCCTCAGAAAACCCAATTATAGATTCACCTTAGATCACCGTAAGTTGGAAACAACTTAAAGGCAAACGGCAACAACAACATAAACGCATATATAAACAAGAAAAGCCAAAAGGGTCACACAGGAAGCTAAGCTGAACATGTTTCTTGACATGAAGACTCATATTAACTCCCTTCTCAAATCTGAATGTCATAGACTGCCACATTTGCCCAGTTTATATGCACTGCTATAGTGGCTACAAATGTGGTCCTTTTCAAAGAAAGCTGAAAGTCTTCACATTGTCTTTGAATTCAGGTTCTGCATATGAAAGACCATTATCTCCCTATACAGGACTGCCAAACTTTAATATCTTCAAGTGAAGTTGTTCTTTGTGTCCCACCACCATTGACACAGAAGGAAGCCTTTTTAGTGGCTGCTCCCATGCTGTGGAAGTAGCTTATTTTCACCATCAGGCAAAGCCCTTTCTTCTAAACAGGGCTTTAATCTTGAATTGGATTTGGTAAAAGGGTCTGTATATTTTCCTGTACAGGATCCAACATTTTATAAGTATTTTATACTGCTTTAAGTATTTTAATATGTACTACATAATGCTTTAACTGTATTTTGTTTTCACCTTTTAGCATAAGCCACCTTGGGTTTCATTTTGGGAGAGTGGTGGAATATAAATAAAATAATATATGCAAACAAGATGGCTAGATTCCATGGCATCTGGTCATGTGGAGTTCTGGTGCACTGACTACAGCCCCAACTGCAAAGAAGGATCTCACTAAATTTTTTTCCACTGTTTTCTTCTTTTTCCCATGCCTCAGTATCTTCCCTTAGTGATCCATTTCTTCCGTGCTTTTAATTTTAAACACACAAGGGTGTCCAACATGGCGTGCTGAGTGACTGCTCACCTGCTTGGAGAGATCTTTTCAAAGAGAAAGAGTAATCTCTTCCCCATCAGAAATCAAGCACTTTTACTCACAGAGCTTCACCTGACCTCCTCCATTCTCTAATCTGTCCCTGTGAAGCCTCAACATGCCAAACAAGGATACAGGGGCTACAAGAGGAACCACAGCAAACGGAGGCAGCTTCCCAGGTCATTTGCACCTCAGCAAGCCTGGCTCGGAGTTCTTATACTTCCCCCTTGTCACTCAGTTACTCAATCATCTGTCCAGCATTCCGAGCTTTTAAACTGAGCTACCCCCGCCACTTAATCCAAGCTGCTGTTCTTGGTCTCTGGCTCACTGCCAGCTGTTGACTGACCAGCTGTCTGTAATAATTAACAACTCCAGTTGGCAGAATTAGACACCCTTTTGCAAGCCAACAAAAACATCTGGGGATGCATTTTCCCCTCCCCCCTGGGAACAGTTTCAATGGAAAGAGGAGGAGGAGGAGGAGCGCATTTTTTTAGACTTGCCTCCTCCAGGATCCACCTTGAACTGTGGCACCTCTGACATCCTCTGGCACAGAACTTAAAACAGCATCCTGTTACCAGCAAAGCCCCGTGACTGGCAACTTCGCTAATCTTTGCAACAGCCAGTGTGAGTAAAAAGACAAAGCCTCTTGATTGGGGAATGATTTGTGTCTGCATATTAACAAGCTTGTTAGGATATTACAGGCTACAGTCAGCCCTCCACATTTGCTAGGATTAAGGGTGCAGGACCATCACAAAAGGAGAAAAATCATAAATATCAAAATATGGGTGCATGTGGGAAGGGGGCCGAGGCATGGTGAGGAGAATGGACGCCCAGGGTCCAAACCAGGTCAGGGAAAGGAGAAGGGAAAGGGGTGGGTCAGCGTGGTGGCCCTATAATTCCTTTATCTCACCCATCTCCTTCCTCGGGTATATGTGAGGGGATTGGGAGAGGATTTGTGACGCTGAGAAATCAGGCTGTGGCCCATCCTGAAATAGCCAGGCAACTGCCAGAGGAGGGTGAGGACGACCAGAGTCACATTTTTAAAGGACTGCATGACCTGATCAGAGCTGCTGAGAGGGAAGGTGCCCTCAGAAAAGAAGGGCCTGAGGTGGGGGGGGGTGCAGCAGATGGAGAGTGAACCTGTTAAAGTCAAACCTGCAAATGTGAAGGGCTGACTGTACATTTTAAAAAATTACGCCTGTCATTCAGTTAAAAGTGGGAGTGGTGGTCAGGCTTTTTTCCCCCCGCTATTGTGTATAACATGCAATAAAATGCACGACAACACTCATGGAACTAACCTGAAGACAAACCTGATAAGCAAACATGTAAGCAGTTGTTGTTACAATGTGGTACCCTCCAAGGACACAGAGAGACTGAGTTGCCCAACTGGAATCAAGCTGTCACACTGCTGCCTCTGGTCTGCTGAACTGCCACCCACATCATACTTTTTTACAAATAGTGAGGGAGGAGAAGAATGAGCCTGCATAAGGACTTGAGTCTAAAATTGGTATAGTAGCTTGCTGCTCTTTCACTGTGCCTGCTGTAAGATGTCAATCTGCTTATAACTGTGACTGCTTGGTTGAAGTTCTGTGCAAACACCTAACTCCACAACTTGGCTGATAACTACAGATATTTTTCCTTAAAAACTTCACAGCATGTATTGATGAAAAAGGCACACTCCAAGCACCTGTTAACAGAAATAAATAGTGGGAACCAAAGGAGAAATAGAAAGAAACAAAAGTAAATCAAGACAAGGTTGAAGCCTATTACACAAGCAATGGCTAAACTATAGCATTCATCTCTCAAGACTCAGAGCACAGATTTCTGCAGGGTGTTATAATCTGGATGTACACACCATGCAGCTCTCCGCATTCACTGAGAAAGTTCCAAAAGACTGAAGATTGCTAGCTGTCCTAATTACATATGGAAGGACAGCTTATAAACTGAATAAATAGGAATGATGACAAAAATGACAACAGTGATGGTGGTGTGGTGATGATGACAATGAGTGAATGGGACAGGCAAGTCTTGCAATCGTTCCTAATCACCATTTCCTTACTGATTGCCCCTCACCTCTTAATCCTCACCAGTATATCACAATTTCTCCCCAAAACCACATATTGCCATTAAATATTTTCACAAAGCTAGCTGATATGTGGACTTTCATTTTACCTGTGAACAGGACTGATGTCCATCTTGAAACTGGGCACCAAGTTGAAGAATACTGCCTGTCTTGAATAACCTGTTCACTTATTCAGTATTCTGTTGTTGTTGTTGTTGTTGTTGTTGTTGTTGTTGTTGTTGTGTGCCTTCAACTCATTTTCAACTTATGGCAACCCTAAGGCAAACCTATCATGGGGTTTTTTTGGAAGCTGAGAGTGTGTGATGTGCCCAAGGGCTTCCATGGCCAAGCAGAGAATTGAACCCTGGTCTCCATAATTATAGTTCAATACTCAAATCATTAAACTATGCTGGCTGCATTAGTTCTTTGTACTGAAAGGCAGTTTTAAACATTTCTAGATCATACCAGATACACTGTTCTTCAGTAGATTCTAAGGCAATGTACAATAGTAAAACTACAAAATAGTAAGAACGTATCATTATCACATAGGGCAAAACTGGACAGCAACAAACCCATAGAGCAGCACACGCAGAATAAAATCAATTAGAAGAAAGAATGTCATAATCTGGCACCAAAATGACTGGAGGGTTTATACCAGTGGAACTTTCCTGGGAGAAGGGTGTTTTCCAAAGTCTAAGAACCACCACAAAAGGTCATCTCCTTTGTGCAAAGATAACATTATTGATCATGCTCAAAGAAGAGTTGAGTCTGAAGATCTTAATACATGGGCAAGATAGTATAAAATAGGATGTTCCATCCAATATCTGGGTCCCAAACAGTTTAGGTTTTCAAAAGGGTAAGCATCTTGAATGCTTTTAAGACAGATGTCTGTACATTCCTAGCTTTGTGACTGGACTCCCAGGATCAAACAGTCAGCAAACCCCCATTTTTTTGACAGGCAGCAGCTGACTATGGCCAACTAACTGAACAGAGACTCATATGCAGAGCGCAATGATTTCTGCTCAACCTGACTCAGCAAAAATCTTTATGACAAACGTGCTCCTCCCCTTCAAAGCTCCAGGCTAGAATTTTAGGATTTTCCCTGAAAGATACAACCTTGGATCAGGAGTCATATTTGGCCCAAATGGATTATTTTACTAAATTGCTTGCTGCCTGCAGGCCACCTCTGATCCATCCTCCATGTTCACTCTTGTTGGCACAATCTCATCTCAACAGCACGTATTAAGATACTGTGGAGTGGAAAGAGACAGCCATAAGGAGTACAAGATGGGGGAGTGTATCATAAATTTCCAGCACTTCTTGTTCCCCCACAAACTCATGTCTCAAAATCATCCTTTTCATCTTTTTTTGGAGATGCATTAGTACCTGAGAACTTAATACTTCTTCCAGGTAAGAGGGAAATGAACACTACATTTTAGGTCTGATTATGCTGCAGAGATGTAAGACATGCACAGTCTTCTAAATCCAACTCCTGTACAGGAAGGTCATTTCAGAGCCCTTCTGGTCACAGATGCAGACAAATGCATGAAAGATGGTCTCTGGATCCCTTTCAGCCCTATGATATATCATGGCTCTAGTGAATCATTTAAAGGGCCTATCCTTGCTTTTAGTCCAGATGCCCAGATTGGGACTGCAACACCTTCATATTGTCGTCAAAAACTCACACAATGTAAGGCTCAAAAAAAAAAAAAAAAAAAGTAAGAGAGAATGCCAAACTTATCTTGATTTCACTTGCATCTGGAGGAAAAAAGTGGAAATCAAAAGATGGAAACCACTCCTTATGGGAGGAGAAGAGCTAGACATGTAACAATCCTGGAATCAACCGAAATTGCCTTTGAAAAAAATTACAAAAAGCAATCTGTTCTTTTAAGAATAGTGTGAACAGGCACTGACCTGTGAGCAAAGAGCATTCTTGTGGATTTTCTTGTAAATAAGAGCTGGACAGATAAAACAGATGAGGCTTCCCATTGTTGCACCAGTTAGGCCCAAGATGGTCTCAACTGGCAAAGAAAAGGAAAAAACAAAAACAAACTGTGAGCAACAGAGGGAGACTGCAAGCAACCTAACTACCCCCTTAATTAGAAACTGTTTAACTGTGATCAGCTGGGATGGTGAAGAGTGTTTCTCCCACGGTTACACCATACTCCTGTATATCTTCATCAATGACTTGGATGAAGGAATAGAGGACATGCTAATCAAATTTGCAGATGACACCAGATTGGGTGCAGTTGCTAATATGCCAGAGGACAGGATCAAAATTCAAAATCATCTTAACAGATTGGAGAGCTGGACCAAAGCTAACAAAATTAATTTCAACAGAGAAATGTAAGGTCCTACGCTTAAGCAGAAAAAATGGAATGCACAAATATAGGATAGGGGACCCGTGGTTGGATAGCAGTATGTGCAAAAGGGATCTAGGAGTCTTGGTAGATCACAAGCTGAACATGAGTCAGCAGTGTGATGCGGCAGCCAAGAAACCCAAGGCAATTCTTGGTTGCATCAATCGGAGTATGGTGTCTAGATCAAGGGAGGTAATAGTACCACTCTATTTTGCTTTGGTTAGACCTCATCTGGAATGCTGTGTCCAAGTTCTGGGCATCTCATTTCAAAAAGGATATTGACAAGCTGGAAGGTGTCCAGAGGAGGGCGACGGAAATGGTGAAGGGTCTGGAAGCCATGCCCTTTGAGGAACAGCTTAGGGAGCTGGGTATGTTTAGTCTGCAGAAGAGAAGGTTAAGAGGGGACATGATAGCCATGTTTAAATATCTGAAGGGATGTCATGTTGAGGAGGGAGCAGGCTTGTTCTCTGCTGCTCCAGAGACTAGGACAAGGAGCAATGGTTTCAAGCTGCAGGAAAGGAGATTCCACTTGAACCTCAGGAGGAACTTCCTCATGGTCAGAGATGTCTGGCAGTGGAATATGCTGCCTCGGAGTGTGGTGGAGTCTCCTTCTTTGGAGGTTTTAAGCAGAGGATGGATGGCCATCTGTTGGAGATTCTTTGATGTGGGTTCCTGCATGGCAGGGGGTTGGACTCGAAGGCTCTTGTGGTCTCTTCCAACTCTATGATTCTACACCTATGTATTGGACTATTATCTATACAACCTGTTATGTCATGTGATGAACTAATATATTTAGGTCTATAGTTCCATGCAATAAAGTACATCAGGATACCTGCCCTAATCCTTCAGGAAGCACTGAAACTACTGAAAGGGTATGCAAATGACACTCTTAAGAAGCTCAAGAGTTGCCATAGCTAGACAACAAAGAGTGCCCCACTCACATGACATGAATTCATGGTGGGTTTGACTATAGTTCTAAGGTGGTCACTGCTCTGGATTTTATTGCAATGTGGTGTGTAAGTTAGAGGTATCTATAACATGTATGTACATACAGTGTGAGAGCCAGCATGATGAACTGGTTTGAGCATGGACTACAACTCTGGATACCAGAGTTTGAGTTCCAATCACCACTTGGCCATGGAAATCCACTGGATGACTTTGGCCAAGTCACACTTTCTCAACCTCAGAGAAAGGCAAAAGTGACCCCCCACACTTGAACAAATATTGCCAAGATAACTGCATGATAGGTTTGCCATAATTTGGAAATGACTTGAAGGCATGAAACAAGAAGATATGGGATTCTTATAAAAAATGTATGTGTATATGCGCACACGCATACATCTGTATCTGCATGTATCCTTTACTTCAGTGCTCTGAATTGACATAATCTTGTGATGTACAACTACAAGCAAAAGGACCACAAAATGAGAAGGTGAGTTATTATATAAATAACAGTATCTCTTGTGGGTGTAATCACTGAAGCCTGAACTTTACTGAATAGATCTCCTGAATTCTTTATGTTTTCCTATGTATTGACTCACTCAACAATTGATTCAGTGGGTCTACCAACAAGTTTCAGGCCAACAGCACAATAACACCATCAAGGAAATACCAATGCTCCATTTCCTCTGCCTCCCTCCTCTTTTCTACAGCCTTCATAGGAAGCTCTCTAGTACAGACAGTCAGTGTGATAACTACAGTAGTGGCTTAGAATACGGTGAATGTGGATCCATTCCTCTGCTTGGACGAGCCCCTCACCTGAACACAGAAATCTCTCTGGGAATCAATGCTCCTTCTTATATCTCATAAATTTATACAATGGTAATAGCTAAGAACATGTTTCTAAAGCAATATCTCATCTTCTACACAGGCCAGATAAACGTTTCGTAGTACCACCAGTTATTAAGGATACCAAGACAGCTGAATGTTCAGGTGGCCCTAGACCTGTTTAGTAGCACTATGAATTCAAAGTACAGTCTCCAAAATCATGACAATCTTTGGGAGCAAGAACGCAATAGAAAGAAAAATGTCGGGTTCAGGCAGATGAAACAGCAATATACATACAATGAAGAACAGGTTGCTTACCTGTAACTGTGGTTCTTCAAGTGGTCATCTGTGCCCTCACACACTAGGAGCTTTTGCGCATGCGCGGTACCATTCAGAAAATTCTAGAGCTTAGTAGCTTAGCGGGAACCCTTCCCCCATGCATCCACTGAGCATGCTCAGCCCACCGAGCAACGGTCGCTGCTCAGTTCTAAGTCCGCCGATAAGGGACCTGAGAGTGAGGGGACGGCTGGGCGGGTGTGTGTGAGGGCACAGATGACCACTTGACGAACCACAGTTACAAGTAAGCAACATGTTCTTCTTCTTTGTGGTCTCTGTGCCTCACACACTAGGAGACTTTGTAGCTTACCAGAAGGACGGTGGGTCAGGTCCTAGAGTATGGAGGCCAGCACCACTTGTCCAAACCGGGCATCTCTCCGGGACCGGCAGTCCAGTCGGTAGTGGCAGACGAAGGTCGATGGCCTGGACCAGGTCACCACTTGACAAAGTTCTTGCAGGTCCACACCTCGCAGGAGGGCTGCTGAGGATGCCACAGCTCTGGTGGAGCGTGGCCGAAGCAAGTTCGGTGGAGGCTGCTTGGCCATCTCATAGGCAAGCAGGATTGTCTGGGCCACCCACTTGGAGAACCGCTGGGTGGACACCTTGTGGCCTCTGTGGTGCTGACCATACCAGACAAACAGATGTGGAGTCTGTCTGTAGGTCGCAGTCCGTTGCGTGTAGAAGGCCATAGCTCGACGGACATCCAGGGAGTGGAGGGACCGCTCCAGAGGCATCGTCGGGTTCGGGTAAAAGGTCGGTAGGATGATGTCCTGATTAAGGTGGAAGTGAGACACCACCTTTGGCAGAAAAGAAATATCCAGGCGAAGGACTACCTTGTCCTGATGAAAAACTAGGAACGGCTCGTCGGCTTGTACAGCTGTCAGCTTGCTAGCCCGCCTGGCAGAGGTGATAGCTACCAGGAAGGCAGTCTTAAGAGTCAGGAGCCTGTCTTCGGTAGTGGCCGTAGGCTCAAAGGGTGATCGCATGAGCTGGGAGAGCACCAGGGATAGCGACCAGGGAGGTGGCGGCGATACTGGCAGGTAGAGATGTTGAAGGCCCTTCATGAATTGCTTCATGGTGGCATCCCGGAAGAGTGTTGCCGATGGAGCGCCTCGAGGTTGGTAGGCCATGATGGCGGAGAGGTAGACCTTCAGAGAAGGAAACAACAGTCCTTGTTGTTTGAGGTGGAGGAGGAAGCGGAGTATGGTACCGAGGCCGACCGGTGATACTGTCTCGCCTCTCTCCTCCGCAAAGGTCACGAACCGCTGCCACTTGTAGGCATAGTTGCGGCGAGTTGATTCCTTCCAGGCTGCAGTCAGGACGTCCTGGATGGCGGGGTCATCTAGAGCGTTATCCTCCACGCGTGCAGGACCAGGAGTGGCAGGTCAGGGTGGAGAATGCGACCGTACGAGTGGGACAGCAGGTCTGGTGCTGTTGGGAGCCTGAGAAGTCGAACCCGAGCGGCCTCGAGCAGGGGCGTGAACCAGTGCTGCCTTGGCCAGTATGGAGCGACCAGGATAACGTCGGCTCAGTCCGCCAATATCTTGGCGACCACTCAACCCAGGACCGGAAACGGCAGGAAGGCGTAAAGGAGCCTGTTGGTCCACCGGAATTGGAAGGTGTCACCGAGAGAGCCAGGTCCCCTGCTGGCTCTCAAGCAGTACCGGCGACACTTCGCGTTCGATGCAGTGGCGAAGAGGTCGATCACGGGCTCGCCCCAGTGGTGCCGTATCAGACGGAGCGCCTCGTCCGAGAGAGACCACTTGTGGTGGGCTGAGGTGTCCCTGCTCAGGGCGTCCGCTGTGGTGTTGTCCTGTCCAGCTAAATGGACGGCAATTGGGTGGACCCAGTGCGACACGCACCACTGCCAGAGCTGGAGGGCGATGGTCAGTAGCGTGGTGGAGTGGGTCCCTCCCTTTCTGCTGATGTAGCAGACGGTCGTCGTGTTGTCTGTCAGTATGAGTATTGTCTGCCCCGCGACCAGGTTGCGGAATGCCCTCAGAGCCTTCCCAATGGCTAGGAGCTTGAGGTCGTTGACGTGGAGCTTGGTCTCGTCACCAGTCCAGCGTCCCTGGACTGGTGACGCAATGCGCTCCCCATCCGAAGAGGGAGGCGTTGGTCATGACCGTGAGTCGAGGAGTTGGTTGTCTGACAGGGCATCCCGGACAGGAGATGGCTGTAAGAGAGCCACCACAGCAGAGAGTGGCGTACCTGCATTGGCAGTCGAAGTCGCAGCCCCTGGTCATCTCGGAGCGGGCTGAAGGCTCTGACAAACCAGTGTTGGAGCGGGCGCACCCGAAGTCTCGACAGGTAGGTGACGGCCGTGGTGGAAGCCATGTACCCCAGAAACTGCTGTATCCTCCTCGCCAATGTCATCGGGGTGTCGAAGGCAGTGGCCGCGGCCTGGTGGAGGGTACAGGCTCGCTCCAGGGGCAGGTAGGCTCTGGCCGAGACAGAGTCCTGGGTCGCTCCAATGAAGTTGAGCACTCTCGCTGGCTCGAGGTGGGACTTCTTTGGATTGACCCAAAGACCTAGGCGGGTCAGAAGCGACAAAGTCTGATGAATGTCCGAGTAGAGTTTGTTCTTGCAGGACGCGACCAACAGCCAATCGTCGAGGTACGGGAAGACGGTGATGCCCTTCATTCGCAGGTAGGAGACCGCAGGGGCCATGCATTTCGTGAAGATCCTTGGTGCGGTGGAGAGGCCAAACAGAAGCACCCGATACTCGTAGGAGGCGCCATCGATTGCGAACCAAAGGTATCTTCTGTGCTGCAGACGAATCGAGATGTGAAAATAGGCATCCTGCAGGTCGATGGATGCGAACCAGTCTCCCCGACGAAGTAAGGGGAGGACCGTCGACAGCGTGACCATCTTGAACCTCCTGGGGGGGATGTATTCGTTCACCCCTCGGAGATCCAGAATGGGTCGCAGGGTCCCGTCCGACTTCGGCACGGTAAAGTACCAGGAGTAGAAGCCGGTGGTATTGGCCAAGGGCGGGACCTCTTCAATCGCTCCCTTCTGCAGGAGGGACTGGATCTCTTCCAGCACAGCCAGACTGGCCTGGGTGGAACAGAAAATGCCACGCAGTGGAATACTTGTGAACTCGATGGCATAACCAATTTGGACGATGGTGAGCACCCAAGAGTCCGTAGTGATTAGATGCCATGAAGCGAGGTGTTTGGCCAGGCTGGGGCGGTCTCTCAAGGCTGTCGATAGGTGGAACAATGGCTGTGGCGGCATCCCGCAGGTCCCATCAAAAGCAGGGCTTGGACCCCGATGACTATTTTTTTGATGTTGTCTGGCGGCTCCACAGAGGTTGTCGCGAAAAGGACGTGGTCGAAGTCCTCGATGGTGCCGACGAGGGCGAGCGTTGTTGGAAGCTCGTCGAGGATGAACGGTGCCAGGCGGGTCGGGAGCCAAATCCATGGCGGGACTGTTGAGGTTGACGGATCCCCATCTTCTTGGCCGTTAGCCGGGTCTTGACGATGTGGTCCATGGCCTCATCAGTTGACTCACTGAAGAGTCCCTTGCCATCAAAGGGAAGATCCTCAATGCCTTTCCGAGTGTCCTCCTGGAGGCCAGAGGACCATAGCCAAGCGTAGCGGCGCAAGGCTACAGAACCCACCATGACCCGGGCAGCAACCTCAACAGAGTGTCTGGAGGAGAGGATCTGTTGGTTCATGAGCGCCACCGCTTCTTTATAGAATTGGTTGGCACTCGCCCTGCTCTCCTCCGGGATGGTGGACAATATCGGGGTGAATTTGACCAGCAGGCTCTGAAGATACGCCGCCATATATGCCTGCGTGTTCGATACCCTCGCTACCAGGGAGGAGGCAGAGTAGAATCTCCTCCCGAAGGTGTCGAGACGGCGTCCCTCTCTGTCCAGCGAGGTCGTATGAGGCCTGGTCCCACCCTTGGATTCAACAACCACCGAGTTGGGCTGAGGATGGTTGAACAAGAACTTGGCGTCCTCCTTCTGGGTCCTGTAGAGATGTTCAAGCCGATGTGGAATTGGCTGGGCGGAGGCCGGCTGGGCCCACGGATGTTTGAGGGCCTCCATCAGAGCAGGCAGGAACGGGAGCGGGGCCGTTGAAGGCGGACGGGTATCCACGTAGTGAAACACCAGATCCTGCACTGCTGGGGCCAGCTCTGCCACCTTAAGAACCAGAGCTGTTGACATCCAAAGGAGGATGTCTGAGAACTGCCTCACATCCTCAGGCACGGACTCAGGTGCTGGGTCCCCGAATGCCAAGGGCGGGGACTCATGAAACTCAGGCGTAGAATCCTTAGAATCTGAGTCTGACCTGTAGTCCTGCGAGGAGGCCATTGAGGAACAGTCCGGTGATCTGACTGGTGACCGCTCGGCGACAGGCAGCGAGACGGTACCGACAAGGTAATCGCCGGAGCAGAGATGGCAGGCTGTCCAGCCGACTGAGGAGCTGCACCAGTCGGCCGTGGTGCCGCTGCCCTCATCGGAGGGATCACCGCAGGCAGTGGGTGCTGAATTGCCTGTGTGACCATGGCCACCGCAGTCGTAGTCGGCACTGGAACTGCCTCTGATGTCTGACGGGACACTGTCGAGGTGACCCGTGGAGGCGGCGAGATGACCCGGTAGTGAGGCATAGGCTCTCGGGATCGGCGGTGTTGAGGCGATCCTCGAGGTGAACGTGATGGAATGCGGTCACGCCGAGAGTGGTAATCTCCTCGTGACAGCGATCGGGAGCACGGTAAGGTGACCACTGCCTCACATCGGGATGATAGCAGTCCCAATATGAAGGCAAGTACGACCTGTAGGAGACCGGGAACTCCCTCCAAGCGTGTTCCTGGCCATACCTCACTGCGTAAGACGCCGAGGAGCAGGGCAAGTCTCGCGAAGGCCGGGACCATCCCAAGTAGGCTTCCTGATGACGAGGGGAAGGTTGTCTGACTTTGTGTCCCGGGTAGTCATCACATTCCCGTTGTTAAGGGTAGGGCTCCTGTCTGACTCATCACTCCGGAACGGGAGAGACGCTTCTACCAGCAGAACCTCGAGGTGTTTGTGAGGTCTGGGGAGCTGCCGGAATATCCTCCGGGCAGGCCGCCACCTCAGGGCGTCCGGACGGAGAGACTGCAGCTGTGAGTACGGGCGGTTCAAGTTGTGCCACCGAGCCTGTGGTATCATCAGCATCGGAAACCTCCAAGATTTCCTGGGGTTCCAATTCCTCCTCTGGATCGATAAGGAGTTGAGTCGAAGGTGGAGTAGGAGGAGCCAGTCTAGCCGGAGAACCGCGCTTGTCCTTCTTCCTCTTCTTCTCTCTCTCTGACTCGGAGGTTGCCAGACGGCCCAGATGTTGGGCCGCTGTAAGGGTCTTAGCTGGCTTAGCACCCTGTGAGCCCGCAGGGGCCTCTCCAGGAGTAACAGACAAGGACATCGAAGAAACCCTCGGGATCCTCGGTAGGGCAGATGAGGAAGCCCTATGCGACGGTACCGAGTCCGGTACCGTCGATGCAGCGGGATCAGCAGCCGGCGAAGCCGGTGGAAGTCCAGTCGCAGGACGGTTCTTGGACATCTTAGCCGGAGTGGGGTCTTGTGGTGACAATGACTGCTCCCAGCAGAACGACTTGAGGCATGCCAGTCGATTCCCCAAAGTCTGCGACGTGAACTCTCTACAAATTGGGCAGGCTCTGATGTTATGGGCCTCGCCCAAACAACGGAGACACTCGCTATGTCCGTCCGAGGTGGCGACCTTACGACCACACTTTTTACTTTTTACACGGTTTAAACAAAGTTGACATAGAAGTCTGGAGAAGAAGAGAGAGGAGACAAGTTGAGGAACGAAGATGGAGATGATGACGATGATGAAGACAAGGGGGGGTGGCAAGTCGGGGATAGAAGTCCCAAGATGAGGGGAACAAATCACCGAAAACCACCAAAAACCAGGCCAATAAGCCAAGAGGAGTCAAAATCCGAAATCCAAGGTCAAAAGCAGAAGAGACTTGCAAGAGAAAAAGCCAAGAAGAAAAACGCAGCTAAGCTCGGAACCTCCGTACGTGACAGCGGACGAGAAAGAACTGAGGAGCGACCGTTGCTCAGTGGGCTGAGCATGCTCAGTGGATGCATGTGGGAAGGGGTTCCCGCCAAGCTACTAAGCTCTAGAATTTTCTGAACAGTACCACGCATGCGCGAAAGCTCCTAGTATGTGAGGCACAGAGACCACGAAGAAGAACTGAAGTTCACATTCTACATGAACTACTGGAATACACACATCTGAACACAAAGCTTTAAAGCAGCACACACATAAGTAAACTTCTCTCAACACATGCTGCAATAGAATGGTATGTGCAGTCCTCAGAGGCACAGTGGAGTGCAGGGGTGTACTCAGTTCCAAAATAAGAAGGGCTCCTGGGGCTGCATTCTAGCAGTGGGCTGTAACGAGCATGGGTGGAGCAAAAGGGAATCCGTTCATGGAGATAGATGTGAACATTTGAGCACAGCTCAGTTCTATTCATGGCCACTCAGGAGCGCTAGGACAACAACATTCAGCCAGGCAGAACGCTTCTCACTTCTAGCTAGTTGGGAATCAAAGAACTAACTAGCTAGAACTGAGAAGTGTTCTGGCTTTCTGAATGCTGTTAACACAGGCATCATATTTGATGTTGTTGCTGCATCCCTTCAAGTCATTTTTGACTCTAATGTGAACCTATCACAGGGTTTTCTTGGCAAGATTTGTTCACAGAGGGTTTGTCATTGCCTTCCACTGAGGTTGAGACAGTGTGGCTTGCACAGGGTCACCCAGTGGGGTTTCAGTTTCAGTTGCCGCCTGGGGTTTCAAACCCTGGTCTCCAGAGACCTACTCCAACACCCAAACCACTGCATCATCCTGGCTGTCATCATGGTTGAGACCAGGAACCAGTTCACTTCAGAACAATGCTGACACACTTCAGGGTGTCACCTGGCTAAATTATATACAGCTTCCTGGCCTGCAATGCCGTAAATTACAGCTCAGATACATGGAGGGTATTTAACAGGAAAGTATGTAAGGTTTAAATATTGTATTATCTATGATAGCTGTGTTGTGGACTTACTCCTTACTTAGTGTGTTTGAGATCACAACCTAACTTTGACAGATGTTATGTGGCAAAGAGTGAGCTCTAACATGTAAATAATTTAAACTTTATATAAAGATTGCTTCCTTCCCTGTACTCGGTCATCATGACCAGGAATATCTCCCAATTATTCTATCCCAATATCCAGCGAAGGCAATGAAGATCTGCAAAGAGGTGTTTTCTGTGACAAAGCAAGTAGTGTAGAAATCTTATCTCTCAGACCCTGAGCATCTTCTGGAAATGCTGCAAAGTTTTCTCTTTGACCTGGGTATGAGTAGCTAGAATTAAAACTAATATGGTGTAACCACTCTATGTGTATTTCAGAATAACTGAACGTATTTAAATCATAATATTTAAATGAAAAAGATTCCGCACCCCCCAATTGCACCAGTGAGTTTGTGGTTTAAATACATATCAATTCACCGTGAGCACCTAACAGCAGGAATGAGGTGTATGAAAATACAACTACATAAGAACTAAATTTCACTTACCATTTGGGATCATGATACCTCCAACCATGGTTCCAAACACAACAGCCAGGGTTAAGGCTTTAAATCGAAGAGGTGGCATGTAACCACCTGCAGCAAATGTCCCATCTTTTTGCTATTAAAAAAAAAAAAGACTCATCAACCAATCCACTGCCTAAATAGGCTTCTTCCTTAGCTCTCTTTGTTGGGATGTATCTTTGTTAACTCTCTAGAATGTTGCCTGAGCAAAAAGAGCCTTTTCCCAACCTGTCTGATCAATTATGCATTATGAATTGGTACTTATGGAAGCCTAGGCTTAGCATCTGTAAGTGTTTGACCAGACCAGTATGGCTTACTAACCATAAGCTACGAAACCGTAAAGGAAAATTAGATCACTACCTGTGACCAGCACAACGTTTGGGCTACTAAATTACCCATTTCCACATCTATTATGTTTGCCTTTAGTTGCCTGTTGTGGTTCTCATAGGTGTCTTGAAATGTCTTTACAAGATCCTAAATGGGCTCCACGCAAGTTCTGTACAAAAACAGTACAGTGTAGATAAAGGCATTTATATACACACACTCAACACTGCTAATACAGTTACAGAGGGAGAAGACCCTGCTCCCAAGCTTTCAGCAGGCCAGATCCATTCCACTTGATTAGAACAATGCCTTTCTCAAACACATCCACTGCACATATAGATGGTGCATATGGAAGGACAAAACTCATACAAATGGGAACACAACTCTGTGTCAAAGCAGGACAGGAGTCACACGTTAACCCCAGATTGAGAGGCTTTTGGAACAGTGGCCGCATACTGTCAAGTGGCATGTCTGAGAAAGGAGATTATTACCACTTCCTTCCCCCTAAGTCCTTCGATCCTGAATCATGGCTGGAAAGCCAGATGTCATAAGGTGTGGCTCCATTCTGCCCACTCATGGCTATTTCCAGTTTCTCTGTGCAGAGGCACAAAGTTCTTCTCCACCTTACTCATCCTCTCCAGTGCAAAAGCAACTGGGCTAGGGAAAGTTTTTTGTGTTATCTTCAGTCAGAGAATGGACATAACACAGGGTGTCCTCTCTTCACTCTACTCCTCTTCCCAGTGGGGAGGATAATCAGGCATGGAGGAACCCCTGTGTTGTCTGTGATCAGGCCTAAGATGGAGATACCCTTTCCTCCTGCTTTCTCAATGGGAAGGCCACATAGTGTCATGTGAAGGTGTCCTCTCGGCTGTCCAGCATCTCAGTGCCAGCCACCAATGGGCTGACTTGGCCCATTAACTCAAAGGTTCCCTTTCCTTGTCTTAGGACTTCGCCATATGTTGTGATAGCTGGTTTTTCTACCTACTTTTTCCACCATGAGCAGACTACATGTTTTAGGTCAAGTATTACCTCATACTAGTCAAACAGCCTGCAATGGATGCAAACTAATCTGTAGCTTCGATTTCAGCAAGCACTCTTGTATGCTTAGGCAAGTTTAACTCACAAATATCAACACTTTCTATGACTGCCCTGCACTTACTTCATGCTCTTTCATCTTCAGAGCTCCACAGAAGCTCACAGAAAGCTCATTAGCCTTTTCATACAGCAAAACTAGCTCCTCCCTGGGTTATTATCTAATAATTTATTGTAACAAAGACGATGAGCATCATGAAGCATCAGCCCCAAACACCACCAAGTGTGACCACTCACACTATAGCTCAAAGTGATGGTTCTGCTCATTCAGTTTGCATGAGATATAAAGGGGGGCAAAGTGAGAGAAGAGGAACAGAAAAGGTCAAGTGCTGTGTGCAGATGACCGAATCAAACTCCAAGAATTTACCTGCTGTTCAAAGAGAAGGGTATTCAATGCCTGCCGGCATGGCAAAATCATCATAGGAAACCCAACTGCTATGGACATCATGAACCCAACACGTATCATTTCCGTCACCAAATTAGAGGGGAAGTTCATGAGCACATTCCCCTCAATGGCTTCTGTGTAGCTCACGTAGCCAAAGAACCCCACCTGTTCAGATAGGAAATGGGAGTTATTTTCAGGGACTACAACCACATGCACAAATGCTACATTTACCCTTTCCTTCCACCTTCAAAACAATCTTTTTTTCTACTCATCACCTTTAATTAATCACATGCCTCTTTCCTCTCCCCTACTCCATCTTCTAAACTGATTAGTCCTAATCCATTAAACTCTACTTCATAAGTAAACCATCTGGAATCTGACATCACTTTTGATGGACTTCCCTATACACTTCTAAATTTCAGCAGATTTTTTTTTAGGTGCCTAAAGGTGTTTTTAAATAGGAGTATTTGAAGAGCAGTTGTATAATGGATTTACTTAGCTAGGACAATATATAAGGATGCTTTCCCAAAAGTAAAAATATTCCGGCAGTTTCAAATTCTTCTTGGTAGAGAAGGGTAGACTTTTTAGTCTATTGCAGCAAAAAATAACAAAAAGCCCTGAGACACCAGCCATTTCCGCACTACACTCTTATAGCACGATTATTCCACTTTCAACATCCTATGGAATCCTGGGGTTTGCAGTTTAGGGAGGGGAAAGTGGAATAATCCACTTGAAAGTGGATTAATTGTGCTGAAAGTGGACAACCCTTCAAGACGGACAAGCTTTATTTTGCATAACCTTTCATGGATTACAGACCAGTTCATCAGATGCATGTGCAAAATCTTCAGCATCTGAAATATGGATTGTTAGGTGTCACCACCACATTTTTATCAACAGAGATAACCCAGAGGCTCTTAGTTTGTGAAGTTGGTTTCCATGATCCTGAGGAGTACTGATAGTCCAATCACACGGAGGAGAGAATTTACTACAGCTCCAGACATTCTGAGTCCCAGACTTTTTAGAAACTAATTTAGTGCTTTTACAGCTTTGCAGTCTTATCTTGTTACTGTTTTTAATATGAGCTGAGATCCTCCACTGTGTAAATCTACACTCATGTAGCTACGTGATGGCTGCACCACACCAGCCTTCTACTGAATACCAACACTGTACAAACAATTGCATATTTGTGAATCTACCTGCTTCTTCCACAATCCCAGTGAAACAATAGTACACTGAAGACATGGATGAAAAATTATGCACCATCCAAGAATGCACAACTGCATGTACAATAGTTATACCTGCAGAACTTCCCTTACACAGTTGGGTACTGAATAAAGCCATTATGCATGGCCAAAAAAATATACCTGCATGTATTAAGGGAACTTATGCAAAACATCAGCAGGATGCTAGCCATGCTTTTATATGCAGCAATGTTTTACCCTCTGCTCCTGGTTGATTTTATATCTTGCTATGTTTGCTTACTGTTCTATGATATTATTGTTGCATTTTATATTTTTAATAGATTATGTACTGACCATGGAATTCTGGTTAGTGGGCAGTTTAAAACTGCAATAAATAAAGAAATGCTAACTCCCTCCCAATGTCTAGATCAAGGGTGGGGAGTGTGTGCTTTTCCAGGCACTGTTGGATTGTAACACCCATTTGTCCTACCCAGCCTACTGAACCGTTAAGAATGACAAAAGCCAGGGTCCAGGACACCTGGTTGTCCGCAAATTGTCCACAGCTGGTTTAGATGCTAATAAACTGTCTACTTTGTTTCAGAAAGACAACTGGGAGAAGTTTCATTATTACCTCTCCCTTCCTCTATTACGCCCTTCAAAGCTATATCCCAACATTAATTCTGGATCTAGATAAGTTGAGTAAAGATAGTCCTCCTACAATTATCAGTGACAGGATATTTTTTATTTTACATTTTATACAGAAATTCCTAACAGTTGTGCATAAGGCTGCAACTCTACCTAACTGTTCAGTTACAGCACAGAGAACTTAACATACACACAATTCAGCCCAGCCCTGCTGAGTACTATTTACTGTTTGAAAATCCTGTGCTGTGAAAACGTCCCTGGAGAGTATTGATTGCATGTGGCCCAAAAATTAAAATAAAATGAAATAAGCCATTGCTTCTTGAACAGTTGTTTGTTCACTTGTCCCAAACACATCCAGATGAGCAGAATTTTCTTTTGAGAAGGGTGGTAGGTTAGGAGGATTTTTTTAAAAAGATTCTTACCATAACATAAAAGGCAGTGACCACATTTAGTGATGAGGCAAAAATGGAGCTCATGATTTTAACAGATGGCTCATCCAGACTATCATAGGTTGGCAGGACCTGGCTGCAGAAAAGAAGGTAAATGTTAAAGCATGTCAGAATACTTTCTCAAGATGAGAAATATTAGTGCCCTCTTGCCGGTAGGGTCTAATTGCAGACACCTTCCCCACATGGAGTTCAGGCACTTGTCACTCTACAGCAATTTATGCCAGTAATGCCAAGAGATTTCAGAGCACTTGTAAGGGTAAGTGTTGGACAAATATGCATGCTCTCCTCCTCCCTCCCATCACCACACGTGCAATGTAAACATCTCCCATTTTTTTAAAAATATGTTGTAACATGAATGACCGCTTGTTTGCCTCAAACACCAGTGGCAGAACTCCAGAGAGCGCACTGGAGATTATTGTTCTTGGAGCATCCTGAGCTGATAATTAAAGCAATACGGTGTTTACAGAATAACAAGCAGGAAGAGAGCTAAAGCTTCATATTGTCACAGGGAAAAGTTAAACAACCAAGACTAAACACTATGCCTGTCACATTTTAACACCGATGCTTGTGCCCAAGCTCACAGAAAGCTGGAAGGACCAATTACACGGGGCTTGGGTGCTCATGCACTTGGAAAGTTATTTCCTAACATCAGCTTACTATGCCAGCCAGAGGCAGCATGGACCTAACTTGACCACGTGCTATTAAAGACAGAAATATACCTTTCAGGAGTAAAGTAGGTAGGCAGATAGGAAGGAAAAGGGAAGGGAAAAGCGCTTCTTGGAATTAGCAGGCAGAGACTTCAAGGCAAAGAGAAAAACAGAAGACGGATGGATGAGATGAGGTGGGATATACAATGGCCTACTAAATAGGGTTAAGTAATTTTAAAGCTCCCATTCAACAAGGGCACTGCAGAGTACAGTGGTAATTAGGTATTTATAAAGACCACAACATTAAGTTTTATTCCCAGATCTCTGAAAATATAATATTGATGTTTATAATTGGTATACCAAATGTATACAACTGTTGTTAAATATGGGCACCCTGAACTCATGCATATGCGCAGTGAGAACAACACACCCAGGAAAAGACATAAATAAGGTGTGGTAACTGAGGGTGTGAATTTACCCCTAGGGAAGTGCTCCTGACCTACAATGAGCATCTTTGGCCTCTCTGTTCTCAATAGACTGAAAGACAAGGTGCTTATGATGCAGGAGATCCATGAACCTGAACATCCACATGTTCATTAAACACTGACTAGCACCCACAGACCCCCTAATTTAGACCGGAAACTATAGCCAAGGAGAACCATGGAATTAACTTCCTCCTCCTGTAGCATGTTCCCCTTCTGTGCTGCCATGTGTGCAGTGGCAAGGCATGGAAATTATGTGTTACAACTAATTATGTTACCAGTAACATGTTACTTTTCAGAAGAATAAGGGCACAATGACATTTCTTTTGCCAAATAACACAATGAGTGGCAATCCCCACCCCCCAGTATAACACGTACCGTTTGCTTGTTATTTCTGAAACATAGGATAGGATATTCAGGGGGTGGGATTTTTGGCTGCATTTCCCTTTCTGAAGAACTTTTTTATGATGTAACTAAAAAGTAGTGAATTAATAAAAAGTTACTAACAAGTCACTCTTAAAGTGATGACTACCATTTGATGTGTTGCTTGGGGGAAGGTAACAAGTAATATCAGGTTTCAGCAGTGACTAGGAGTGCACAGCTAAAGCTAGTGTGCCAAATGCACCCATATCTGGAGAAGCCGGATCTGGCCCACAAGGTACACCTTGCTTATATTCCATTTGGACTACTCTAATGCACTCTGTGTGGGGCTGCCTTTGAAAAGTGCTCAGAAACTACAGTTGGCCTGTAAAGCTGCAGCCAGGTTGTTAACAGGAACCACACTACTCTCTCGTTGCAACAATTTCACTGGCAACCAGTCCATTTCTGGCCACAATTTCTAGTGCTGGTTTTGACCTATCAAGCCCTTCATAGCTTGGGCCCAGCTTATCTGAAGGGCCGTATCTTGCTTTACGGGTCCAGTAGAACTCTAAAACGACCTGGAGAGGTCCTTCTCTCTGTCCTACCACCCTCTCAGGTATGTTTGGTAGGAACAAAGTAGAGGGCCTTCTTAGTGGCTGCTTCCATATTTTAGAACTCCCTTCCTAGAGAAGCTAGCATGTCCCTGTCCTTTCTCTCCTTCCGACAGCAGGTTAAGACATTCTTGCGCTGTCAGGCTTTTATAAATTGAATGGGTCTGGGCAGTCGTGTAGGGATGGGGGGGCGATTTGCCCAGAGCGGGCAATTTTTTGGAGGGTGTCCCAGCTTATAGCCATGCCCTTGCTCACCAAAGCCCCACCCCCTCACACTGTAGCCCCACCTCCCATCCGTCCCCTCCACACACTCCAAGCTCCGCCACTGCGTTTGGGTTCTTGATGTTGTGCAAGTCTCTTTATAAGGTGGTGTAGTTTTTTAAAATGCATTTTAATGTATTTAATACATAATGTTTTAACTTTATAAATGCTTTAATTGTATTTTTAATTTTTATATTTATAATTTGATAGATGTTTTAATTTGTACTGTTTCAATATTGTCAGCTACCTCGAGTCCCACTGTCTGGTGAAAGGTGGCATATAAACAAACAAACAACAACAATAACATCTAACACTACTTTTAAAAAAATAACATTCCAAGTTTAGCTCGGTGGGACAAAAAGCCTCAGGAAGGCTTTTAATCAGAGGACCAACACAAGATGAAAAGAGCAGTCCTTCCTTCCCTAGTGCATAGTTTTTACCCGATTCTCTCCCATCCCCCCACTGTTGTTGCTGCTGTTGTTTGCCTACAAATCATTTCTGATTTACAGTTATCATAAGCCAAACCTATCACAGGGTTTTCTTGGCAAGGTTGGCTCAGAGGGAGTTTTGCCACTGCCTTCCTCTGAGGCCAACAGAGTGTGACTTGCCGAAGAATACCCAGAGGGTTTCCATGGCTGAGCATGAATTTGAACCCTGTTCTCTAGAGTCGTAGTCCAAAGTCATAGTCCAAAGCTCTAACCACTACATCACACTGGTTCTTTTAGCACTATTTTTAAAAGGCATGAGTATCTTGCTTATACACTGCTCTTGCCCCATAAAGTTGAGTCTGGAGGCACAACAAGTAGCAGGAAAGTATTCTATGAATTACAGGTGATGTGGCCAAGGTACAAGCTGGAACTTCCACATGCAAAGGTAGCAATTCCTTCTGATGAGCCAGTACCAGAAAACAAATCACAAGAATGCTACTGCCACTATGCCCGGCCTGTGTACCTCCCAGACGCATCTGCCTGCCTACCATTCAGCAACAGGATGCTGGACAGAAAGAGCTTTCAGCCTGATCTGGCAAAACATATCTTATGCCCTTAAGTGAGCAGTTCAGGAGTCAGCAGTTATCAGGAGTCACTCATTACCTCTGCTTCGTGTAAATAAGCCCCAAGACATTTTTACTTTCCAGCCGTCACTGCTTAGAAAAAGTCATAGTGGGAGGAACCGCCAAACCTGCAAGGCATGCAGACCAAACCTCTGTGCCAGTTAAAATTCTAACAAACAGAAAAACAAACATGCATGGGTGTGTGTGTTCACACACACACACACCAAGCAGTGTACCTTAACATAGATAATTTTTATTTTCAAGCTAAAATGTCCACCCTTAAGGCCAGACGGAGATAGAAGCACTGGAAGCACAGAAGCCTTTGTCTGACAAACACTTTGTATGCTACAGGGTGGGGATTCTTCACATCACTTGCAATCACAGAGACGCTACTCCTCAGGGTAGATGGAAGAAAGATATTTAGACCAAATGCCCTTTACATTTATCTCTCAATTCCCAAGATGAGTTCAAGGAGAGAAAGAGCACAAACAAGCAGCTTCTGAACTTGATATGGAGACACAGCAGCTTCTTCTTGATGAAGAGTGAGCTATTTCTTTTCTTAACAGATTTCCATCTGCGCCATAAAACCTATCCCTTGTGTGCAGGAAACAAAACCGGTGCATTTGCAGTGTTATCTGTAGATACATTATGGGCGGCAGGCAATGCTGCTTGGAGAGGGAGAGCCCTGCCTTGCAAAATAAAGGGGCTGAAGCATTTGATCACAATTAGGATCTTAGCCTTATTTCACCCGACACAGAATGGCCAACACCACCAGTTGAGTTGACGGTAAATGGGAATGTAGTCTGCATGGTGTGGAGCGAGGGGACTGTTAAGGCCTTTGGACCCCACAAACACCTCAAAAGCCCCTGGCAGTCCCCTCCCTCATTTCTGGTCTGCAAAAGTTTTTCAATCAAAAGACACTCAGATAATGCCCCCTCAAACAGTGAACACCCTCTCTACATCCTGAAAATTGACTGGGAGTGATGCAACATCACTTCCAGTTGACTAGAATGGAAGCCAGGATAAAGTGGTACTGCAGGAGCTTCACATGGAGTGGTGGGGCCCTCTCTCCTGCCCCAGTCCCAGCGCATTGTTGTTATTGCTGTTAACTGCTGTCAAGCTGACTTCAGTTCATGGCGACCCTATGAATGAGAGACATCTGAGTCATGCTATCAACAACAGCCACTCTCAGATCTTCCAGATTCAGGGCCCTGGCTTTATTGATCAAATCTATCCATTTATAATGTGGTCTTCCTGTTTTCCTACTGCCTTCTACCTTCCCAAATATTATCGTCTTTCACAGTGAGTCATGTCTTCTCATGATATGGCCAAAGTATGACAGTCTCAGTTTAGACATCTTGGCTTCCAGGGAGAGTTCAGGTGTGGCTTGCTCTACGACCCACTTATGGGTCTTTTTAGCAGTCCAGGGTGTCCACAAAGCTCTTTTCCAGGATCACATTTTAAATGATTTGGCTTTCTTCCTATCAGCTTTCTTCACTCTCCAGCTTTCACAGTCATACATAGAAACTGGAAATATGATGGCATGGACTATCTTAACTTTAGTATTCAATGATATATCTTTACATTTCAGGATTCTGTCTAGTTCCTTCATAGTTGCCTTTCCTTGTCCTAGTCCTTTTCTGATTTATTGGCTGCAGTCTCTATTCTGATTGACTGAGCTGAGCTATGGAAAATTTGAAGTTATGCAAATTGTCTGAGGTCATTATTTTTGTTTTCTTAATGTTCAACTATAAATCTGTCTTTGCACTTTCTGCCTTGACTTTCTTCAGTAATGATTCCAAAGCTTTGCTGTTTTCTGCTACTAGTATGGTGTCATCTTCATATCTTAAATTGTTTATGTTCCTTCCTCCAATTTTCATACCTCCTCCCTCCAAATCTAATCCTCCTTTATGATACATATGATATATTCTGTCCTGGGCTTGGCAAGGTTCCTCAGCTGCCTAATTAGCTAGACAACAGCAGCTCTGTAAAACAGCCTTGGGGCTGAAGTAAACTCTCAGTAAAACTCAACAACAGTCCAGAAAGGGGACAATCCAAAAGCCAAACCAATAATCTGAGTGAAGTGTCGAGGTCCAAGTTCCAAAGCACACAGGTAGAGAATGCAAGAATCACCACAGCTGTCACCACCGATAGTGTCAGTAGTTTCCAGCAACCTTCTGTTGTTGAGGCTTCTGATTATATAGCCTCAGTATCCCGACCAGCTGTGTCCTAATTAACAAGCCTTTCCTATATAAGCATTGGCTGAAGCCTGGGCTCTCCCTTTACCTTCTGCACTGGTTGCCATTAAGTACTGCCTGTTCATGTTTCTGGGGCGTGGCTGCTGGGAAGGGACCTGTCTGGGTCCTGGGAATCTGGGTCCTGGGGCAAGGGCATGACACCTTCAGCATGCAAGTTAAACAGGGTGATAAAATCCAGTATTCCCTGGCCCCCTTGCCAACTGAATACCATTCCATTTCTCCGTATTCTGCCCTGATGGTAGCCCCTTGTCTTGAGTACAGGTTATGCATCAGGACAACCAAATGTTGTGTCACAGCCACTTCTTCAAGAGCAAGTCATAGTTTTTCATGATCTACACAGTCAAAGGCTTTGCTATAATCTATAAAGCATAGGTTGATTTTCTTCTGAAATTCTTTGGTGAGCTCCATTATCCTACATATGTTTGCAATATGACCCATAGTGCTTCTTCCTTTCCTGAACCCAACTTAGACATCTGGCATTTCTTGCTCCATATATGGTAAAAGTCTTTGCATCACTTTGCTTTCATGGGAGATTAATGCAATGGTCCTGTGGTTCCTGCAACCGCTGGTGTCTCTTTTCTTGGGGACTGGAATCTATATTGAGCATTTCCAGTCTGTGGGTCATTCTTTTGTTTTCCATATTTGTTTATACATTTTAGTTAGAACTAGAATAGATTTTGTCCCTGTAACCTGAAGTAGCTCTATCTTGTAGCTCTAAGTAGCTCTATGCTACCTTCAGTCCAGATTTCAGTCCAGAGACCTTCTGGCAATTAGGCTGAATAGTGCAGATCTATTTCTGACATTATCTTTCCATTCTATTGGGATTTTCTTCTGGTTGTATTTTGGCACATTGGGTGGTTCAATGTTCTTAATTAGTTTTAGTACAATCTTTGATATTAGTAGTTCATGGTCTCTGCCAAAATCTTCACCCAGTCTTGTTTTTGTAGAGAGGGTTGAATTTCTCCATCTTCTGCTTCTGATTATGTAGTCTATTCGATTTCTAGATTGGCCATCAGGTGATGTCCATCTAAACCATCACCTCTTTGGCTGCTTGTAGAATGTGTTTGCCATGAACAAACTGTTGGCCTTGCAAAACTTAATCAGTCACATTCCTGCTTCATTTCTTGATCCTAGGCCAAATCTTCCTACAGTCTTTGATTCTGCTTTGTTTCTTACTTTTGCATTCCAATCACTTACAATTAACAAGTCCTGTTTGCTGCGTGATTAATTTCCTCCTGGACCGCAGAAGACAATCTTTCAGTTCCTTTTTCTTCTGCCTCTGTAATTGGAGCGTAAACTAGAGGAAGTTAAAGAAAACTTAAAGTGGTCAACATCAAGATGCATATTTGTGCTACACAATGATCCATGAGGAATTTGATTTTAGCAAATTTCAATAAAATACAGCATGATCTGTACCTTCTAGACCAGCGGTTCTCAACCTGTGGGTCACGACCCCTTTGGGGGTCGAACGACCCTTTCACAGGGGTTGCCTAAGACCATCGGAAAATACGTATTTCCGATGGTCTTAAGCTCCATTCCCTCCTCGGTGCTGGTACGCAAGCGCGAGCCACGTGCTCACGTCCTCCTGCCCCCTTTGAAGTACCTTACTAAAGAAAATTTTCTTGGCATCCAGCGAGAGTGAGTCGGAAGGGCAATCTCCGACCAGCCACTCCGAGGCTCGAACAAAGCTAAAAACATCTAGTATAAGGAAGTCTGAGAAGGCAAGAATCAAAAAGAAGGTGAAAGGAAAATTAGCTGGTAATGCAGTTAAGTCTGTTAAGGGCGGGGAAGGGCTCCCAACCGCTCCTTTAACTTCCGGTCGCCATGTTGAAAAGAAGCGTTCAGAAAGCAAGGGAGGGGGCTGTGAGAGGAAGGAGCTCTTCTGACCAATCCCAGCTCGCCAGCAACACAACCAATCACGCTCCAGCACGCGAGCAGCCTCTGCCAGGGGAAATGGCAGCCTCTCAGTCAGCAGTTCCTTGCCCTTCTGAATTAGCGAATACAGTAGCGCAGGGCAATTTAGCATTGTGTATGGTGTCATTATTCACTAGGAGTCAAACTGCAATGCCTATGGAACGTAAAGAAGTAAGATTTGAACCTCCTCTGTCCTCAATGTCTTCCCAGGGGAATGTGTCTAAGTGTAGTAGGGAGTTGATAAGACAAATGATTGCTGAAGAAATGGAGGTGCATGTTAATAGGCAAACAATATTAGTGAAGTGATTTCATATACATAAAAAGTTTAAAAAATGTATTGCAAGTTGGACAATTCATTGAATTTGAATGTAAGGTCATTATTAAGCAGTCAACAAACTACTTCCATGAATCCTTCATTTTCACGTGATTTTCCTGATGATACAAAAGTTATTCAAGCTGAATCAAATGATTCTGGTGTGTGTTTACCAAAAAAGTCTACCTGTAGGTCCAAAGTGACTAGAGTTGAGGGATCTGCTTTGTCACACTCTGAACAAATCAACACTGAATCTGAAAGTGATGAGGAACCAGATTTGGCAGATACTCATGGGGATAATGACTCTAAATCGGATGGTTTTATTTCCGAGGAGGAGGATGCAGAAGATGATAATAAAGTGAGATTATTTTCCTCAGATTCTCTTAAAAATTTGCTGGAAAAGGTGTTGGTAACTCTGGGACTGGACAGTCTGGAGAGTGCCACTTCAGATACTGATAAAAACAAGAATGTTCCACCAATTGTAAGGAATAAGCCTACAAAATCTAGTGTTATTCCATGCCAGATTTATTTTTGGATTTAATTCAGTCTGAATGCAGTGAAACCAAGTCTTCAAACTTTATATCATTTATGGTGGACTAAATATCAGATATTTACATTATGATTCATAACAGTAGCAAAATTACAGTTATGAAGTAGCAACGAAAATAATTTTATGGTTGGGGGTCACCACAACATGAGGAACTGTATCAAAGGGTCGCGGCATTAGGAAGGTTGAGAACCACTGTTCTAGACCAACCTTCAGATCAGAGCTTAACTGTATACTATATTTCACACTTTCTAAATCTTTGTAGATAATTCTTTATACATATATTTTTAAAAAAGATTATAGAGGCATTTAAAATGCTTCCTTTCAGATAGCAAGGAGAAGGGAATTATATGATCCTCTAGATGTAGTGGAACTACAACTCCCAGCATTCCTCAGTATTGGCTACCCTGGCTGGGACTTACAATTCTACCTGCTTTAGAGCATGCTTTTCAATGTAAGTACTTGTGCAGACTCTCTTTTATTTAATCTGCTGATTAATGTGAGAGTAGAATGAAAAGAATTTACGAGTGAAGACATGTGAAAATGACATGGATCTGAATCACCCCAACTCACACCACCCCCAGTGCTAGAATATTACTTGCACTGCACTAATACTTTCACTACACTGACAGTGGTCATCAACTAATAATAAAAATGCCAGCCACTAAAAGTCAGCAGGTTCACATGAGAATCAACTGGGCCTCTGTTTGAAATTCCTTTTCCAAAGGTTATGTCACCATTGTTCACGTTACAAACGAGCTGTTGTGACGGGGAAACTAGCCTAAGGTCACACAGGAAGGCTGTAGCAGAGCTAATATTACATTTCTAAGCTTCCTGGCTCCCAGCCCTATGTGCAGTCTGTTAGACCATATGCCATGCTTGTGGGGGCAGTGGGGAGGGAGGCAAAGGCGTTTCACTTTGAATTTTGGCAGTGAGACCAACCTCAACACCAGAAATGAGCCAACTTCATAAGAAAAGTATGCTTGTGCATTCACAAGCCATAGCAATAGGCATTCCAATGCACCGTTACTTTTCTGTCTTGAGAGGGAAGGAATTCAGGACTTAAGTTTGTCACAATTTTTTCCTTTTCTTTTTTTTTAAAGAGGGTAGTGACTGCAAGCCTACCTACTCTGGGATTCATCAACATGTGACATCACACAGGCCAAGAAGTGTGTGTTATTCTTGCCCTTGGGAAAAATTATAGGTTTGAGCTTTTGGTTTGGCTTGCCACACTGGTGGTGTAGCAATCTATATTTAGATAGCTATGTGAATATACTAGTCCAGAACATATAATTTTCCTGTGTTTCCTACTCCCAACAAATGAAGGCTGGTTACTGAATGGCCACCACAAGAAAAAGGACAATTTTGGATTTTAGAAAAGCATGCTGCGGTAACTAGGTACAGCTATAAAAGAATGAATCGATCCTTCTGTCACCAATTACAGCGGAGACACTTAAAACTGAGCGTGGCATGTCCTAGCTGAGAGACATAATAAGTGGGGGACAGGGAGAGGAGCCCAACCATGCCAAACTAACAGTAACCAGCCATCCCAAATGTAGAATGAACACACATACCCATACACTTCTGTTTTCAGCAGGGTCACTTTTCAAACCAGCCACAAATCAGAGGGTGGTGCAAACAACGCTACCAAAATGGAAAGGAGACTCATCTGCCACTAAAAGCTTCCATCTGCCACAACAACGACAACAACAAGAAGTCTTACAACTAAGGATACGCATGCACTACATAAAAAAAAAACCCAACCCCTCCTTAATTTTTTCTATCCAGGATTAATTGTGCTTGTGTTGCATTTGTTCCCACAATTCATGTTTATTGACAGATTTTCAGGTTTGAGATGTGAGGGAGAAAAAGATGGTGGAATGGCGGAGGGGGGAAGTAAGATGACAATGACAGCATATGAGCAGGAGGAAACTGAACAGGGGTCCCAGGGAAGGACTAGAAGTAACAAAGGGGACAGAAATTCCATTTGTATGATTGAGTCTTCAGATGCCAATGAATCAAGTTTTTACTCTCCTGTCTTAAAGCAAAAAGTTTAAAAAGCTGTTACTTAAGAAAGAAAGAAAGCCAAGAATCTTAAGCCAAACTCTGGATTAAGCTCTGTTTTGGGTAATGCACAAACCTGATGTGCAGAGCTGCCCTTCCCATAGCCCAAGAGATTAAATGGAACTCTATAGTCAACCATGTCAACTTCGCCCAAGCATCACTTCCTTTTACTTAAATACTATCAGCTGTAATTGTTACCATGCTTAATGAAGATGCTCACATACATCATTTCAGGCAAGTTTCTGAAGCCTACTGTGGTGTAATTATATCTGCTTAAGTTCTTGTTCCCTCTCAAAAAGCGGGGTCAAAAGCATCCTTAGTA
The DNA here is from genome assembly GCA_948472985.1 of Iguana delicatissima. NCBI lineage: Eukaryota > Metazoa > Chordata > Lepidosauria > Squamata > Iguanidae > Iguana > Iguana delicatissima. Next base: position 186,584 of record CAOKZL010000678.1, read on the forward strand.
ACAGTCATTAAAGCCGATGGAAGATTACAGCAGGGATGTAGTTGCCTCCTATGAACAAGAAGCTCCTTTAAATACAATAACTCCAGAGTGAAATATAACTCCCTTTCCCAGCTAGGTAACAAAAGGGTCACAGCCCAGTCAGATGCTGTACCTCAGTGGGCTGTAAAATATTTTGATTAAAATCAAGGCGAGGGGACCAGATGGTACCTATTCCATACAGGCCATCTTGACCCTTTGCCCTTAAAAAAACTTGTTCCACTCCACAATCCCCAAGCAGCTAGAGTTGCTGGTACTTACGACTGACAGGCAAAAGACATGCCAAAGATAGGAATGCAGCGAAAAATTCCCTCCCAGCGTGCATAACTGACCCGCTGCAGCCACTGCCCACCAAAGAGGCCGTGTTTGAAAGCAGAGAGTACGATCTGTAGCCAAGAAAAAGAAAAGAAAGGTTACAATTGAGGCAACAAAGACGCCAGGCCAAACCAACGTCTAGCAAGCCAGGTTGCAACTGCTAAACTAGCACTGTGAAAACTATCAAGGGGGCATTCACCAGCTGGTCTAGAACCACTGTTGTTGTGTGTCTTCAAGTCATTTCCGGCTTAAGGCAACTCTAAGGTGACCCTATCACGGGTTTTTCTGGGAGAGCGTGTGAGGTGCCCAAGGTCACCCAGTTGGTTTCCACAGCTGAGTGGGGAATCAAACTCTGGTCTCCAGGGTTGTAGTCCAATGTTCAAACCACCACACTACTACATCTTATCTTTCAGTCTCTGATTTCCTGATGAAATGAGTGGAAAATTTCGTGATTATAAGTTCTATACATATTACAGCCATTAACACAAAGAAGGAACTGGTGGAGAGCCTGCTTACTCTCCAATGAGTTTGCAGGCAAGCAGCTGTTTTCAATGTTACTCAGACCCCTTCGCTAGCATCTTATCCCTTTTCCACAGCCAGCACAAACTCTTGCTGTTAAATTTTTCCACAGCCTTGTCCTGCCTTATTTTTTAGGCTCACTTCCCTTTATATTCTCCTATAGTCAACTCTTCCAGCAACGTGATCCTCCTGATCTACCCCTCCACAAACTGTTGTTTTTTCACTTCTCTGTTTCCATGGGAGAAGGGGCCTATATTTTTTATTTATGAATCTCTGTCAAGCACTACTTCTATCAATGGAGCAGCACTGCATATGTTATGTGTCTTGCAATTCAGCATGTAGTTTTTATGTGTTTTTACATGATCTTTACCATGAGTTCACAAAGGTCCAGCACTTTTACCTGCTGCTTTCTAAACTGTGGACTGAGGAGATAACACTTTTGTTTCTTCAGTGGTGCCATATGCTTAGCTACAGAGATGAGAAAAAGGGAGAGAGACCTAGGAATACCATCAGAGGTGCAATGACACAGAAATTGCGGTGGAAGGCCTGTTTCAAGAAATGGTTTGCTGAGCCTCAAGCCATATAACAAAATTCTCTAGATTGTTAATTGGCTTGAGGCCTGGCAAGCCCTTTTTTGAATGAAGCATTGGATTAAACACTGTACGGGAGCAAAAGTGAGGGAAGCAATCAAGGGATTCTTCTGGCGATTTGTGTGGCCTAAGAGCCCACAGTATTAAGTCTGTAGGACATAAAATGTGCTGAATTGCTGGAAGCTGGGGACGTGGCCTGGTCTCCTCGGAAGAATGTGAAGTCTTAAGTAGTGTACAGGAGACACATTCCTGAGTCTGTGGTCACACAGGAGAGGAAGCCGCCTCTCTGTGACTCGTAGTGGTCGTCTTCCACCAGGCAGTGCCAGTAATGTTAAAGAGAAAAAGCCTTTCAAACCAAACCTTAGGCTTATGAGCTGCTGCCAATATGCGCAGACCTGGCATCCATTTAAAATGTCCTCTGACAGCCCACCCACAAAGAAAGCTTGGACACCGTGGAATTTAATTTGCACTGCGGTTTTCCTTGGATGAATTAACCACTAAACACTCAAGACAACAAAAGCCTTCCAGTCATTAATACTGACCACAAACATGAACACCGTGTAAAAGATCAGAGCCATGGCACTGAAGGACTGTATAGAAGCCATCATGTTCCTCTGGAGACTCAGTGGAAGCACTATGCAGAGGGAGACAATAAAGAGCAGGACTATCCGGAACCAGCCGCTCACCTGGAAGATGAATGTAAGAGAGAGTTACACTGAGCAACGCTGGAAGATCCCTTGTGTTGGTGGCTAGCCTAGCGAAGACATATCAGCAAAATTAAACATATGAGATATAACCTCGCCTTTGCTACAAAAAGCACTAAGACTGATTCTGAAAGCAAGTTAAAGAAGCGGCTTCAGCTGTTTGAAAAGCTGCTTGCCACAGATCATTCTGTGATTAGCTCACACAGTCACTGGGTGCCACTGTTGCTCTATGAAGCTCTCACCAAGCCCATTTTAAAAGCAAATGCTTGTTGGCTGTTTTAAATGGTAATCCGAACACAACCTATTTGAATATCTTTTATGTACTTCCAGCAAATAAAATGAAAACTAACCTTGCTGCAGAAAGGAAAATGAAGGAAGAAATGGAAGACTTGGAAATTCTGACCCAGAAAATTAACCAGCAGCTTTTCACTATTTATTATACCAGAAAGCTTGGAAATGCCTAGAAATATTTAATACCTAATTTGGCTTTGCTTATGACGCATCTTTTTAACGTCTCAGCTCCTTAATCAGAGCTTAACTACATCAGGCTGGAGCAGATAAAAACCATGCCAAAACCCAGCTGAATGTCCATTTAGCTTTTCTGGCCTGCCCTTGCCCCTGTGGATTGTTCTTTGGTCCCAATTTCTCCACTGGGAATTAAACTGCTCCTGCACTGGAAAGGCAAACAGCAGATATGCTATCAGCACTGCACTTTCTTGACCTGGTTTGCTGGGTTATTCACCATCTAGTTGTGCAGTTCTATTTGGAGGTCTGAGATTAACAAATGAACCAATATATCCTCAGGTTTATACCACATCCCCAAAGTCCTGTTCAATGCCTCGATGTGCTGAATTCTCAGTCCTGTCACTGCCTGCTCAGACAATTCTTGATACAAACTTCAGCATCTCTAGCTTTCAGTTCTCTGATTCATCAACATAATAGGCCCACATGCTGCCTTGCCCTATCTCACATCACCATCAAGTTACATATGTTACAAGCACTATGAACAGGTTGAAATGCTAGAGTAATTGGGATGGGTATGTGGATATGCACATGCATTAAGGGGAGTTGCTGTGTAAACAGAAAGCAAAAGATGACAGTCTCATGGCTGAGGGAAACACACAGCACAGGCAGGCAGACTTCAAGCATATAGTATCTACTTTAACAAGAATCTCAAGATATTCCAATCATAAATCTGATGCAAAAGATACAGAGTTAGAAGATAAGAAAATGGAGCCCAGGAATTTGCATCAGAACAGAATGTTATTCACAGTATCTCCACACAAAAAACCACTGCTGGTCATCTCATGATTTCTTAATTTAAGTAGTATAATTTAGGAGAGTCATTCTACTGATGAAATCAAGCAAATTTCATAGCAAATCACACCACAACCTCCCTTCTCCCCACCACTAACATACAGGAAGTAGCAACATTTGCAGAAAATCCATTTGGGATGGAGCCTTGGCCACCAGATGAATCAACATGGGTTCAAAACTGCTTTGCCTTAGATCAGACTGTTGCAGGGCAATCTGCTCTGGGTCTTCAATGTTTGCTACTAATTTTGAAAAATGAAAGAATGGAGGCATGCTGAGGTCTGCCACAACAACGCTGTTCAGCCAAGATGCTTTCATAAGCAAAACATGCCCCATAGGCAGAACAACAACAGGAAAAGGGGAAATGTTCTAAAATGCTGTTGATAAGACGAAGAAAAAGCAAGCTTACCTGGAGTCCAAACAAACGGGCAAAGAAGTTTGATCCCAAGTCTCCAATAACAACATAGAAAGCAATGCAGGTTCCTAGCATTAGTCCAATCATACTGCAAAAGCACACAAATAGGCAAAAGTCACTCCAGAGCTGAGTGTTTTCTTGGAATGCAACCATATTGCTCACCAGGTATGTGCTAGCTGTCACATTTATATGACACTGGCACTCGAAGTGCCTTGAACACAGACATCTTTCACGGCTGATGTGCTAGACACCAATACTGTAAATTTCCCACCACCTTCCTAACAGGGCAGCTTCAGGAGAAGGACTGATCACGTACAGCAGGTACTGTGACTTATTCTCTTTAACATTAGCACTCGGCAAACACAGTGGGCCAAAATACATTTTTCACCATCTTCTGGGCCTAAAATAAGGCCTATAAAGTAAAGCAAGCAACCACCGAGAGGGTGGGATTCCAGGAGGACCACATTTATTGGTAACAGATGCCAGATGGTAGCACAGACATAATGAAACCATCTCTCGGCTTGCTTCAAGGTTATTGCTAGCAGTCTATATAGTAAATATAGCCTCAGCTGCCCACACTGTATCACTTTAAAGTTGATGACTACCCCATAGAACATTTGCAGACTATATACAATCACAGGAGATCTTCTGAACAGGTCAGAGAACAAACTGCCTGCTGCAGCATTCCTTCCCTCTCCTTTTGGAAGCTAGGAAGCAAATAAATTCAGTCTCATCTGGTACATTTGGATTATTTGTGAAGGAACAGTCCAAATAGATCCATTTTACTTCTTCATGCATACTCCAGCATCCTGCCACACCCAAAGAGAGCAGGAAAACATTCAAAAAGAATAATGATAATTTTGTATTTTTTCTGAAATAGGTTCTGAAATGGTATTGTTTGCTTCATCTGTGCTTTCTGAATCAGGAAAGACATAAGAAAGAGATATACATATACACATGCACACACTAACACGCACACACATAGGTCTAACTCCCATTGTACAACTGCTTTTCTGTCATGAGACTGTTTTATGAAATAGCTGAAATATGGAATAGTTTCAGGCAATCTAAGGGCCCTAGCAGAGGTATGGGGCAGCAGTTTTATGAGACTTTAATAAAAGGGACAACCTAGCAACCACACAGCAAGGAGAAGTTAAAGCCTTCAAGTTCATGCATGTTAATTTAACGGCTTTTCCAGAGCCAGCGATGGAAGCTCTATTTTGGGAATACACTTTAAAGGAGCCATTATTCACTTACATACTTTTCAGAAAGAGACTGATGTGGGGGGGGAGAAACTCAGAATATCCAGTGGTATTCCATCACACACAGCTGGAGAATTGGAGGTTGGGATCTAAGGTTGAAGACTATACTTGCTCAGTGAAGAGTAAATGGGATTTATTCCTCCCAAGAAGGTGGGCAGTATTTTAATTAGGAAATCAGACTGGGAAGCCCTGTGCCATTCCCTTCCACAAAGGCACAGACCACCTCCACACCCATTTCCGACCATATGACATCGCTGATGCAATTATAACAATTACCTACATGGAAAAGTAATGGCAATGAAGCACTGAGAATATTTTTAGGCATTTTGCAAAGCAGTTTAGCAGCTGGGAATAAAGAAGTGAGCCAGGATTACAGGACTAGCCAGCTCACCATGGATCAAACGGTTTGAGAACCTCAGTCACAAAGCAGCAATCCTGTGATGCCACTAAGACTCAAATTACAGCCTGGGTTAGCTGCACAGCCCCCTTTCTTATTGTGATAAGGACACGCAGCCATGCAGATGCAGGAGAGGAAGTGCAAGAGTAAAGGCCTGCTAGGTTTCTCTTCCATGATTGAAACTCTAAGCAAACTGAGATATGGACTAAGCAGTGGAATTACTCTTTATTGGAGAAAAGGTGAGGGTTAAAAGATATAGAAAGTTTTCAAATGATGGCAGGAGTGTTGCTTCATTATTATTGTCAGAAAATTTACTTCTGTGGTCCCATGCCATTCTTATTCTACAGAGGGGAAAAACAATCATAGACGGGATAAAAAGCCACTACTAAATTAAGGCACCTCTCTCTGTACAGACTGAAGTGGAAACAATGATTAGACTTTCCCTGTATGAATTGTAATGGGGGTCAGTTGGGGCAGCAGCAGAAGTGAATGAATCCCCAGGGATTCCCAAATGGAACTCCACCACCTCCACTTTGAAATTGATGGGACTGTGTATCAAGCCATTTGTGTCAGCCAAGGAAATCTGAGAGAGAAGCAACGTATTAAGGACACTTCTATGACTGTGGATGGCCTTGCTACAGTAATGCAAGGCAACAGGGAACAGGTGCTGCATGCATGCCAGGCTGGTCATCAACACAGTAACAACTGCAATACAGAAGGCGAAGGGCCAACACATTCATACTGTGGACAAATCATTAAGTGTCTTCTGCCCTGTAAAAGTGTGCCTGCATTTTGTCCAAAGACCTAAGTGTGTGCTGTCTGCTTTCTCTGCCAAAATAATTAGTGAAACTGCAGAGATCTTACGCCTAATCAAACACCTACACAATTCCAGAGTTCAGAGTGGGAAAGAGGTTTAAAAAAAAAGACCTGTAACTATGAATGTGCATCACACTCACTCTACAGAAAGCCTGGAAAACCTGTGGCTCTCAATATGTTTTGCACTACAAATCCCACAATCCCTTAGCATCAGTCATGTTGACATGGGATTCTGTGAGCTGAAGTGCAAAGACATCTGAAGAATCGAAGGCTCTCCGACATTCATGACATCTCCCCAAATAGGGCAAATAGGGTTAATACTGTCAGGCTCCATAAAAGAAAGGTTGTAATTAGCCAGAAACAGGACATGGCACATAAACAGAACACCAGATCTGAAAGAGTCAGAAAATTTTTTTTTTTAAAGCTTAGAACAAACAATTTAAAAATACTGAAATCTTGATGTGGGAGCAAAAGAAGAAAGAAACCTACCTGGTTTCCACCAGCATCTTCCCAGGTTTCCCATAGGCATGGAAAGCTAGAAGAAGAAAAAAGAGGGCAAGGAAATGACACATATCACTAGAATAATTCAAGTATGTTCAAAATGTGGCACATAAAAATGAACACCAGTTACCAGAGGCAATTCAGAAGGCAGGGCTTTGCTACTTCAGAGTTGGTTTTCTTCCATCCCACCATCACTTTTTTTTTAAACTTGACATACCATTCACAAATCAGAAGCCACATAAAAACAAATTTGAGAGAAAGATTCAAAGCAGGTTCTTCTCTCCACACATCCCTCCTCACCCCCCGCCACAAAAAGATCCAACAGAGCTAAGCAGGAGTTACACATGGCAACCATTAAAAGAAGAAAGCCAGCACTGAAAAGAAAATATGCGAGCCTAAGAGACTGTGTGGCAAAAGTGACTGCAGTGCAAAATTTCAATCAAGTTCCCATTTTTATTCCTTCCTTCCCTATTATGGCTGAACCACTTTGTGTTGCTGATGGGAGGGTTGAGATGGTGCCCAGAATGTTCAGCTACCCTGAGAATATCCATGATTCACAACCCACACCAAAGGGATTTGACCATGAGATTTCTTTTTTCGTTTTGTACACTGGTCAACGCTTGCAGCACAAAGCAATCAGCAGCCTTGAAATCACTGCTTCTCTGGAAAGCTCAGCATGTATTTTCAAAAGGCATTTTACTACGGGGATAAGAGGAAAATTACCACCTCCAGTTCTCAGAGAGAGAGACCTTTTTAACTGGGCCTGTTACTAATGCCACATTCATGTGAAATGTTTACAGAGGACAACTGGCTTTCAACTCTCAGTTTGCACAATGTTCATATTCTCTTGGTGAAATCTGTTTGTTAAAAAAAAAAAGGATCAGTCACCCTAGTGCAGGAATGTAACAAAAGAAGGGATGAAGACAACAAAAAGGGACACATCCACCAACAAAGAAAAGACTGAGGATAATGTCTTCTTAGTAACGGGTTTCTCCTTTTAAAAAAAAAAGGCCCTGCTGATCTTCAATTTAAGAGTGATCAATTAAAAAATGAGATTCAGCACAATACAGTCCAGGTAGGTACCAATGTACAAGCCTACTCTTGATGTCTCAGGATCCAGCAGCAAGGCAAGAGAATTTGCCCATAAAAATTATTTTAATGCTGATATTGAAGAACTCAAATTTCCAATGAGGAACAGACTACCCAGCCATCGTATATCCCTGGATCTAAGGGCAAAAGATTTGGTTATCAAAGTATCCTTTTACTTTCAGTTGCTGTTAGGCTCCAATTCCATCAGTTACGTTCTCTGACCAGACTTAGAAACAGTAACTGTAGATGCCTTTTACCATGGCAGTTTCCACCTCCTGAAATTCTTCGCTTTAGAAAAGTATGTGTGTGTACAGATATTTTTATAGAGACCAGAAGTACTTCTTCAGCTCCCAGGCAAAGTTGCCATTGGGGAATCAGTCATGAGGACTAAGTCAACAGGCGAAAGTAAGCTTTAAGAGAAGCTTTAATTACTCCATATCAAGGGAGCAATGAGATGGGGTTGACGTTAGAGAAATCTCCATTCAAAAGTGAGACTTTGATTCAGGTTTGTGAAAAGTGAGACTTTGATTTAGGAGGTTTTTAAATAACAGTCTAACTATGAGGGAGCTGGTATGGAATAGTGGTTTTGAGTGTTGGACTAGAACTCTAGGAAACCAGAGTTCAAATCCCTATTTAGCCATAGAAACCCATTAAGTGACCTTGGGAAAGTGCCAGTCTCTCAGCCTCAGACGAAGGCAATGGCAAATCCTTTCTGAACAAACCTTTCTAAGAAAACCTCATGATAGGGTCACCTTAGGGTTGCCATAAGTCAAAAACAACTTGAAGGCACACATCAACAACAGCAGCTGAGACTGAACTGCAGACAGTAACTTGTAATATGTGGGCATCTTCTCTGCATGGAAGAAGAAAAGATGATTCTAAAGCAAAGGAGTTCCAAACTTCCCTCTGCAAAACTGGCAAGGACAGTCTCTCACTTGATCCTCAATGTAGATACCCATTACAAAACAAGCCTTTTTAAAGCCTAAAGACAATATGGCAGCTACTAATTCAACACACAGTTTTGAGCACATCATACTCATTAAAATAATTTCATACATTGTCTGACCTGATCAATTTACAGAAATCACTTTCTGCATGAATTGCAATGTGCATGCTGAATGAAGTGTGGGTAGGTAGGTCCCTCCAAATGACAGTAGCTAGGCATATTAGAAGTGTGTTAGAAACTGCACATCTGTAGATGTTGTAAGATGTTATACTGGATCCTCTGATATTACACTGCTCACATGAAAAAGAGCACATGTAGGAGCAGTTATTTGAACATGTGAGCCAGCTCTCTCAATTTCCCACTGATACATGTGAATAAATGAAGGTTTTTGTACAATAAGAAAAGGAAGAACGTTACCTAGCTTAATCCTTAGTAATAAGGCACACCATAAATACCAGTCAGTAAAAGAAGTTCATTCATCTGTGTACTTCTAGGACCATCAGCATTCCAGATTTTAATTTGGCATCTCATCGGTATCAGAAGACAACTGACAGACTATGTAACAGCAGGGGGAGGAACATCGTATGAAGCAACAACTCCCTAGACAGCAAAGTCAAGTGTGTGGGGGGGTTGATATTGGGCAAAAGTGATGTGCTGTGTTAACAGAAGGACACTGAACTCTGTGTCCATACAGAAAGGGAAATGAGGAAAAACAGTATCTTAAGATTTTGCATTGTGCCTCTCAAGTGGTACCTGGCAAATAAACAAAATTAAGATGCAAGTCTGGAAGTGAAAGGAAAAACAACTGGGGGAAGCCCTTTATGTTACATTTTATTAGCCTGAAACATTTACACAGTCTTTACTATTTAAAGCAGTTTATAATACAGTGGCCCCTCCACATCCATGAGGGTTTGGGATGCAGAACCCTAGCAAACATGGAAAAATTGTGAATAATTCCCCCTATGATCCTCCTCCCATTCCCTTCTGGGGCTCTGGTATGTGAGCCTCCCTTCTCTGCACCTGGGCCAGAGACAAAACAACGAGAGGGGAGTGCTCTGGAGCAAGGGAGGAAGGAGCATGTGTGTCTCCCCATTGCCTTACCTTTTGCCTCTGCATGAGTTCTCAGTGCTGGGGCAGGGGAAAAGCAATGGGAGAGGAGAGCTTCGGAAGGGTGAAGGAAAGTGCGTATGCGTGCATTTCCCCGCTCCAATGCCTTACCTTTTGCCTCAGCAGGCTCGCTTTCCTTCTCCGCAACGGAACAGGAGGAAGAGAACAGGGGGAGGGGGGACAGACATCTTCCAAATAATCAAATTTGCATGATTCAAACTCATGAATGTGGAGGTAGGACTGTAACCCTTTCCATAGTGGCCTTCTACGAAAAGGTTATTTGTTGACCCCTTTTACAAATAGGAATGAAGACTCTCAAGTCACTTGCCCAAGGCGACTTTGTAAGCTGTAAGCGGGGTATGGACCCTCCAATCAAGACCACACATCAAACCATTCATTCTAATGGCATCAATAATAAACTGTTGTTTAAACAATCACATTAGGAACTAATACTGGTGTTGAAACAATTCAACACTGATCTCATAAAAATCCTTGAAATTGGTTAGAATGAAGACTAAGTGTCTTTGTTCCCTATTTATAAGGAGTCAAGAACGATCTTGTTGTAGCAGGCCACTGTGCAAAGGACAATAAACTACTTTAAAAACTAAAGCAAACACCAGTATGAGTTCCTAATATGACTGTTGTATGTATATCTAAATACTTTAAAGATACGAAATCCCGTCTGATCTTGGAAGCTAATTAGGGTCAGCCCTGGCTAGTACTTGGATGGGAGACCTCCAGCAAACACCAGGTGCTATAGGCTGTATTTCAGAGGAAGGAACTCACAAAACCATCTCTGAGTGTTCCTTGCTCAAGAAAACCCAGGAGATTCAAGGGGTTGCCAAAAGCTGACAAGTGTCTTGAAGAGTGCGCGCGCACACACGCACACCTATTTTGTACCCTTGAGATATTTACAACTGAGATTTCCTAACTAATGTAATGAGACTTCTTATGCTGCTACAGATTACTAAAGGGGTATCAGATAAATTAAATCTCTATCTAACAAAAGGAAACAATGCATGTCCAAAAATATAATTGGTGCTACCAAGATTCAAACTTGAGATACTCTACTTTCCACAGCAGTATTCAACATGCTAACTGGCTATAAGCAGCCAAACCCACTTTCTAATCGAATTTTTATATGCAATTGCCTAGGACATCTGCCTGGGTGGTCCTACTTTTAATCAGAGCTTACAAAGGTTATTTTTTGGACTATGACTTCAAGAATTCCCCAGGATGGGGGATTCTGGGAGTCATAGTCCAAAAAGCAACCTTTCCAAACTCTGCTTCAGACCCCAGATGGGGGCTCACATGGTGGAACAGTCCTCCATGTGGAAAGGTCCCATCACCCAGGAAACAAGCACATATTGTGGACAAGCAGCCTAGTATTGATCTGGTAGTTTTCTATATGCATGGAATTTGGATTTAATTTCTCATTGTTTGTGAGAATGAGGCCTTCACTGTATTCTGCATTGCTTTTGAAGACATGAAGATACTTTCAGGAGTGTCATCTGTGTCTGAATGTGAGTGAAAATGAAACTGGAGCAATAAGATACATCTCACTTGCACGAAGAATCTCCAAGTCACTTTCTACCCAAACACATTGGGCACTGCTGGTGAGACTGCTCTCACTCAAGATTATGAGCAATGCTTTTGACTGTCAGCAACATAAAAACACAGATATCTAGTTTTCTCCCGCATCCACTGTTGTCTCAGTTCCATTACACCGGGCTCTGTAATATGTACTTCCAAGTATCCAACTTCTGCAAAATTCTAGTCACTCACCAACTAGTATAGAACAGCCATCAAATTAAGGCACTCCGTTTATCATTAATGTTTGCATCCTATCCTTCCTCTATGAAGCTTAAGCTCTCTGTCTCTGGAACTCATCCATACAATCATCCTAAGAAGTAGGCCAGACTAAGAGAAAATGACTGGCCCAAGGTCACCACCTGAATTTCAGGGCTCTGGCAGACTTGTACTAAGATCTTCCCAATCTGACACTTCAACCACTATGTCAAGTAGCTTTCATCTTACCCTATGATCTCACGCATTTACATTTTCATCTCCGTGTATTTTAAAGGCAACAGGCAGGGAGTTATTTCCAGATATCTTTATTGGTCTTGCACGTTACGAAAAAGACATGACACTGAATACTATCATTGTTAGAATTATTCTAAACTAAGTAATAAATATTTTCCACACTTCACTAATAAACATATAACCATTTATTCCCTGTATGTACTTCTTGACCTATGCATTTCTTAGGCTTTTCTCAGGCAAGAAATACTCAGAGGTGGTTTTGCTAGTTCTTTCCTCTGAAGTACAGCCTAGAGCACCTGCTGTTCCTTGGCTGTTCCCCATCCAACTACTAGCCAGGCTTGACTCTGCTTAGCTTCCAAGATCAGACTGGATTTTGTGCTCTAAAATTAAATGTGTCCATTACCACTATAAACTTGATAATATGTTTTTAATCAGAAAGAGATATATAGCAAATTGAGCCACCAAAGGCCCTGAGCCTAAGCAGAAGATTTGCTTCTTTAAAACAGTGGGGCTCTTGCATTGCTGAAGCTCTCTGAAATGGAGTTGTGTAACTATGAAATAGCCACAGAAGCCATTAAATAGCTTGGTTTTTGAATTTGGAAAACACATGACAGTGTTCCATAAGTACTCCTTCTATCTTCTGAATTCTGACGGCACACAGGAACACACGGCCAAGGCAGGCTCTTTTGCTGTTTCTATTCCACTGCGGAGATTTCCGTTAAAGAAGGTGGACAGCTTTGTGGGTAGATCTCCAAGTGCTATTCAAGAATAAGTACTCCGCCCCTCCCTAGTAACATACACCAGAGAACATAGAGTCACGCTGAGATAAAGTAAGACAAGGGTTAACTTAAGTCCTTCTCTTAGAATTTCTCTGCCTGAAAAAACACAGGCAATTTTGAGCCAAGAAGTTAACTGCTTCACTTTAAATCATCCTATAAAAACCAAGAAAAAGTACAGCCATAAATAGCATAAGAAATTTTAACGTAACAGCAATAAAAAAAAAATCTCTGTTACTTAGTTTCTAAGAGACAAGTACTATTGCTTTGCTGGACTACACACAGATCAAGCACTCCTCTTTCCACCATTCTGCCTCCCAAACAACATTTCAAAGTGTTTATTCCCATTGTTTCTCTGCCGCTTTGGCTCCTGCGGCCAAAGCTTTGAATGTTCTTCCGGAAGACACTGCTTAGATCAAGTTAATTTGTAAAACTTTCCTGCATCTTTCAAAGCTGCCAAAGACTCCCACAGAATCAGCCTGGGTTCTGCCAGGATCTCTTGCAGCTGGACTGGTGTAGCAGAAAGCGAACAAAGGCTTCTGTGTGTAGATACTCAACCTCGATTGCACTGCAGCAGCACAGCCTTTGCTGGGGCTGAGGCTGTCTTTTCCCAGGCACTCTCCCTACTTGGGTGGATGGCACCTCTCCCAGCGAGGGCAAAGGCAAGCAGAAAGGGAAGCCATTCCTTTCCGCACCAATGTTTGTGTGCCAGTAAGTTTGGAAGCCTTTACTGGCCCCTCCTGTGTATCTAAGCTGCTTAGTTTGAGAAAGTAAAGGGGACCTCTTCTTCCTGGGAGACACTCCAAGGTGAACAGGACTCGGTGTATTCAGGCAAAGGAGGAGTATACAAAGATCTATTGTAGCACAGAAGGGGAAATCAAGGACTGTGGGCATCTGATGTTGCAGAGAAAGAGCTACATTTGACTACCCTCTTCCTCTCTGGCACACTCCTCCCAAAAAGAAAGCAGTTATAATAAAGCATATCTTTTGTAACAAAGGTTTAACCTTCAGGACCATAGGAGTTTCTAATTTTTGTTGTTGCCAACAGACATATTTTGCAGCGGCTGTGCTGTGCAGCTAAATGAGGGAGCCTCGGGCAACAGAGGAACTGAGGGTATCCATCTGTCAGCAGTCACTGAGGAGACTGCACATTTCTTTAAATCCTTTGCAGGCAGAGAGACCAGCCAGTTCCCCACTCTGACTCCCCAAGAGGCAACTCAGGAAACATAAGAGGGGCTTATGGTTGTGGGAGGACAGGAAACAGCATGTCCTGCCATGAGAATCTTTCACCTCTGCTACCCCGAGGGACAAATCCCACCTCTGCAGCAAACACACTCAAAATGGGTACAGCAGAGTTTCTGCTTTAGGAGCTGCAGCTTAAAAGAAAGCCCAAGAGGGGCTACTCTGCTTGGATTGTGACTTGCTTTCTGGCAAGAGGATGCACAGCTCTCGGCAAGGCTCAGACCCTCAGTCCTGTCTGCGCTTCTTCTCCCCCACCCAAATCCTTGGGAATCGGAGGAGAGGTCAAAAATAGATGGTGAGTCTGGTGCCAAAGCACATCAGACAAACTATGAGGAAGAAGGCTGCCGGACCTTGCCAAAAACCCACACATGAATCTTGCAGATGTTTCAGTTTTCTTGGCTGCTTGAAACTTTGTACACTGTTTCCCTTACCTCCCTGATGTGCTGCCGCAAGCACACAATCCAAGGAGCCCACAATCCATGCCAGGCTCTCCACTGGCAGAACCCAATGTCCTCGGCAGCGTGCTGGGCGGGGAAAGTGAGTGGTTTGGGACCAGAGCCCAACAATTTATAGCAGACACCCATTGTGCCAGCTCTCTCCCTAATAGCTTAAGTTTGGAGCAGTTTCCTCTCTGTGGCCTGTGTAGGCCACACAGCCTTGTATCCTCTTCAAAGAGTTAAATTGTTGTGCTGTGGGTAGCAGTTACACAAAGGAGGAGAGAACAAAACATAGAGGAGGAGAGAAGGAGAGAGAGAGACAGAAAGAGAGAGAGAGAAGGAAAAACATCCCCGGAATATGGTGAATAATTCAGCCCCACCACTATGAGACCTGTAAATTTGGAAACTGGAGTAAAAGCACAGCATAAAACCTCCCCCCAGTTGACCGTGCTCACCTAGCCCAGGATAGGTCCTGCGTTTGCTGAGACTGGCTGATTTCACTAGGAACATACAGGATTGATGAGTCATCCAGGAGCAGAAAATAAGCAGCAGGGCTCCAAGAAAGATGCCACACTAGAAAGAAGGGAGAGGAGGGGAAAAAATAAGTGTTGGATGAATAATAAGCACTCCCCCCCCCCATGGCTATACAACTCTTATTTCTTGCATTCTTATTGCCATCCCACATCACCTGGAGGCTGCCTGGGACATTTGCAGCCATACACTAGCCTGTTAAGGGAGATCCCTTGCCTCTGAACAGCAGTCAGCCAAAATGTGACATATGAGTTCAATTTTATTCGCCCTCCCTTCTTGCCCCCACCCCACGCACACACACACGCTTGCAAACACACGGGGTCTTTATGTCAGAGAGACAGAGAGCAGCCACCTGTTTACTAAATGGCTCTGCTGTAGTACCTCCTTGCCTGGAAAAGGAAGCTAGAGAAATTTATGGGAGGGAATAAGCCTCCACGCCCTGCTGCTGTGACATTTTCTGGGCATATTCCAGAACAGTGAACTGTCTCTAGCTCCTACCAGATTCACATTAAACAAGTTAGCATGTTGTTGGTCCAGGGGTTTGAACTCCTCTGCAAAAGTGTTACTGGCTGTTCTATCCACTTAAAACACACAAACATAAATTACCCTGTTAGCTACCTGCCCCGAAAGCGTTGTGCTGGCTCACTCTCTGGACGTCTTTGTAGAGGAAGCGGAAAGTGTTTGGGGGAAGAGAACATGAATGGGCGAACATTTATGAAAACAATGCGTGACTCTGGGCAGGAACAAGTGGTGCTAAATTTTAATCACAGCTGGTATTTGTTCTCTTTGAGTCAAAAGAGTTGCAGCTTTGGAGCTTCTGCCAACTGAGCGCATAACAAACCGATGACCTACTCTGAGGAGCCTTTAAGTCCAAATAGCTGTAAAGGGGTATTTCCTCAAGGGAAGCTTTATTGACATCAATTGGCAGCTGTGGGGATGGAAACAATCAACACAATCTCCAGAGCCCTCCAAGGTTTCCTCAGAAAGAACTGCCTTTGGACACCTTTGAATAAAAGGAAGAGCATTACAACCATTTTCAGGGTTTGGTACAAAGCAGGTGAGACAGAATAGACAAGCTTCTGTTTCACTGGAGCTGATATAAAGACGACATACAACTTTGCTGGGCAGAAGTTGTAAAGGAGTTAGTCTCCTACTTCTGTGCTGTTCCATCAATTCATTCAGGCAACCAAGTACCACAGCATCTATTAGCAGCATCTGTTAACAAGCATTGCTGCGCATTGGCAAATCCTCTACGACCAGATGTTCATGTGCATAACCACATATCATTGGTGGTAAGCATTTTTACAACCACAAACACTTAATTGCTGCCAGCAGTCCACCTCCTGTTAAGTCCAGTACTGAAGAAAAGATCAGCCATGCATCTGAGTGCCCCATAACCAATATATTCTGTTTTTGTGGGTTTTTCCCCCCTGCGTGACCTTAAGTGTATCACATGCTCTCAGCTGCAGAAAGCCCCATGGAAGGTTTGCCTTAGGGTTACCATAAGTTAGAAATTACTTGAAGGCACTCAACAACAACAAACTATCAGGACATCTGTCTGTGTTACCCAATTCAGTGGCAAGTGCCGCAAAATGCCGCATGCAGTAGCAGTATCAGAAGGAGAACCTTTCAGACACACTGGGAAGATATGCACTTCCAAAGGAGAACTATGCCGGCATCCTGTTAATTATGTAGATTCCACTTCATGCTTGCATACATACATATTTGGTTGTTGCGGACATTGGTATTCCCTTTCCTCTCTCCACAATGACCATATCCCATCTCCCCACTCCCCCCCCCGAGTTGCAAGACTCACAACTTTGTGGCAACAGCCTCCCCCAGCTACAGTTCCACTGCTGGTGGAGAGCAAAGGGATCAGAGAAGCATCTGGCTACATTCCCACAGCTAGACACAGAAAGATGACCTTCAGAGAATCTGAGTGGATCCTAACGAAAGATATCCTCTGTCTATGCCTGGCTGTCAGGATGCAGCCAGATGCTTCTCAAATCCCCTCTGCTCTCTACCAGACACAGTATGGCTGTTGGAGAGGGACTACAGCAGTGACACATTAAGTCCTGGGGAGGCTTTGGTCATTGCAGAGGGAAGGGAATAGCAACCTTCACAACAATCAGAAATAGAACTGGTGACAGGGGGCCATAGCAGAATTCCACGTGCGAAACCCGTATGTGATCATGTACAAATCGCAGCCAAAGACAGCTGTTTCACTGTCTTCACCTCTAATATGTAAGCTCTGTCCATCTCTTTCAACAAATTCATCCTAACCCTCCAACCCCACAAAGGTCCTTGATGCCTTGCATGATGGTAACACTTCGGCATGAAAAGATACATTCCTGTTTCTTTATGTTTGCCTTTTCCCTTTAAGACTGCTGAGCTATATCTTGCTTATTAACTTTAATTCAGGGAGTAGGAACTGGTATGCAAGATGTGTTAAGATTTCAGTTTGGCCAGCAGTTACCTAGAAATATGCCACTGCTTACTTTTGAGGTGACATGTATAGATTATGATGCGTACTAGAAAAAGGCCATAACAGTCTTGAATTATCACCCCTGTTTGTTCTGTTTTACAATCAGAAGTTTGAGACACCCTGCAGAATCTTCAGTCCAAAAAAAGGAACTTTTCCAAGCTGTGTTCTGAACACAGTTGAAATTACCTTTGAGCAAAGGTACCTATATTGCAAAAAACCACCCAACGAAGTGAAGGGGTTTTTTTTTTTTAAGCTACAAAAGAACTCCAAGATGCTTACATCAGACTGAAGCCATCAGGCAAGTATTCTTCTAGAAGAACTAATCTTCTTCTCCCCAGTAGGGAATGCATAAAACCAATGAATGCTAAAAGGAAAGGGTAGACATCCACAGCAAAGAAACATGCTCCAAGGCCAAGACTTGCCTTCAAACACTGCCTAACATGTCCCATGTTCACACAAACAGCAGACAGTGGGAATGACAAACATCTAGCAAACAGTCACTCTCTTCCTCAGTCAGCCCAGGGTTAAAGCCAAAGCTGGCAAACCTTCCAATGGATGAATCTGCTGCTATTGTCTAATCAAAGAACCATGTTTATTATTTCACTAGTCAAATATTCCACTAGTCAAATATCTTGATGCAGATCTATCTACATGGGAAGAATATAACTACATCACGGTGCCATCTGTTAACAGACTTTCTTAAATGACTCAAGTGTTTTGCTTTGCTACATGCTAATGCCATCTGTTGGGTAAAAGATGCAACCAACCAATAGCTAAATATCCTGATTGGTTGGAACCTTCTGATACAAAGACTTTAATTGCACAGAATCTTTTCCAAAAGTACTGTGTATTTTTTTTTATAAAGCAGTATCAGGTTACCAGTCCGCTCAGAAGTGTAGAAATGAAACTCAGGATCCTTAGGTTTTCACTACAAAAAGCTTGTGCGTTCTAAAATTGAACCTATAAACACACTTAATTGGAATGAGGTCCATTAAACTAAATGGGACTTACTTCCAAGTAAATATGCATAAAATCAAATTGTTGGCCTTCCATTTTTCTGAAAACCATTTACTATTATCTGTATTTTGTTCCAAAATATTTCAGAGCAATTTGACTTTTTGTAGCAATAACTCATTTGTAAACCAACAGCAGGCTAGTGTAAAATAGTGTTACTTAATGTGGCGGTCCCCGGCCCAGTGTCCGTCCCTAGTAAGTTTCCAGGAAAGAAACAATTATAGCCAGTAGGTAAAAATAATGGACCAGTCCCGGACACATGGAAAAAACTAATTGTCAGTTCCCTGCACCAGACAGCCCGTGAAGCACTGGGGCATACTACCAATGTTGCTGAGACTGTGATTTCTTATACAACTTGATTCACCATCAGCATTCACAAAAGAAAACAGTACCTTTCTAGCCAATCATAGCTGCAAAGTTAGCATGAATATTTAACACAAAAAGTGTAATTTAACTAATAAGCAAATGTCCTACTTCTGTAGTAAACTATAGTGTCCCTTACATTATA
Organism: Iguana delicatissima; assembly: GCA_948472985.1. Lineage (NCBI taxonomy): Eukaryota > Metazoa > Chordata > Lepidosauria > Squamata > Iguanidae > Iguana > Iguana delicatissima. The sequence continues at coordinate 205,631 of CAOKZL010000678.1, forward strand.
ATACAAAAAGGAAATCAGACTATTGTGAGATAGGAGCGGGGACGAAAGTTTACAGAAAACAATTCTTATTACATAATAAGAACACTACACATAAAAAACAGGTTAAAAAATTAAGCAAAGGAGCCACTACACAAGGTCAATTTAATTTAGAAACCAGTCACTAGTGACTATCTACCAATAAGCTTTAAGGTCTTGGTGGGTGATTATCAGAAAGCAGGTTGGTTGGCAACTGAAGCTGAAATCAATATAACACAGAAACCTATGGACAATGTGCCCAACTTTTAGAGCAAGGGTAGAAAACCATCTGCTCTTCAAATCTTGATGAACTACTATTCCCATCATGCCTTACCACTGGCCAGGCTGGCTAGAGACTGTCTGGAGTTCTGATCTAAGGAAAGGCAGTGAAACTACAGCACAATCCTGAATATAAAATTCCACAGAGATATATCAGGCTGGGACTGATTAATGAAAGAGAAACGGACATATTTGAGTACTTCATGTTTGTAAGCAGAGACGTAGATCATCACCATACAAACGGCAGATGTTAACATTTGAACACCAGTTGTGCCTTGAGAACCCTCAAACCTGTTTAAAACAAAGAACTTGGCATTAAGCAACAGAAATGAGCACTCCCAGTACAAAAGCTCTCTTAGGAATCTTGATAAAAAATTGTAAGGAGGACAGAGGGCTTTGAAGATGCTGAAACTGGGTGTTATAGTTGGACTATTCTGGGTTCTCAGATTATCTCTACTTATACATCATTGATCTAGTTACAATAATCATGGGAAAGCAGAGAGTTTGTTACAGTACATGAAACCACCAAGTTCACAGGCAACGTACTACTGAATGTCATTAACTGGGAAGCAACTATTGTGCTCATCTGTTGCTTGTAGATTTCCCAAAGGTATCTGGCTAGCCACCATGGGAAGCAGGATGCTAAAATATATGGACTTTTGATCCAGAAAGATTCTTATTATGTTCCTGTCTCCCAAGACAGTGGTGTATTACAAAATTAGGAGATTCACATCTGTATCCTGCATGCACGCACAACAGACCTCATATCATGCAAAAACATCGTACACTTTTTTTAAGAGTGCAAGGAGCTGCAACAGGGTGAGGGTCTCTATATTTTGCAAATTCAGTGTACATGCAATCAGGGGAGAGGAGAGAATTCTACCATTTCCATTAATATTAGAGGACAGTGTGGTATACACATGACATGCACCTGCTTAGATACTTAACATATGGAACAGTCCTGGGTACTGTTTCCAAAGCCTGCCCTTATACTGGGCCTACCATCTGATGGCCCTGAACATCCAAGGAAGCAGTGTTGGGGAGAGAGAAAACAAAGATCAAAAGTAAGAGTTACCACTTGACTTTCAAAGAAATGTAAGGTGGTTTCAAAGGGCAGGGGACACAGCACAGAAATCATCCACCGCTCCTCAGCACAGAAACCATCCAAGCACCATTCTTCCAGGTCCCCCCAATTCTATGGCTTTTAGGGGCCTGTCTTAACAGAGTGGCCAGCATCTAATCTCCTCATTACAATTAGCAACAATCTCAGGCAAATTCTACATATTCAGGTAGCCAGAAACAGAGAAAGTACACCCCACTAGAGAGCCAGCATTGTGCAGCAGCTTGAACATAGTACTACAATTCTAGAGATCAGCATGCAAATCCCCATTCAGCCATGGAACCCCGCTGAGTAACCTGGAGGGGAAGTCACACTTTCTCAGCCTCAGAGGAAGACAAAGGTAAATCTCTGAACAAATCTTCCCAAGAAAACTCCATGACCTTAGGATCACCGTTAACTTGGAGACAACTTGAAGGCACACAAGGATCAATGCCCCAGTGAAAAGACTTTTTGGATTAACATTACAAAAATATTCTCACAATATTTCTTCTGTAAGTACAGTCACAGGACAAATGTTTTGATCGTGAATGATATGAATGACAGCTTAAATTGGGTGAAATTGGACAAATAAAAAAAACTTGAATAAAGTAGTTATCAAAATTTGCTTCTTGTGTGGGTATTACTGGGTGTTAAAAACAGCACCAAGTCATAAAATCTAAATTAAAACATATGGATAATATCATAACCATCAGTGTAATAATACAGTAGTAGGCTAGGATTGACTTTCCTTATCAGTCTGAGACCTCCATGGCAAAAAACAATAGGAAAAAGATACTGTGACAATTGTCTATTCTATGACAATTATAAATAATTTAACAAATGAAAAGTGAAAATGTAAACAATAAAAGAGCAGGCCATTAGGCACATCAGCCCTACCAGTGAGGCAGATACTTCAGGGAGCAGATGCTGGGAGAAGTTAGCAAGGTCTTCAAGGACGGAGTTGTGTGACACGTGGCCTGTACCAGCCCACCCAAACCAGCTTGCTACCTTCACACATGCAGCAACAGGTACTGTCCCATCGTCAGTGTTTAAAGAGTTTTAACTGCCAGTTAACTTTCGTACATGGAATGGGTGCAGATGCCACCTTCTTCTCTGCCTCAGGCAGCCACGTCTTGGGCTTGACTTGCCACTTACCATAGAGAAGGACTGTTGCACTCTCCAGAGAGAAAAAACCAGAAATGCCACTTCCCCTTTAAGCAGTGAATCTCCTAGACCTAGACCAATTGGAATGAACGTATTTTGCAAAACACCTGCGGCTCGTCCTTCTGTTACAAGCCCTACTACAGCTTCTCAAACAAGTTCACCACAGACAAATATTCAAAAACTGCGACTTTCCCAAACGTGAATACGCACCAAGGAGGAAGCCTGCTGCCTCTACTCAGTGGCAGCCTGTCGTGGAGAGATCCCTTGCATGATTGTGAGGGGAAGTGGTGCGCCACTCCCAAAATGCATAACGAAGTCAACCACCCTGTTATGGGGCGAGGGGCGGAAGCAACGGGGGTGGGAAACTGGACTGACCTGTCGGAAGCAGAATGGCATCGTTAGCACGCTGACCCCCACGATGCTGTTCACGATGTTCATGATCAGGCCCCAGTTGGATCCCGAAGACTGGGCAGACGCCATGCCGGAGACGAAAGGGTGGGCGACAAGGGGACGGAGCGGAGAGGCCGGGGGTCCCCAGAAAGGGGGCAGCGGTCGGGGGAGGAGAGCCGGGGAAGCAACAGCCCGGCTCCCACCTGGAGAGCGGGGCAAAGGTGTGAGGCGGGCGGAACCCAGGTGACGGGGCTGTGTTTCCTTCTGGGCTGAAGTCCCTCCACAGAGCAAGCTCTCCCGCGAAAGAACCGGGCTGCCAGCGCACACGTCGCACCCACTTCCTCGTTCCCCTGCTCTGTTGGCGCTTCCGGAATGCGAAACCACAGAGGCGGAAAGGCCTAGAGCGGCAAAGGTGGAAAGCGAGCGACCGGCTTTGGCCGGGGGGCTCCTGCACCCCCTCCCCGCCCGCTCCAGAAGAGCCTGCTCGGGGTGTCGGCGGAGTGGGGTTGCCGTGGAAACCGCCCAGTGACGCCAAAGTATTTCCGCGCCGCAACGTCATCTCCGCGCCCGTGGCGAGTGGCTGCCCGCCCGCCCGCCCAGCGTGGCGTTCCGGCGTCAGCGCTTCTTCGTCTCCTTTGGGTCCTGAAATGGGTCACCGCGTTACTCCGCGGGTGTCGCTGTGGGAAACCGGTGCTCTGCGTCCACTCAGCTCAGGTCTTGTTCTCGGCGGCGGCGGCGGCGGCGAGCCTCTCCAGACCGTGGCTTGAACGCCGGGGCTTAATGAGAAGGAAGCTGTTGGGAACATCACAAAGGAGTTTTCGAAGAAGGAGCCTGTTTGTCTCTTGCGGCAGGAAAAGGAGGAAGGGAGGGAGAGGAAAATAAATAAATAAATGTGGCACCACTTTTGTTTATTTTAGCGTGAGCTTTCGTGGATTCAAACCCCCCCCTACTTCAAATGCAGGGCAGAGTGATATTAAGCCCTCGAGTGTAAAGCATATTTATATGGTTGTGGGAGTGAGACAGAATGTAATAAGATCCAGAAATATGCAAATCATGTCCCTTGCCCTAAACTTTTGGAAATTTAGGGCAAGGGGCCTGATTTGCATCTTCCTGGATTCTGTGCCACTGTATCACTACGAATAGCACGGTATTGCTTCCATCAGCATAGTACTTCACTGATAATTTTATTTTTGTTCCACTCTTTCATTTATCCACTCTTGTTTGAAGAGCTCAGGGCTGCACATAAGGTTCCTCTCTTCTTCCCATCATCCCACCCCAACTCTCACCAAAATCCTTTGAAGAAGCTTAGAGTGAGAAAACCAGTTTGGATGAACCAGTGAGCTTCTCAGATGGGCAGGTTTTTGAACATGGCTCTTGCTAGGTCTGGTCTGACTCCAAAACACTGGCTCTCCCTTTACATCTCAGAGTTTGTGCTATTATTCTTCAGTTGTTCAGGCCTTCTCAAGCATTCTGTTGCTCCATTCCCTGAAGCAAGAGGACAACAGGTAGATGAGACAAAATCAATAAGGAGCCTTATTGATGACATGGCACAGATAAGACATGCATATGGTAGACACTGGGAGAGGGAGGACTGTAGTGTGGCTATGGTGCAGAAGCAAACATGGCCTACATTCCTGCCTTCAGCTGGACCCTCATGCCACTATCCCAGCTCAATTATACAAGAAAACACAGCAAGATTAAAATGGGAGTGGAGAGAAGGGGTTGAATTTTCAGATAGAGCATGGTAGGTAGCAAGATCTAGTTGTAGACCTCTCTGTGATTTGCAGTAGATTCCCAAGTGTTTCCAACTCCCAGTAGTTTAACAGCAGTGTGCTAACACAGACTACTGGAATCCCTGCTGTCCAAGTAACTCAAAACATAAAAGTTGTAATTACGTGTGCAGAGCATAGGGAATGTCAGAGTTGGTAAGGAATATGCACAGCCCCAACCCACACCATTTTGCAGTGCTGACCTTGGGTTTCTGTGAAAGAAAAAACCCAATACATTTGTCAACTGTGAATGGATCTATCAGCCAGTTAAACTGACAAAATCACTAGCCAGGTGGTTCACTTTTACTGCAGTATAACATTTCAAATAGGAGGCTACATATCGAAATGCACACCCTTGGGGTGCTCTGCAGTTCCCCATTTAGCAAACAAATGCTCAAGGCATGCTGAAACCTTTTCTCTGGCATGCCAATTTTGCTCGTGTATGTTTATCACCCACTACCCCAATGGTAATTTAAACATGCTACCTCATCTGCAATCCAAAGCAGTACAGTCCAAGAAAAGTTCTGCAGTTTGATCCTGATGATACTTAACTTCTGTTCATTTTAGTAATATTCAAAGTCTGTTTCACCATTAAAAGATATAGAAGAATCCTTCAGCTTCTCTGACACGAACCTGTGAAAAAGGAATTTCTAGCTTAAGCTTTCATGGACACTAGGCCATAAATGCATCTAGAGTTCATGAAAGCTTGTACTAGAAGCTCCAGTTGTCTCCAAGGTGTTACAGGATCCCTCTTTATCCTGTTCATCTTGTACAGAATAAATTCCTGAAGATTATATGTGCCATGTTAAAGGGCCATTTGGATTTTTCCCTCAGTCACCAAAATAATTCGTATTAATATTAACTAGAGAGGCACTGGACCATTTCTGGGTGAGTGGGTGGTACTTATTTTGTGTTGCTTTATCTGCTGAATACTGAAAAGGGCCTGTGGTTTTCAAGTCAGCACCAAAAGAGTCTGAATGCTCTGGTCACTAATCTACTGACTGTAGATCCTGGACCAGCATGCAGCAGAATTCCAGTGTCTAATAATTTTCCAAAATCAGAAATGGTTTAGGATGCTATGTCATTGTTCTCATGAATTGCATGGTTGTGCCATTACTAGAAAATAAGCCTCTTTAAATTATTCTTTTTTAACCTTGGGCAGGGACTAGCTGCAAAAAAGATGTGGACACCTAACATTACCAATTGCAACATTTATTTTGCCAAGATAAAGCAAATCTTCCAGAGACAAGTAAAAGAGGGCACTAATCAGGAGCTTATTATTTTTTCAGTCTGCCTTATGGAACTGCATGCTGCTCTCCAAGCCAACTGCTTTATCTTTAACTGTCACCATTGAATTGATGGTATGGTCCACATATGTGCTTACTCCTTGATCTGTTGGGCTAATTTTACAATGACAGCATGCCTATGCTATGTTGATTTTTTAATGCAAGATTGGCCCTATATTCCAGGACACATCGAGGCCTCTGTGTGTGAGGAAAAGCAGGACTATTTCATTAACTTTGCTCATGATGAGTGATGAACGTGAAGAGGAATTGACTTGTCCAACATTACACAAATTTCCTAATCCAGAGATTTCTTCATTTTTGCCTGCAACACCCGCACAGAACACCTGCACCCCAAGAGTTTCCCTGTTCACTTCAACAGTATGGGCAGCTCCACACAAGCAGACGGGGTTTTTATGGACCAGCTTCTTTCATTCAAGTGAATGGGAAAGCCTGCTTTGTACAAAGTAGAAGGAGCCTATAGGAGAGCAGAGGATTAAAACTTGTTCTGTTCTAGACCTGATATGCAGATTTGTAAGTGTGTGTCTTTTACTTATCCGCAGTTTCAAACATTCTACTTCCCTTTCTCTACTCCAGTGGCCTCTGATCAAGGAACTCCACCCTGAACTCCATTCTATTCCCCCCCAACTTTATCTGTTTCCGACACATGCCAACGGCTGTTTGAAGTTGCCTCTTGTTCTCCACATCAACCAAGTTTCTGCTCCAGCCAGGGACTGACACTGAGTGCGATCTTTTATAAACTAGCCAGAATTTTCAAACAGAAAGAGACAGAGAGAAAGGGAGTTTGACAATTGCGGACTAGTCCTTTCCCTACCTTCCCTCCCTCCCTCCTCTCCTATTTATATAACCCCCAGTGTCATAAAAATGACAACACATCCAATAGAAGGGGATGGATCTAATTTACTGCCTGCAGCTCCTATAAAACCGCAGATGTGCTATAGCCTGGGACTTCTCAATTAGATTATATGCTAAAATGAAATTCCATGGAAGCTGTCCCAGGACTGACGGGTTGGATTAAATGGAAGCTGTCCCAGGACTAACGGGTAGGATTAAACCTAGAGTCCCAAATAAAAGGGAAGCACATGCAAAGTCCAGGGAGCACTTCTCAATCTGCCTTGTAATGAGCAATCTTACAACAGGAGAGTTTCCCATCTTCATACTGCTTGAGATGACAAAGGTGGTTTGGGAATCTGGCCTGGACAATCCGTGTCCTTATATTCCCCAGTCCAGAGATTCCTTCATCTTTGCTTGCAAAGCCCTCACAAGGATTCTATGGCCCTTGTGGTCTCTTCCAACTCCATGATTCTATGTAATAGGTACAGGCAGAAGGTCCATCAGGGCTGTGTGGTCAGTAAAATACATTTTGCATCAGAAAGATGACATCCTCCACCAATAACCTGAATATTGTAATCTGTATAATTGTACAAGTTTATACATATTGCATAGGCTGAACACCTTGTAGGTCAATGTAGGCCAACCACTGTTGTGGTTGGTTCATCCACCAACACTGATTTCAAGTATTACATATTGCCATTGCATTCTTAGTTACTGTGGACAATTCATCACCTCTCAAAGGTTTGCTGAAAGATGTTGAACTGTGTTTTTGTGTGCGTGTGCATGTGTGCGTGTGGTATAGGAACCAATCTCTATTTTTCCCACATTATTTTTGTGTATACAGGGAAAGACGATGATAGATAGATAGATAGATAGATAGATAGATAGATAGATAGATAGATAGATAGATAGATAAACACACACACACATATACGTACATATATAAGTATATATGTATATGTGTATAGATATATGTTTTTATATATATAAGTGTGTGTGTAAAATAATTACTAACCTCTACTATTCTTAAATATTAATAAATATTAAATATTAAACAGACAAGGGCACCCATTTTGAGTGATTCAAGGAAAGGCATGAAAAAAGGGGACAGAAGAACACTGATATGCAGTGTTCCTCTTCTAGATCACTTATAGTGGCACCTATTCAGATGACTGAGCTTGTAAAAAATGGCCCTGTCCACTGAGCCACTGCAGTGCGCCTATAACTCTGAGAATCAGTCACACATTTTTCATTTCTGGTGTGAGGGCTGGACCTGGGTCTATGCAGCAGCTCAGTTGCTGACACAGTAAGGCTGTCACCAGCCAGAATTTTTACTGGACTCACCAGAATGTTATGCACTTGGCCAGTTACCAGAACGGAAAAAAGCCAAATTGGGGGCGGGATGGGGGGAAGTAGCCAAAGCATTCTTATTGTTAGGACACATAGCCGTGATGCTATAATACTGCTAGACAAAGATATTGCATGAATATGGGGGTTTACTTGATGGTCTCTGGCAGGTGCATTGACTGTGAAACCTTTGCCTTGTAACAGAGATGTGGGTGCATTGTGTGGCTACATGGAGCTTTATGGCACCCATTTTAGGGTGCATTTCCTAAAACTACATATGTGGCCATGTTGGGGCTCCAGAGAAAAGGCAAAACATCTTTTGTTCTTTCAGGTGCTTACTTGCCTCTGAGGTGTTCAGCATTTGTGTGCCTGCATCCCTCCTAAGGTATGCAGAAAGGGTGAGACGGTACAGGAGATGAGATTCCACACTACAGTGGAATTATCCCCTTTGTGAATCACAGTCATTTTACTTGGTCGGGGGATGCTGCTAATTAGCTTCATTTTAAAAAGGCATTTTTCTTATGGTGTGAGGGGAGAAACATGAGAACTAAAAAATTTCCTCTTTTTAAAGTGACCTTATTGAGGGTTCCGCAATGGCAGTGGGTGATGGTGTTTGTTTTTAAAGACCACTTCCACACTGACTCCAGAGGACTGTTGTGGCTAGAGTTCATACAGGGGAAAAAACATATTCTCCAACATTTCATGGATTAAGACCAGAGCAAGTATGGCCAAACATAGGTGAGTGTCAAGATGACAAATGTTATTAATGAGGAAAGATATACATGATTGGAGATTTGCTTTTGCAGTTCGTTTTTGCCTGAGCCTACTGGGAAGGGCAAGATTCTGCTCCCTCCTCTCCTACCCGCCCCCATAATAGATTGCAAGCTACTTCTGCACTTTGAACTCAGTTTGTAGCAACTGAACTAAGCCAGAACAAAAGGGGAAGGTGGGAAGAGAAACTGGGACATTTAAAATGTAGGTGAAAAAGTGGAACAACAGAGTTTTAGTGAGGATTGTCCTTGCCAAATCTGGACAGTGAGAGGGTAGGAAACAAGATTTGTTTCTGCTTTCTCACCTCAATTTTTAGCAGTCAGGTAAAGCAGCCATACAGTTCTCTCATGTTCTGTTAAGTATTTCAGTACCTTCAAACTGTAGGGCCCAGAAGCAGTTTGGACAAATACTCCTTCCCTGAACCTGGGCCAGCCTAGCTATTTACATGTTGCTTATACAGAGGATATGAACTGACCTCATCCCCAACACCAAAAGAGGACATGAAAGAGCATAGATTTGTATTAAATGTGCATATGCTCCCTTATGCGTACATACAGAAATTTGGAAATAATTGTCATTTAAGTAGTAAAAGAAAACGATGATCAGATGAGCTGTGTGCTTATTCAGCCTGATGCACCAGGGATAACTGCTGCGCAGACTGAAAGGCCTTTCCCCTCCCTATAGATGTCTTAACTTCTGAGTTAGGCTTGGACAGGACAGCCTTGCAAATGGAAATTGAAGGGGCAAGGTACACTGGAGTGGGGTGGGCTCCCAGGCCTCTGGGGCACAAGACAATGGAGTGAGGGGAGGGAGAAGCATCTGGCAACTGCCTGGACCACCTCCAGTCCTTGCCCAGCCAGACACCTCCAGTACCACGAGGACAAGTTGGCTTCTGGAGTGGGATCTCTCCTCTTTCTCCAACCCCATCGCAAAATTTTCAAGCAAGAGGTGGAAGATGCACACACATCTCTCTCTCTCAAACCTATTATGTATGGAGAAGAAAGGAGGCAGCTCCAGGGAAGCAAGTCTTGCCAGCAATCCACGGACTGACTGAGAGAAAGTGGAGGGGAGGAGAGGAAGAAAGAACACCTGCCAAGCACTCAGCCCGTGCAAGGGGTGGGGAACTACTGCCATGGCCTCTGCTGCTGCTGTCTTCTTTCCTTGCCCCCTCCATTTGCCCTATCTTTTGACTCTTGCTTCCCCCAGCTCCCTTAAGCCCTTTCTCAGGGCAGTAAGGCCATTTCCACACTACACTATTATAGTGTTCTTATTCCACTTTTAACATCCTATGGAATCCTGGGGTTTGCAGTTGAGGAAGGGGCCTTGAGAATTCTCAGCCAGAGAGCTCTTTGGCCTCAGACAACTACAAACCCCAGAATTCCACAGGATGCTGAAAGTAGAATAATGGCACTATAGCAGTGTAGTGCAGAAATGGCCTAAGTTACATCCTCGTGGAGGCCTGTCCTCCGTAAAATCAGATATGTGGTTTCTCTGCAGCCCAGCAGTGGAAGGACAAAGCTCTCAACTCTCCAATGCAGTTTTGCCCTGCCAGAGAGGAGATAAAGTTAGCGTGACAATTCAAAAATGCCCTGGCTTCTTCACAGCCATCATCACTTCAGCCCCAGACTGTTCCCCTCCCTCTCTGCATAAGAGGGATACCTTTGACAGAGCAGCCCATTCTCATGCCAAGGCCTAGGACAAAAGCCAAGGACACCAGCCTTCTAATGAAGTACAGCTGAAATTAGCACACTCGGAGATCGGCCCACGCTAGCTTGCTGGCCCTGTCCCAGAGACTGTAACGCACAGCTTGTTTGGGGGCATTGTTACATAAGAAGCTTGTTTTTATTGCTCATTTACAAATTGGAGATTGTTATCTCTCTAACAAGCAGGTCACCTAACAGTACTACTAACATAGCGAGGCAAATAGTAGTGGAGCAAATGAACTGAAAAGAAAACCCTTTATTGACCTTACAACTTTTATAAACTCATTTCCTGGGAGTACATGCTGTTGAACTCAAGGGTGTTATTTCTGAGCAGATGCATACAGGACTACCATTTGATTTCCATTTTGCATGTGAGGTCTGTGTCTTCCTAGTACAACCCCTTTCCCACACTGCATGTCATAAATCCCTTTTTCCAAACAAGCGTGCTATGCTGTTTCTAGAATAGAAACATCCAAAAGTGGGCAGGGCCCTAGTATGTTTCTCTTGGCAGACAAAGAATTAATTTATATGTCTGCCTCCAAACTGGAATTTATCTATTCATATAACATCTCAGCATGCCCCAGTCAGCCTGTCTTGGCTACTACCCACATTACATGGAGCAAATAACATCACAGTCACGAGAATCCACCAGAACACATAGAAATCATCCCAACCTTAGCTTTCCCCCTAGATGGTATTGCTTGTTCATATGTGGGTAGGGTTTGACTTTGAATATATAAAGCAAATCTCACATATAATAGTGACCTATTGACAAATTCCTATCAACCTTCAGAGGCTGGAAATGTTACCTTTTAAAAATGATAATGTCCAGAATCATCCAGCCAGAATGAAGGACCTGGAGATTCTTAGTCAGAAGACTTATTTCAGTTCTGTTGGAAGTTGATAATTATTGTTGTCCCTTTTTTCTTTTCTTATTCCCCCCTGCCATATTCTCATTTTTGTCTGGAGTGATCTTGATGTGAATCACAGCTGTGTCTTAGTTGTACTGAAGCTGGGAAACTTCTTTTGTCTTTAATTTTTTTTTGAAGAGTATCGCAATTAATAAAAGCTAGTATGGTGTAGTAGTTGAGCACTGGACTACAACTCTGGACACCAGGGTTCAGATACATGCTCCGCCATGGAACCCCACTGGGTGACTTTGGGCAAATCCACTGGTGTAGGGAGAGGGGGCGCAATGGGGGCTAGGCAGCACTTTTTGGGGGGCAGTGGCGCTCCTTGCTTGCCCCTCACATGCCATCGCCCTGCCCACATGCACTGTCGCTCCACCCACGCCCCTCTGTCCCTGCCCCTACCCCTCTTGTGCTAAGCTCCGACACTGGGCAAATCACACTCTCTCAACTTCAGAGGAAGGCAAGCCCTCTCGGAACAAATCTTGCCAAGAAAATCCTGTGATATGGTTCATTTTATAATGACTGGCAAATGGTATGCAGAGAGTGAGTTGTCTCTCTTATCCTCTGGCACAGCTTTGAACAGTGGAGAAGCAGCACCATTCTTTAAATTTCTAATCATTCAGACTTCTAATTTTGGCCACTCATCTGAAGCAACTCATAAGCAATAATGTGCTTTTCCTAGATTTGCAGAGGAATTATGATGTTGTAACTCCTTCCTTTTAACTTTCTAACATGTGTTGAACTCTTCTTCAGTTTGTCGCTTGCCCTTCTTAACAGTGGTTTCCGTTCATTGGCAAATGCACAGCATCAGGATGTGTGGGTGACCGTACATTCTATTTTACAAAGAAAGGCACTCCTTAGCTTATTTGAAGGGCTGTTAGAAGACAATCCCCTATAGAAGGGGCAGTCCATTCTAAAGAACAAGTTTCAGAAATAACAGCTTCAGGGGACTTGAAGTCACCTATCAACAGTTCGCATCTGTGTAGCAGAATGAGCAGGCACCTAGATCACCTCGCCACAGTTTTCCACTCTAGCTGAGTTGAACTGGAGTTCTTTTGAAGTTACAGTGATTTTTTTCCCCTAAGTTTATATTTAAATATATGAATTAGCACCATGGCCTTCGTTTGATGATGATCTTTCTGCTATCTCTGGTGATGCATAAATGGCCACCCTCTTGAATGCACAGAAATGTGCTTGTGTGTATGTGCACTTATAGGCAACTGGTGCGTCCTGGTGCTTCCCAGGACTCAAGAAAACCGGTTTTTCTGCTTTGCTTTTATCCCCCTGGCCATGAGAAAAATCCAGATGAATGGTTTGTATATGCGCACATAAACACACACACACACACAGCCACACTGTGTCAGATTAGCTCTGCATGAGCCAACTGCACACTCCCACTGGAACAAACTCCATGCCGCTTGTATAATTTGCAGCAATTGCGCTGGCTAACCACAAGAATTTGTTCTACAAAAGGTCTGGAGGGAGGTGGGCCATTTCTGCCTAATTCTCTCCAGGTGCCACTCAAATTCTTCCATCTCAAGATCAGCACATCCCATAGTGTTCTCTCTCTCTCTCTCTGTGTGTGTGTGTTCTCTGAGATAGCTCCACTTTCAGAATGGCAAGAGAATGGTGAGGCTGCCCTTGCTCAAAGGAGACAGTAATTCTTCACATACCCACACTGCCACATTTTGTTACAGATACCATTTGTATAGTTAAGTTCCTTGACCTTTCCTCCTTCATTGCTATGGATTTCTTAATGAGACTGTACACACATGCTTTTGTATGTGTTTGCCCCCTAACACTTGTGAGTAGTCAAAACATCATAGATTTGATTGATCAAAATAATAAGAGTGGATTGAGGCATGAATCAAATTCTTATGTGTTTCAAGTCACAGATCTTCCTCAAAATCCAAGTGAATTCCAACCTTCCCTTTCCCCTCTTGTGTTCTTCCACCACATTACCTTATTGTTTGGCATCATCAACTCTGCTCTTAAAATAATATCTAACTCCCAGAATCCCTCACTGCAACTGCTCTGGGAATATGGAGTAGGCTTTGTGGTAAGCACACAGTTCTGTCCTCCAACATCTCACCACCTTCGTACGGAATTCCCCAGCTCACATCAAGCTCCTTTTGCAGACTGGCTGCCATGTACAGAATATGACACATTACAGACATGAATATCTATATATACACTATTTGAGCTGCTAAATATATGTCTATATATATGGACCAAAGTGAAGCAAATTATCCACGCTAGAAAGAAGTTAGATTTCATGATCTGTATAAATCATCAGGGTTGCCAATCTAATATATAAAAGCCAAAGTTTGTCTGTTTATCCGTGTCAGACAGAGAAGACCTCATGTGATTGGCTGTGTCAGGCAAGAAGACCTCATATGACTGCCTGCCTGAGAAGATGCTATGGAATCCTGGGGTTTGCAGTTCGGGGAGGAGCCTTAAGAATTCTTAGCCAGAGAACTCTTGGGCCTGGCCAGTTGTTATGGAGACAAGGCCTAACAGCAAGGAGGAGGGCACTGTATTCCCTCAGAAACCGAATCTCTGTACGCTAATAACTCTGAATACAGATTGGATTGAGGAATATGGTGAAAAGTTACAGGTGTAGTTTGGAGAATTAGAGACACAGGATCTCAAATCTGTGTATTTCAACTGCATCTAACTCCTCAGGTAAAGTAAGCTAATTCCTCAGGTATTTTTAACAAGTATTACCTATAAGAAAATAAAATCCCGAGCAACGCCAGGTATATACGTGGCTTGACCTGTTTTCATGCTCTTAGCATTCACCGGACCTGCAGATATAAGGAGGCAAAGCTTTTTATAGAGAAGCATTGTGACCCGCAAGCCAGTGAAGACCAAGCAGCTGTTCAAGATGTAAGACTGATTCATTCAGTCAGTCAGTCTGTCTACCCATCCATCCACCCATCCATCTGCAGTCCTAAGAGTCATATATTGCAATTAGACTGATTCTGCTTCTCAGGCAAAGGGAGCCACAGTGAGTCTACCCACTAGAAATCCTGCACAGCCACCCACATTCTGCCTCCTGGCCCTCCTAATATCTACATCCTTTAAAGCAATGGTGGAGAACCCTTTTCAGCCTGAGGGCCAAATGCAACTTCAGAAAATTTCAGGGGTGGAGCACACCAGTCTGAGATAGGCCTATAGGCAAAAAGGTGGAACCAAATTTAATACATAACTCTGATAGTTAAGACTTGCACTGTTGACTTGCGGAGCATTTTCTGACCCCATTGGAATCTGAGTGCACTGAGGATTAGCAGCAGGGTGGAATTGTGATTAGGGGTGATGTTTAATATACACTTCTTGGCTTTAGCCTACTTGTTAATCCCAACTAGAGTAGGCTTGTTGAGTCAATGGGTTCAATGTTAAGTCAATGTTTATATAAGTTCCACTGAAGGTATTGGACCTACTGAGAAGTTCAGGGTCTCCCCCCAACATCCCCACTGAGAGAGGCTAATCCAGTGACAACTGGCACATATCAGTTTTACTTATTGGCATCTTAATTTGCTGAAAAATGGTATTGGACATTGTTTAGGAGCTGAATATGTTACAGTGGGTGAGTCAGAAAATTATTTCAATGCCAAAAAGCAATAGATTTGTTGGGACAATTTTTGTGTCTCAGCATATTCCCTCTCCCCAACTTCCTCTTCTTCCTCTGTATGCTTTAAAAAAAAAGGGAGAGAGAGACTGCATATGGCAAATGGCTGAAACAGTGTTCTCTAGGTGATAAGGGAGTGACATGCCTAGACTGAAGGTCTAGTTCTGTGTAGACTCCGTCACAAAATGTGACTCTGAGGGACTTAAAAATGTTCCATCCTGGTGCATAAAGGCTAAAGCTCCTACTCTTGCCACTAAGGCTTAGGAAAGGCATTTCAGCTTTTATAAAACAGGGAAAAATCCATGAAATTCGAGCAGGGGGGACTAGACCAAAAAATGATATAATGGGAAAAGGAGTGTGACACACACACACACACACACACAGGGAAGCAGATCTCCGAATGCTAAATCCAGTGGTACCCTGCAGTTTGGGCACTTGTACAACATGATTAGAGGTTGCATACACACAACCTTGGAGTCTGTCTGCCCCTGTACAGCTGTAAAGATGAGGGTGGAAACTGACTCTTCAGCACGAGCTGTTAAATAGACTTACCTTCTGGATACAATAACCCTGGCCGTGGCTATGATGCTCTTTTTACATGATAGCCTAAGCAGCCAAGGGCTGTGTGGGACAACAGATGAAGTTCTCAATGTCAAGCTTTTTTCTGCCTTGTTAGGGGCAGATGCCAGTGTTTCTTGCATGAATAATTAAGGCTGCCTCATTCCCAATTGCTTTGCAATATTAAAAAATAATGGCCACCAGCCCCTCTTGTCACTGCTACCTGATGAAATGTCCTTTTTATTGATCAGAGTTGCACTCAAATGCCATTATTCAGCTTCTTCCAACAGCTTACCGGAGGCCTCGTTTGTCTTGATCACAGAGCCGATTGTGTCGTTTTAGCCTGCTGGGAGCTGTCCCCAATTACCCAAATCTGCAAGGAATGAGCATCTTCTTCTTCCAGAGATTAATAAGATTTGGTAGCATAGAAACCCTAGTCTTGTTGGTTGCCTTCTCTATCCTACCTAGAAGAGGGAAATTCTTCCTGCAGGTAGCAACCAGCTTTGTCTCTACTCTTTTCCATCTTTCCTGTTGCAGTGATGGTAAG
The DNA here is from genome assembly GCA_948472985.1 of Iguana delicatissima. Classification (NCBI taxonomy): domain Eukaryota; kingdom Metazoa; phylum Chordata; class Lepidosauria; order Squamata; family Iguanidae; genus Iguana; species Iguana delicatissima. The sequence continues at coordinate 221,953 of CAOKZL010000678.1, forward strand.
ACTGGAAGCTTCCCCAAGCAGAACTCTTGTACTTTCAATGACTCTGTGACAGAAATCCAGCAAGAGAAACTGTCCACACTATGGTAAGGCAAAAGCAGAGAATCGTAGTAGACAGACCCAAACAACTCAGAAGGGGATCTTGCAACTCTGCTTGGATGTCGGTGTGTTTGTGAAACTGTAAAGGTTGCAAAGGAGAGGTACCGTGCTGCAAGTGGGACATTCATGCCATGCCTTTCAAACAGTAATGGGGAAACAGTGATCCTATATAACCTGCTGGACTTCAGTTCCTAATATCCCTTTGCTGGTTTAAGACTATGAATTAAGCTATAGTCACGGCCAGCCCTACGGGTGGGGTAGGATGGATGGTTTACCAGATTATCAAACTAAGCGGGGCACTAAACTGAGCTGAATTAGTTCTGAATGCAGAGCATCACATCGAAGATAGCTTGCTATGGGCCCATTTCATAAACACTGCTGAGGAGAAGCCTATATAGGACCTGTTTCACTGCTCTCTTTCGCAGTCCTGCAAACACCATACAACTTGGCAGCACAATGCTGCAGGAGTATCTTGGTATGTATTTGTGGGGTAGACTGCAACATTTCACCTTTGGATCCCATACTGCAAGGGGGCTCCCAGCTCAATTCCTATGTATATTATTAACTCCTATCCTGAGCTTACCACATTCCTCAGCAGAATTCATGCTAACTTAAAGTTTTCATAAAGAGAGAAAACTGTATGTTAGCACATAAGATTGCACTGAGCCTCAACATGTGAAACAATGAGACTCTTTCCAGTTATGGCAAAATAAATATTTTACGTCGTTGTATGTGAAGCAGAAGTGATACTAATTTGAATATTATGTGGTTGTTTAAAGCACTGATATACATTCAGTCTGGTCAAGAACAGATTAAATTAATTAATTTTACTCCTTGCCTCTAATTTAAGCTCTCTGTAAAGTGTATCCTTGGGATGCTGGCTGTGCAGGCCTTGCTTATTAGCTAGACCTGCATCTCAGCTGTAAGAGAAAAAATGAAGGACATCTATCATTCTGGTGTATCACAGAGCAAGGAGGAGCTGCAGGCAAGAATTTTCACATGCAGTCTAGGCATGCAATAATTCTTATATGTGGCCCACAGATCTGTATAGCCATATTCTTGCAAGGAGCACAAGCTGGGCCTTGAGATTACACCTCCACAATACGCCATACACCTAGGATTGCCAGTTGTCCTCTTGCTGGATTGGCAGATGTCCCTTACTGTAAAGAGTGTCCCTTATTTAAGGATTGGAAAGCTTTTCCTTTCTTATAGACTGAACAAGATGCCCACTCACCCCCATACTTTTGAGTGTGGGCTCTTTGTAGGCAGAAATGTGTACATCCTGTAGGGAGAGAAGAGCAGGCAGGCAAAACTTCACTATGCCTTGGTCTCAGCAATTGATGAAGGGCCTTCCTTCCCTCTCAGCTGCCACAGCTGTAGCCTCAGAGGGAGAGAAGAGCAGGCAGTATCTCTGGTGGACTTCAATCTCCTCCCCGACTGCCATCCTCTTTTCCCTTGCGCTTCTCACTTCTTATTAAGACTGTAAGCCTGAGGGCAGGGAACTATCAAATTAACAATTTGTAAACCACTCTAGGGCCCTTTTTGGCTGAAGGACAGGGTATAACTACAATACAGAAAGAGAGAAAGAGAGAGAGAAAGGAAGGGAGGAAGGGAGGGAGGGACAACATGTTGATTTGACAAAGAAACACATGGCCAAGTTAACTGAATTCAACACTTCCATTTGTGTTGCATTTGGGAGAAAAGCAGGATATAAACTAAATAAATAAATTGGTGTTCAGGTAGAACACAAACTTGTTAATACAGTCCTCCTTCCACATTTGTGGGTTTGATCATTGCAAATTTCATTATTCACCAGGCAGGCACATGTCTCCCCCGCCATTCTCCTCCTCCCCTCGCCTTGTATTTTGGCAGGTGCAGAGAAGGAAATTGTCGGGGGGGGGGATATGTGCACGCCTTTCTTCTCCTGTCCAGAACACCCCCATCTCGTTCCCTTGCTGAAAACTCACACTGAGGCAAAAGGCAAGGGAATAAGGGGGAAGGCTTGTGCCAGCCTTCCTTCTTTCCTCTGGACCTCCCCAGTGGCCCCAGTGTGCAAAGGCAAGGAAATGGGAGGGGGAGCCCCAGAAGGGAATGGGGGAAGCACGAGGGGGAGTTCTTTGTGGGTTTTCCACTTTCATGAAAGTAGCTGTTTCCTGAACATCATGAATTTTGACTGTCCCTTATTTGTTATTTTGAAAATTTGGCAACACTACATAAACCCACTGGGTGACCCCACAAAGCTGAATGGGGGGGTGCATGTCTCCAAATGCATTCCTCATCCAGGATTCTATTTATCCTCGGGCCTGCCCTGGCTGTAGTGACATGGTAGGTACAAATTCTCCTGCTGGTTCTTCTTCGTAATCCTTTTTCTGCTCTCTAATTCCTGCATGCTACAATGAACAAATGTGCCACAGAGATGGTGGGGAAAGTTTGCAGGCAAAATAAATGGGGTAGTAGGAGGGAGAGAAGTTGGGGCTGCTGCATTTTCTATGGAAGAAGTTTTAGAAGTAAAATACAAATGTCTGGTTTTCAACCTAGCAATTCTAATAGTTGTCTGTGAGATCACCATCTGCAGTGCCAAAATCCTCTATAAGACATAGGATTTTTTGAGTCTGTGTGTATGCATCTGTGCATGGGTGCCTTTATCAGCTGCATGGGACCAAATTATCTCAAGAACTAGCTGCTTCCATTTGAAGCTGCCCAAGAATTAAGATAATCAATATCAGAGCACCTGTATTCTACGCTGTCCTTAAAATAAAATCACCCAGTGGAAATAAGAGTTGGGGCCATTTTCTCAATGTAGGTAAGGCTACAGAATGTCCTCCTAGCAAAGTCCCCTTCTCTTTGATTTTAGGATCTATTGAATAACTTTATTGTTCAGCAAGCTTTTAATGTTTAATGATCTGCTGCTTTTAGGGATTTGAAATGTTGCTGCTTTTAATTATTATTGTAATGCTAGCTGACTATTGTATATTGTTCCTACACACGTTATTTGTTCTTGATATTATGACGTCTTGTAACACATCTTGAAAGCTTTTTCAGAAAAGAAGTATTGTGAAACAAAAAACAAAAACAAACCCCAAAGCAAGCCAAGCAGAGATTCATAAAGCTAAACTTTTCTCCGCTGAACTTTTGCTGGCCCCACAACTGTTAAAGTCACTTGGCACCCTTCCAACCGCCACACAAACAAGCAATGGTAATCCAGAGGAACTGCTTCCCTAGTTTTTCCAGTCTAGTCCTCTTATGTAATTGTACTCAGAAGGACATTGTTATGTGCCTTCAAGTTGTTTCCAACTTATGGCTACTCTAAGGCAACCCTATCAGGGGGCTTTCTGGGGCTGAGAATGAGTGAGATGCCCAAGGTCACCACGACCGAGCAGGGAATCAAACCCTGGTCTTCAGGGTCATAGTCCGATGCTCAAACCAGTACACGCCCTGGCTCTCACTCAGAAGTAGACATCATTGTATTTCAATGGATCTTGCTCTCACTGAAAGTTTGCTGCTTTTTATCCATAGGGATATACTTCTGAGGGAGTCTCCCTGTCCCCTGAGGTCCTAAGTGCATTGCAAACCGGGTCACCAGAGATGCTGCCACACTTTTAAACATTGTGGAGCAGCAGGAGATTGGAGAATGCTGTCACTGTGTTTCTTATCCTGTTCCCTTTGTGGTATGAGTAAGCAACTGTGGCCCTCCAGACATTTTATGACTGCAATTTTCTCAACTGCTTGACTAGGGCCATTTCTGCAGTGTACTGTTATAGTGTTATTATCCCACTTTCAACATTCTGGGGAATTCTGAGGCCAAAGAGCTCTCTGGCTAAGAATTCTAAATGCCCCTCCCTAAACTGCAAACCCCAGGATCCACAGGATGGTGAAAGTGGAATAATAGCAGTAGTGCAGTGTGGAAATGCCCTACGTTGACTAGAACTATTGGGAATTGTAGTGCATCTATGCTTTATAGCAAGAATGCTGAACCTTTAGTCCTCCAAATGCCATTGGACTACATCTCCCACGATTACTGACCACTGGCCATGCTCTCTGGGGCTGAAGGGAAGTTGGAATCCAGTATCTAGAAGGCCTCATGGTTCCCCATGCCTGCTTTATAACTCCGTTGTCCCACTTTTCTTCCCAGTCTTGTTTAGGGGTAAAAGTCAAGTCCTGCTTGTTACAGCAGGATGGGGAAGGGTGGATTAGGTAGAGTCAAAGGCACAATTAAAGGGTTAAAATAGGAGACCTCATGGCTTCATGGTCCTCCACTAGTTCAAAATGTTTCTTTAATAGTGAGGCAGGATCTCTGTATTGTGATCTGACACAGGTAGTGTTTCATGTTTTGCCTCAAGAAGCTTACTTTTTACACTCTTTGTACATAAAAGCATGAAAGACAAGAGTCCAGACTTTTCAGCCACAATATGGGGCTATTTGAAATCTTGTGTATTTTCATGTTGCTAAAACTGCTCCTTACCAGATGACTGTTCTTTTCCCCCTATTCTTCCCCTTAACAGGATCGTAGAGGCTGCAAGTTCAAACTAAGAAATGTTAGGAGAAAGGTACTCCTTCAGATCTGGAACTGAAGCAGGAGATGGCCACTGGAATGACATTAGAGCTGAAGTTCTAGCTTCAAAATCTGCATGAGGCAGGTCACTCAAGTCTTAAAGCAAACCAAAGGCAAAGGCCAGCACCAAAAACAAATAACCACTTAAAGTGGAATTACATAACCAAATGGTAAGGTATGCCATTTTCAAGTGGTCTCCTAAACTCCGAGTATGAAACAGTCTCCTGATTTGGAATCTGACTTCCTGGATATCACCCTTCTGGAACTGTGTTTATCTGATGATCTATACTCAAGCTGCTAGCTATGAAGTTTTCAGCAAACTAAACACATGAAAGTGATGTTTACAGATTCAAATTGCCTGTTTTGCTCCCTTTGTGCAAATTTGTTTCCAGCAGATCCTAGTGCAAAATCATTGTGTGCTGAGAAAATTGATAACATGAATCTCTTGTTTATGGGAATTTGAACCAATGGCTGAAAGATGGGGAGGAAGTGCAGTGCATAGGAAAGGCATAGTTTGCCTTTATATCTTCATTTTGTTGAAAAATGAGAAAGATACTCTGCAAGAAAAATGCCTCTTTGGTAAGAAGGGACTTGAGTTACTGACTTCACAGTAGGTACAAGCCTTCAGAATAATATCAACTGAGCGGCAATTAATGTAAGTTTTAATCATGAAGTTACCCGATGGGAATGTGAAAGACAAACTGAAATGGAGGACTTTGCTGTAGATACAAGCAGTGTGGTTGAGGGAAGAAGGTTCTCAGTGCTACACCATACAGCTGTTAAAGGACTACTTTTCAACAGCTGCTATGGCATGCAAAAATTGAACAGCTGAATCTTTTAGGGGAACAAGAGATCTACTACAGAAGGTTTCTTAGAAACTCTACATGCAGCGTTAATGGGAGATAAGAATAAAGTCCTTCAGAAGCACTGAACTTAAAGGGCTTGTGTCAGTTTAGGCCCCAGCTGGAAGACTAAGGGCCAAATGATTAAGCTTTTGAGATAGCCAGAATTATCCCAGAAGGAGAAAAATAAAATCCTCTGTACTCTTTCTGAAAGACAGACTTGTTCTTAGGATTATTGTATACCCCCTTGCTTTAATCAGAATTTAATAAGAATGATGGGTGGAGGGGTGAACATGAAGAAGCCTTGCTCCAACAAACCTCACTTCTGCTTACTAGTGGGCATATCTGCTCTTTCGTATGTATAGCTTGTTCAAAGGCTCTAATAATTGGTGCAAGCATCTGTCTGCACAGAGTAATTTGAAGAATGGAATACTTGTTAAGTGGAAAATATCCATATTATATACAAGCTCTGCCTTCTGTTTTTCTCATGTCCTGATTCCAACAGACATGTGTACTCATAATATCTATGCCTATGGTAGGTAGGATGTGACTGATTAACTGACTGTGGTGAGCCAAGGAGGACTCTGTGGTGCTCACTGTCGCTGCCCACATCTGCCCTGACTGACCTGGCCTGGAGAGATGACCCACAAGGAGGACAGGAGTTCCCCATGCCTAGTGAAGCAAGAGCCAGTGGCGCAGCATCAGCATTCTTAACTGCGCAGCAGGAAGGTGCAGTGGCCAAAATGGTGGTGGAGGTGGAGCTGGGGAAGCAGAGGGGAATTTAAGAAGATGACAGAGGGGGGAACAGGGTAGACGCTAAGGGAAAGAAGGACCAAGCAGGAAGGACGGGAGGAGGGACATGGAGATGAGGGAGAGGCAGACATGGCGGGAGAAACTGTGGAAGGGAGGGGAGGAACAATGAAGGCAGATGTGGCAAGGGAAGGAAAGGGACTGACAGAGGATGGAGCAGGAAGGAAACTCGGAGGTGGGAGGACACCAGGAGTGGAGAACAGAGGAACAACTGGGAAGGGGAAGCTGATGGAGGGAAATGGAGGAATTGGAATGTAGATGGGATGGAAGGAGGAACGAGCACATGGGAAAGAGAGGAACACGAGAAGAGAGAAAGGCATAGTCAGAGACAGGAAGGTGGGCAGGAGTGGCGGAGTGGGGGACAGGACTGAAAGAGAGACCACGACAAATCCAAGGGAGTTGGAACTGACAGGAAAGAAGGAACAGAAGGTGCTTGGTGGTCTCACAGAAAAAGCTACAGAGAGAATGAGAAGTGTGAGTGGGAGGCTGTGGAAAAGGGAGAAGGCAGAGATGTCAGATTGAAGTTGGACTACAGAAGTGGGGGGCTAGGAGTCTGCCAAGAAGGGAAGGCCCCTGATGTTTTACAGGGCACCTGGTAGGTCTGATGAAAGAGTGACTGGAACATGAAGTATGTCCCCCCCCACTCTTGGGGTTGTTACTTCTCAATTTTGTGTACTTGAGTGGTTGTGGTTTTGTTTTGTGTATGAAAAAACTCACAGACCTTTGTTGTAAGTGGGTCAAGAAATAAAAGCTGGTGACAAAGACTAACTGGACTGCTTTGGATTCTGTTCCAAGTCATGGATCCACAGGTCAGGACTGGCTCCAACCCCCATTTTGAGAGGAGTGGAGTCACAATGGTAAACCTCCATGGACTCCTTAAAACTCCATGTTTTACTATACCTGCAAAAACAGGGAATTGTCAATGAGCACATCAGTTCATAATATAGTTGGCCCTCCACTTTTGTGAGGGTTTCCACAAAGGTGGAAAAACTGCAACTATCTTCCCCACTCCTGCTTAAGTGAGCAGACAGGGCAACATGCCTGCCTTCCCTCCTTGTGCTCTCCCCTTCCATCACTTTGTCACCCACCGAAGCAGGTGAGAGAATGCACATATGCACCTTCCTTTCTCATACTCCCCCTTCCATCACCTTGTCACCAACCCACGTGGGTGGGAGAATGAACACATGCCCCTTCGCTCCTTGCACTCCCCTTCCCATTGCCTTGTCGCCTGCCCAAGCAGGTGGGGAAACACACGTGCACATCTTCCCTCCTTGTGCTCCCCATCACATTGCCTTGTCACCTGCCTGAGTACGCAAGGGAACACACATGTACACCTCACAAATAATCATATCTGCAAAGGTCAAACTCACAAATGTGGAGGGAGTACTGGACAAGGTTGGTAGAATACATTCAGGATGCTAAGTCACAAGTTAGATATGACCTACTCCATATTACAAAAAGTGTTCTTAACATTACTTTGCACTATCTCAACTCAACAGGTAACCTGTTCAGCTAGCGTGGTTGAAACAGTCCTTGCAACTTCTTTGTAGTATAATGGTCCCCTTATTTTTCAGTAAAATTATTGAAAAATAATGTGCCATGCATTTGCCAAACAAAGGTGTATGCCATAAGGACAATTCATAGAGAGACACACCAACTCTACTATCCTAACTCTATCTGGGCACACAGTTTGGTACAGCCAGGTACATTCAACTCCTAACTTCAGCTAAATGTCAGTGCATAAGAAATACAAGTGTCTCAAGTTCAAGTCCCACTGAAATATATTAGAATTGCCCACAAGTGGATGGATGTGATCTTGTGCATGTACTATGTAATTATTCCAGTACAGTTTGCAGAGAAAATGTTTCCTTGTGATTTATGTGGCAGGCCAAGTAGCTTCTCTCCATAGAAATAATAAGAAACTCTTTTGCACTGACTCAGACCTTTGTTCCATCTAGCTCAGTATTGTCTACACAAGGGGTGGGAAACAGGGGTCTTCCAGATGTTTTTGGTTTACAAATACCACTTGCTTATAGTGAATGAAAAGGCATTGTAAAGCTGCAGACTGAAACATTTGCAAAAAGGATGGACAGTCATGGGGTGCTGAGGGGGGCAAACTATGCCCCTGCAGCAGGCTGCAGTACCACATTTTTCAGCTGCAGAATCAGCTGGAAATCAAAACCAGAGATTGCATCCAGTTTCAGCTTCTGGGTTCAGTGGCAGATCTGTGGTACTCTTAGCACCTAAATCTGCTGTACCTGAAGGCTTGTGGAAGTGGTTTGTGGATTTGGGGAAGAAAACCACATTTTTGAAAATAAAATAAAATGGGGATAGTTTGGAAAATCTTGGAGACCACAAAAATAATCAACAGAGGCCACTTTTAGCCTGTAGACTAAAGAATTCCCACCTCTGGACTACCATGACTGGCAGCAAGCCTCTGAGTTTTGAGATAGATCTCTTTGCCAGGTCTATGTGGAGCTGCTGTGGAAACAAGGACCTTCATTATACAAAGCACGTACTCTTTGAGAGAGTTATAGCCCCAGATCAGAGCTAAAGGTATCCCAGACCCCGGATGGAGACCAGAATACAGGATCCTGATTTTATAATAATATATATAATCTTCTCTTTAACCAGGAGCATATTAACATCCGCAGACATTGTCAGAATAATTATCATTAGAATAACAATAATAATAATAATAATTAATTAATAATAATAATAACAATAATAATAATAACAATAATAATAATAATAAAAAAGGGTAGGAGGGGACGGGCGAGGCGAGTCGTCTATAGTACACAGTCCTGTGAGGTCAGCGGAGTCTTTGGAGTCTGCGCTGCCACATCATTCAAGTGCCCCCTTCCATATTTACACACTTGCCTGGCGTCCACACCCCCAGCTAAGCTGGAGGGAAAACAGTGCATTGAACACAAAATAAAAACCACCAAATAACCCTCCCCTCCCTCCCTCTCTCCCTCCCTCCGTCCCTCCCTCCCTCCAACCTGTCTTTTTGTTTTGTTTGTTCCTTTTCCATAAAACTTCCCATCAGAAATACATTATTTACATATGAAATAAATAGAGCGGTAACCTGATTTGTGTTTGGCCTGTGGCAAACAGTCAGAGGTACTAGGGAAAGTATGGCTTGGATTCGAATCTGTACAGAGCTGTGTGGGGAGCCGGGATCAGCCTGCAACCCCGGACATGGCAAAGCTGGGCACCTTGCATATTTCAGGGCCTCGCATCCAACTTCCAGGAAGTGGCATGAAAGTCCTTCCACCATCCCTTGGCCCTCTTCCCACCCACCCCCAGCCATTTTCTGGCCTTGGAGCAGTGGCTGTTTTCTTGCAGTCTCAGCACAGGATGGGCACACCATCTGCAGTCACAAGCCGTCCTGTGGTGGGGTCATAACTCCCTGCCAGGTAGTAGAGGTCTTGCCGGTCCTGGTACTTTTTGCTGCGGGTCAGCTGCTCATAGTGTTCACGCTCAACCACTTGGCATTTGTGTGAGATGGTCTGGACATCATTCTCATCTTCATGGCATGACTGGTACAGTGCATTCTGCAGGAAGGGCAGAAGTCAGAATATGGCACCCCAGCACTGGGTTTAAGAACAGAAATGTTAAGGATGACTATGAGACTCAGCTATTAAAGGACAACAGTCCTCTGCGGAGACTAGTGCCGTGCCAGCCATCTTGGAGGTGTAACATGAGGCATCTATAACAGGGGATTCACCACATCCCACATAAGAAGGGAGATGCTGGATCAGCCTGAAGGCCTAGTTCTAGTTCAGCATTCTGTGCCCACAAGGCATGGTCTCTGGGTAACCCACAAGAGGCATACTGGTACTAAGAGGCATACTGTCTCTGTTCTTGGGAGACAGCATGTAGCCTTCTGACTTGTAACCATTGTAAGAGTCATCCTCCATAAATTTGTGAAACCCTCTTTTAAAGCCATCAAAATCTGGTCCTACTCATCAAACAATTTACCAGTGGGTGCTGGTCTACCCCTTGCTCATTTGCCCCTCTAACTTACTATGTCTTTCCTATAGTCCAGCTGGCCACTCCATCCCCTTCTGTCTCACTCCTCACTCACTTTTTTCATCCAACTCTAACTTTGCTCCTGATTTTACTTCATCCCCTTTCTGGCCTTGGCCACTCACCTTGCCATCACTGTGTCGCTTGCCCAGCTTGGTCTCTTCGGGATGATAGAACCATTTTACTTTGACAACCATGTTGCTGCCCCAGGATTCCCACATACTCTCAATGCGGCCAATGTATGGCAGGTGGGGTCGGCCCGCTGACAGGAAAACAGCACAGTCACCGATGCGCAGAGTCTCCTTGCCCCGAACAATTGCCTTGTAGAACAATTTCCGTGCTTTCCCCTTCATGCCACGACGCTGTAGGAAAGGGACAGAGCATGCTAAGGCAGAGCAAACAGCAGCCTGCGTGACACGTAGGGTCTCTCCTTCCTTACTCAGGGGATTCTGATTGTTGCCATAGAAACAAGTGTCAACAGCTGAATGGGCTCTCTAGAGCCTATAGCAACTGAGCTTAACTGGGGGCCGCTCTGTAGCAAAAGACAGAAGCTCTGCTCCAGAGAGAATCTCTGATGTTTTTTGCTTCAGGAGACCTGAGAGAGAAGAACCAACAAAAGCAAAATGGGTTTACCAAATGACTTGCACACCCTGCTCATTGGCAGGGACTACAGACAAGGAATAAGATGCACATCATGGCTAGTGCCTCACAACACTGGCTGTGCTAAAGAGTAAGGAGTTGGGTCCACTGTACTCACCAGTGCTAGATATAGTTCCTGCCCTATTTCCCCACGACTGCTCCAGAAAACTGACTCATGGAAAGCTGTTTCTTATGAAACATCTGCTATGATCCCACAGCCATGAAAACGTTTAGAGGTTTTTATGACTATTGCAAAATTCTTGTGTGAAGCATCTGGAACTGCTGAAAGTCAGCTAATGAGAGACAGACCATCTTTGGACAATAGAATCCAATTGTAACACACCTTGCCTGGCATTCCATTAGTGGCATATGCAGGCGGAAGTCAATCCTACATTTGTGTCTTTATCTTTTCTTTTTTTGGTCAGTGAGTATTGGCATTGGCATCTCCACAATGACCAAACCCCTATCCAGGACTTATGATCGGTCCCTCTCCACTGGCATTCTGTGCCTGGTGGAGAGAGACTGGAGAAGCATCTGGTTATGTGCTGTAGCCTCCAGAGGATCCCAATGGACTTCAGTGAGTCATTTCATTTCTGGCTACAGGGACATGGCAGGCACTTCTTCCATCTCCCTCCCCTCCCCCCATTCTCCACCAGGCACAGAATGGCCAGTGGGGCTGCAGCAACTTGACGATAAGTCTGAGGAGCACTGAATGGCCAGTTGTAGCATAGTTCTACATGCAGAATTAGTAAGCTATGCTAAGCCATACAGGATGCTGGCCCTTGTGTCCCAATGCACTTTTGCTTTGTTCCTCCCTTTGCAAAAGCATGTGAACAAGTCAAGTCCCCAGTTAATCATAGTTCCCTTTTATAACTGAATTAGGAAACTATGGTTAATGCTTCAGAACAAGGATATGAACAACTCATAGTCTAAAATTGGCTTCACATCCAGGAGTATTCTAAAACCATTAAGCATAGTTCCCCAGTGGGGACTTAACAAGAAACTATAGTTAACTGGTTAACTGAAGAGTCTATTTGTTTCCTACCCTGCTTGAGGAATTTTACACACACGCACACACATCTGTCTGTGTGTCTGTCTATAAATAAATAAAACTGTATACAGGGGCACAAGGCTCATTCTCAGCTTATCAAGTTGAGTTGTGACCATTCAAACATGACTATAATGGCCACAATCAGTGTAAAAGATTTAGTTACCACCAATGCATTCCAGCAAATTTCAGTCCAAATTTTGTGATGCTCAGGTAATCCCTGCAGCAGTCTTGTAGCCCAGTCCTAAGTATGTGATAAGTAAGTCCTGTTATTTTCAGTATTCTGAACACTCAGCTGCAACATTAGCATTCTAATTTGTTGCCCTTACAATAGTATGAAAACAGGAATTCACAGTTCTTTTGTCACAAACTAGAAAAAGGGAAATTTCGCCTTTCCGTTCTGATCTGGGCAGGAAGACAGTCTGAAGAGGGGAGGAAACTTCCCAAGTTTATCCTATCCTCCTGGCCAAAGCCACAGAATGACTGGGATTAATAGCCACACTTCCTTCCAGCATTTCCTCCTAACTCTGTCATACTAGCTCATGCCAAAAAAATTCTAAAGCCACCTTCAGGAATAAAATGTTAACATGCAAGCATGGCAAATTCAAACCATTTTCCTCCACTTGCACAATGCAGTCCAGTCACATTATATGGGATCCTTGTTAAATGTCATCACTCTCACCTAAGCAATAGTCTAAGAGCTCTGTTTGATCCCCAATAATTTCCCATACCTGTGTGGGATTTCCAGACCATTTCCAGAGCTGGCGTGCTGGCAGGAAAGCGGAGATCTTTGGCCGGTTTTCCACTGAGGGCAGCCGCTGCCGGCGGGAGAACTCTTTGGCTTTAGAGAAGCTGAGGGCCTCCTTGCGCCTGAGCTTGCTCTTGGCCCCAGCACCAAAGCACCTCTGCAGGGTGCTGCTCTTTGAACTCAGGGCTTCAGACTGAGCCAGCAGGGCCGGAACGGGGTGCGTGAGGCAGGTCTGCACGAGCAATGTGGGGTCCTCGTCATCAGAGCTGTAGGACGAGTCCTCGTTGTCAGAGGAACAGAGGCTAGAGGTGGAGCCTGAGCCAGAGCTGGAGGAAGTGGATGATCCAGAGGAAGAGGAAGAGACAGAAAGGCGCGTCAGGAAGCGAGAGGAGACACTGCCTCTCAGTGCGTCCACCTCATCTTCATCCATGTCTGAGTAAGAGCTGTGACAGTCACTGTCGCAGTGTAGTCCATACTCTGTTTGACCTGTGTACTTGCGTAACGCCAGTCCCATGGGCAACGCACTCTTCTTCTCCTTCATCCCCAAGGCTGGGTGAGTGTAGCCATGGCCAGACAGTGACCCAAAGTCCTTGTCACTCATCAACAAGGCCTTGCAGTTTTTGTTCTTGGGTGATGTCACACCCTCATGATCCAGCTTGACCAGATATTCGCTGCCCACTTTCCGGCGCCCTCCCTTGCCCACCTCAGCATCGAGCCGCTCAGCCTTCTTGGCACGCAAGAGCTTCTGGGCACACGGCAGAACTACGCCAGTGCTTCCAAAAGCGGAGTAAGAGTTGGCAATGCGGCTGAACGAGTCGGATCCAAAGCCATTGCCAAAGATGGGGGCAGCCACACTGTGGACGGGGAAGAGCACCTCTTTGGCACGCAGCTTTTTGCTGCTGCCATTGAGTTGGAAGAGGTTCTGCCTCATGGCTGTGCTCTTGCTGGATGCCTTGCGCTTGTTCTGAGCCACCGCTGACCAACTCAACAGGGGGCTGGTACGACGCCCCAGGAAGTGATCTCCCATTAGAGCTTTTGAACTTGAATGAAGCATGTCAGATTTACCTGGTGAGAAAAGGCACGGTCAGAGAAATGCTGTGTTAAGGATCTGGATCTAACCTGCCTATATCAGGGGTAGGCAAACTCCAGAGCCTGGAGGGCTTGCACTACCCCATTTTCAGCTCCATTTGGGTTTTGGATAGCTGCAGGATGTTGTTGCAACTGCCCTTTCGGGTATCTAGAAGTGATGGTGTGTCACTTCTTATTGCTTTTCAGACCATTTAGGACGTAATTGTTTTGGGGGGGGTTTTGTGGTTTTTTTGGCCTGTTTGGGTATGGGGAGCCCCATGAAATAGCATTTTACAAACCCACAAAGAGGTTGTTTTGACATTTTTTTGGCCCAAAATGACATTTTTTTTCCCAGCAGAAATTGGGCCAGGGGAGTAGGAAGTTTGGGGGGGTCCCAAGGGCTGCACTGGACCATCCAAAGGGCCACACAGAGCTCACAGACGATACGATTTGAACCTCTGATCTCTAAGCTTTCTAAGCAAGTACTCTCTTGTTTCTTGTACAGTGGGCCCTTGGTATCCACTGGGGTTTGGTTCCAGGAGATGCTATAGATGAAAGCTCAAATCCCATTATATACAGTGGGGCAATAAAATGGTGTCCCTTATATAAAATGGTGAGCAATGCAAACCAGTGCTGAAGAGAGCCAGAGGATCTGTGAAATGGCGGGAGGCTCCAGCAGGGTATGCCTACACACCAGTGTACTGCATGGCACGTGGCAAAATCAAGGTTAGCTTTGTGGGGCTTTTTTGTTTAATTGTTTTGAGTCATGCTTAGTTGAATCAATGGATGCAGAACCCATGGATACAGAGGGTCAACTGTATTCAGCAACTAATCACACAGGTTTTACTGATCATGCAGCCTCCCTCTTTGCAGCTTTACCTTTCCTCCCTCCACTCCCTCCCTTTTTTTTCTCCAGCTTGAGCCCTAGACTTCCTTGAACTTCCCTAGTCAGTCTTGAAACTAACACTGTTACAGCTCTACAGTAACTATAGTAGAATTTATTTTTAAAGTTCAACATGTACTGTAGGTCTGCAAGTATCTCAACTCAGACAGTGCCAAACAATTTCTGTAAATCTTGCCAGTCGTAAGAGGACGACAATGGACAGGAGACAGCAGCTGGCACTAGCTGAGATGAAGCATTATCTGTTTGCGCCCCATTGTTTGGGATTCCATAAGAAGCCCAGCAGCAATACATGACTTGCAAACAGTTTCTATTCTCGTGACATGTCAAAACAAATTTCAAAATAGTTTATTTTGACATTCTGTGCCAAAAGGAAAGTCCTGTTTTGTGAACATGTTTGTCAAAATCAAAAGAAGTACTTATCTTTGGTGATTTTTTTTTTTACGGATGGATCATTGCAAAAAAAAAACAACCAACAAATGAACAAGCTGTAAAAGTATCAGTTTTGTCAGAATAATCCATAATAGGCTAAATCTCCTAGGTGGCCAACACAGGAAAACTGCTTTCACTCTAAATGGGGGTTCATTTGCTTGCAGTGGCATCAGCAAACAGCAAAGCCTGATTGGCCTCAGATTTGCATTATGATGGCATTGTATCCCATAGATCATTCTCTGATAGCTGATTATCACAGTCATTACTTGAGGAATAATGAAACAGAAAAAAATAAAATAAAAGATACTGAAGCAGCAGAAAAAAGCGGACACGGAAGCAGCAGGGAAGGAAGTACAAGTGGCCTTCAACTTTTGCAAGTTTAACTTCCATGAATTTGATTATTTGCAGATTATTTACCACTGTCTCTGCTGCTGCTCTACACCATTTTTAATAGGGACTTACAAGCCTCATCTCATATCTGCAGCAGTGCTGCCCCACACACAAGGGCCAGCACCCCCAGAGCCATCACCAGGCTGAGCCAGCACTGAGAATTCCTGCTACAGCCCAAGATTTGCTCCTAGTGGCCTTCAGGAGCAGTGGTGGCAGCAGTGGATCAAGTTACCAAATTTGGCTGTGGCACTGGCTGCTCCCTTTTTCTCTCTCTTGTTCTGGCAGATGTCATGGCTGTTTCTCCTCCTCCTCTGCCTCTTAAGTCTTTCCCCTGCGCCCAGGAGTGACAAGTCAAAGAAAGAGTGAGCAGGTGGGCAAGCAGACTTGGCAGGGTGGGGAGGGGACTGCAAAGCCTCACAAGGCTTGAACTCTGGGGCTAACTTCTAACTTGTAGAGAGACTGCGCTCCCTTCCTGCCTTCTCCCTTTGCTGAAGCATGGTGAGGAGCCTGAGAAAGTCAAGGGAATTCCTTCTGTTGTTCTCAGTCTCCATCTCTCTCACATAGGGAGGACCCACTGCAGGCGGTTGCCCAATTTGGGGGAGTAGTTAGAGCTTTTCAACAAAGAGCTGTTTTCCTCTTCTTCTCCTCCCCATGTCTCTCCCTTCCAACACTCTCTTCTCAACATGAATCTCCTTGGGAACATCGCTGTGAGAACTCCGCGAGACTCCTCTTCCAGGGTTTCCCATCCTCTTGCACAAGTTGCTGCCATGAATCACATACACACACCTTTTGGGTTCATGGCAAAGATGGCCAATTTCTTCCTTCTCCTGGCATACTTTCTTTTTTTAAAAAAAATCTGCAAAGCCTGCTTGCTGCATATTTCACCACCACCCCTGCACCAACGCAGGACCCGTCCTGTCTCCTTCTGAAGCCATTTGTCCCTCAGGAAAACCTCCTGATCACACCACGCCAGGGAAGCCTTCCCCTCTCTCTCTGCCTTGGTTTGCAGAGGGACTGCAAATGTGAGGCGAGGATGATAAGCCTTCATGGGGATTCACATGTATTGTGCACTGTACATGTGAACCTGTGTTATGTTGAATCTGCCAGTTGTCCTTATTTTGTGTGTGTTAAATATTGATGGGGGGGTAGAGATATTTGTGTTTTTTCCACTTTTGTGGGGGTCCTGTGCTCCCAAACCCCACAAAAGCGACGTGATTATTGTAGTTCTTAATGCCAATGAAAAGCCTGAATTTTGGACAACTACAGTCTGAGAAACAGTAACACATCTGATTCAGAGCTTACAAATTTGTTTATAAATCAGTTCTGGTTTTATTGCTAGGCCCACCTTTCCTGTCCTACGTTGTTATTGTTCCTCAGGTTTCTTGATGGTTTAGTCTCAGCCTTCCTATCAATGTTTTTCTCAAACTCACTTTCTATAATAGCACTGCTGGTTCAGGGCTGATATTGATCTTTTTTTCTGGCACAGTGGATAAGCTGTTGGATCTGGATCAGGGGACCAGCTATGCTTGTATGATTTTGTTATTTTATTATGCTGCTGAGTTGACTTTTTTTTTTAATATGGTCTGTGTTACTTTAAGTATTGTGCCCTAATTATCACTTTGGTTGTTTATAATTATTTAATCACTTGCTGTGATCTTGGGGTGTGATTTTGTGCTTATTATTTTCTGCTTTTTAAAATGATGTTATCTCATAATTATATATGAAATAGATTCCTGAATGTTCCCTTACCTGATTTCAATTAATTTTATAGTTATATTTTCTACAGTGACTTTACTTTATAGGATTGTTATAGGATGTGTAAGTTTTGTGGTCTCTGCAGGGATAATCTGCTTTACAAATGGCAGTGTAGAAAGGGAATATGCAAATGTAAAATGAAATGAAACTTCTGACCATACATAACACTTACTGAGTGGCAAGGCATTGCCTCAGCCTAAATGCCCCCCATGGGATTCTTGTTAGGATAAAATAGGATAACCCTTGAGTACCTTGAACAAAGGCAGTCAGGAGAGAGTGAAAGAGAGCTCCTTACCAGGCTTTTCTTTGCTGGTGGCCTTCTTTCCAGTGCTTTTGGTTGACTCAGACACATTGCGCCCCTCAGCACAGAGGCTTGGTGCTGGTTCACTGGAACGAGGAACGTCATTGGAAGATCTCTTATTACGTCGGCAAGAAGTTGAGACCAGCAGCGCAGGAGAAGGCTCTGTGCCTACAAAAAGAGAAAGGCAACTCAGAAATCTCATCAACAGATTGAGGTGACAGATGTTTGCCTAATCATATGTTTGGTGGTCATATGCTTTCCTGCCAATATGCACACATTGTAATACCCAAAGTGTGGCATTCTCATGCACAGAAGAAACAGTCGTCATGAACTGAGCTACAGGAAAATTCAAAAGGACCCCAAGCCCAAGATGCAGGGCAGATATCCTCATGATGTGGATTGCTAAAGGGATTTTATTCCTAGTAGGGCTCCATTGTGGATGAAGTTTTGCATTAAGGTGTCCAAAGCAGGGCATATTTTGCCCTGTGAAGGCAAAATAAACCAAAGCAGATACCAATGGCTCAGCATTAATCCCACTCAAGGATGCTTACACTGGATTTTGAAGTCTGGTGGCAGTAGGCGGATATTGGACACTGCAATGTGACCCGTGTCCCCATCATCGAATTCTACCAGCACCGAGTCTGCATCATCTTCTTCGTCACTTGAGGAACCTGTGGGGCAAAAGCTGTCACAACCTTTGGAACAGAGCGACATCTTTCAGGCCAGTTCTGTTATTGGCATAGAAGAAACTCTGTCCCAGCGACTTAGTTGGCTGCTGTATCCTCATTTCCTCCCCACCTTGGGATGCCTATTGGCCAACCGATCTCACCT
Source organism: Iguana delicatissima (assembly GCA_948472985.1). Lineage (NCBI taxonomy): Eukaryota > Metazoa > Chordata > Lepidosauria > Squamata > Iguanidae > Iguana > Iguana delicatissima. Next base: position 240,398 of record CAOKZL010000678.1, read on the forward strand.
CGGATAACATTCCCTGGGTAGAGGCAGCGGGACTTCTGGCTCCAATAAGCACAGACTCGAGTGCCAGGTGGTAGACTGTGACTTGACTGTGGCTGGACATCCAGAACCTGGAAAGAAACAAAGGGCCCTGGTTGGCAGTTGGCCCACCATGCTCTTAACTAGGCATTGGAAACACTGCTGACACCACTGTCTGGCCAAGGGTGGGTGTGTTTTATGTCATCAGGCACTGATGGTCATGGTTAAATTGGTACATAACCCAGTAGAAACTTAGGGTACAGGGCAGGCTAGTATTCAGATGGCAGCAGAACATCCATGCTGTACATGGTTATCTGGACTTCTCTCATGGTTATCAGTCATTTTATTTTATTTATTTATTATATTTGTAAGTCGCCTTTCTCCTGGAGTGGGGTCCATGTCTTCTTATTCTTGCATTTTACCTAAACATCAATGAATGGTACCCTTTGCTCGAGTCACAGAACACTATGCTTTCCACAGAGATTGTGGGTCTGCTGCTCCAGCAGCCCTAGCCTGCACAACTACTCATAAGGAGCAATGGGAGCTACAGTACAGCAACAACTGGAGGTACACATGACTCCCACCCCTACTCTAAAGAGCTGGTTTGGAATGAAATAGTGCTAGTTGTAGTAACTGATATCCAAAATCAACAACTCTGCATGACCTGTTTTCAGTAAAACATTGATGTTACTTTCTAGTCTTCATAATTCTGTACTGAGAAGCGTGAACAAATCTGATTAAAGCACAAACATTAACTAAGGCTGCTCCTTAAAGGGCTCCTCTGAATATTGGAAATGGGAGGACTGGACTGATAGTGCATACAGCTTCTCTCTATGTACACAGTTGTGCCCTATGACACATATCTAACTATCCCTAGGATATTCCGGCCCCCAAAATATCTGCAACACTGAAAGCAAGAAGCTAGTTATAGCCATAAAACACATACAGCAGGGCTTTCCAAACGGTGTGCTGTGACATGTTAGTGTGTCACCTAAAGTGTGTAGGTGTGTCGCCTACAATCTTGGAAATGTGTGTTATTTCTTATAAATCATATATTTTTAAAAATATATAAAAGGTTTTCATGAGATATGTTGTGTCCCCATACATTTTGTTATTACAATCATGACAAAGAACTGAATTACTGTGTCACAAAATGATGCATGTCTAAAAAGTGTGTTGCCAACATGAAAAGTTTGGAAAGCTCTGACATACAGGCTGTACAGTAGTACTTAGCAGCTGTGTGGCTAATGAAGGCCCAGTACAGTGCACCAGGCTGATGATGGTAAACAGTAAGGCTGCCTATGGCACTCAGATGTGCTGCATGAGGATATCTGATTCCCCCCCCACTCCTCACTAACATCATACAGGTGTACCCTTGCCTGAATGTGCTTTGCCCTTTTGCCCCAGCATCATGCTACCTTAAGCTTCACTATCCAGAAGGCCTGAGCCTCCCAAGTGTACTTGCTTGCCTCATCAAAAATCTCCTCTCTCATATTCTGTGCCAGCTTGTGCTTGCGCATTTGCACAGGGGAGCAGTACTTTCTGCTCCCCGCCCCATAGGAAAGTCCCATAGGTATTGTTTTCAGCTGCATTAGCAGCCCAGCTTCTCCACCCCCAATCGCCTAAGCAGGCCTGATTAATCCCAGGCCATGATCTACTGGGACTCACCGCCTCCTGCAGCAGCTGCTCCTGGGAATAGATCCTCTGTCGGTTCCCTCGCTCTCCCTCAATGACGATGCTGTAGCTACAGGAGGGGCAAATCAATGACAAGGACTTACACTGCTGAAGATGTGTAAGGCTGGAAGAGAAGTCAGTCTGGCTAATTTTGACAGATGTGAAATGAGGCATTCAGCTCTCAGGTTGCAGCAGAAAGAACAGAGCACTTGCATTTCAGTCCAGTGGGAGTGCAAGGTACTCACTGTATACTTCAAAAATCCAGAAGAATATGTGCAAAGAGCACTAGGTGCTCCATGCGAGGGCAGAAGGAAGTGTTGAGAGTTTAGTTTGGGAATGGAAGTAAAGATATTACAGTGATTAACAGCATTATCCCACATCTATTTACTCAGAAATCACACTCATTATAGTCAGTGGGATTTATTTACAAGTTATTTCAGAGTAAAACTTATTTTAAGGGAGGACATATTTTCAATTTCAATTTTTTTAATGTAACGTTAGTCATCTGTTTTACAGATGGGTGAAAGACAGTGACTTGGCTGAGGCCGTTAAGAAGGGGTCTCCAAACACAGGTCTCTTGCATATCCTCTGAACTATATGGTTTTTGGCATAGGACTGCAGGGTCAGGTGGGAGTGGGGAGGCACTTTATCTACTTCCAGTGAAGACAAAATGTAGGTCACTTATGGACTGCGGGTGGACCTCTCTTTTGATCATGCAACTGCAATTCATGTGGTGTGATTATCTTAAGGAAGGACCACCCTAGTCTCTCTTTAGCAAGGACTGCAGTTATCTGCAAGCCAAAGGTAGAAAGGAGGAAGCAAGGTCTGGAAAGAAGGCCTTGGGAGTGCAGAGGAAAGGAATGGCCCACCCTGTTAAGTAGCAGTGTTGCCATTTGATCTCTGGAAGAAACTGCCCTCTCTCCCTGCATGCATTTTCCACGTGTGTGCTTGGGAAGCACAATCTCTGGTGTCATCAGATTCTTACATGTCTGGTGGTTGCAAACTCTTCACACTACCAGCGTAGAGCAGGCTGTCTTCTTTGGGGATGAGCACGCGCAACCCATCCTGGAGATCCTCCTTGTGGATGGTGCATGACTGGGCTGCAACCACAAGGCAAGACATGAATGCGTAGCTCATTCCTTTTCCCATCTCCTTGTATCAGCAAAATTGGGGTCCAAGATGCCAATCAAGCTCTTAAAATTGGCCCATCAGCCAGCCAGCAAGCTTTGACATCCAGATTAGCACTCAATATTCATATCCCTTTCAGGGAGTACAAGATAAAAGAATGAGCTTGCAGATTGGTTAAGAGGCTTCATTTGTCTCCAGAGGTTTCTTCAGCCTCTTGAGCTTAGCAAAAGATTCAGGCTTGGATCCTGGGCTCTGCCACATTTTGTCAACCTCAATTTGCTCTTCATAATCATTCCCACTTGTCCAAACTGCTCACTGAACCACCCTTGACCTACAGCTGGGCAAACCAGAATTGCCCACTTTCCTTTCTTGCTCTGACAGCAGAACCACCACCACCACCACCGCCCACCTTTAGTGCTACCCCACCTCATCATCCTTCTTGTCTCTACAGCCTTGTTCTCTGTGTTACTGACCTTACTGGTACCTGCTCCCTCACATCCCAGAATGCTCAGCTGTAGTCTGGAGTATGTGCAGAAACTCACCAGGGGTTATGTCTTGCTCTGTACCAGTGGGAGGCATCTCTTCCTCTTCAGAGAAGCTGCTGTTATCATCAAACTCAAACTGATCTTCGATGGCAAAGCTCTCCATCAGGCGGCTGACTGCCCGGCCTTTGCACTGCAAAGCAAAAGCAAAGCATGTCCTCTTCTTGCATACAGGCACCCTCCACAAGCACATGACAAATAGCCATGTGCCCAAGGTAAGAATGTGCTGATTAAGGGTCTCATACATCCTGAGTCAATACTTCATTGATAGCACCACCTTGGGCCTTGCTGGACAGTACCCAATATGCGTGAAAAGGGTTTGAGGTGACTCCAAAGAGCTCTGCTTGCTTCTTTTATTCTAAGCTAGGATATTGAGTTCCCTCCTGCCTGACCTGGCAGTAACTAGAGAGCCTGGAGCCTTCTGGTCTTCACAGAAAAAAACTGGTGGTTGCAGAGCCATTTGACATTTTTGCAGCTGATCTAACCAAGTTCTGCATTGTACGAGTGGATTATAATTTCTTACCTGCTTGCTGACCACCTTGTTCTTGACCTTGGACAGCTTCTTGCCCTTGTTGAGGATGGCCTTGGCATTGCGGGAGAGAGTGCCAGTGCCCCATTCTTTCTCTGCCAAGAGGAGATAGAGAAAAGGGAAGAAAATCAACCAATATAAAGCACCCAGAGAAAGGGGCAGTGTACTTGAGTTTCTGACCTGGCTGCCATGGCCTGAAGGACCCTTACCACCCTAATTACTAACAGTACTCACAAAACCAATCTACCTCTTTTGGAGCAGTCCTCCCACCTACTCATCATATCCCTTCTTTGTTCCATGAATGGGGCCATCCCACTTCACTGAGGAGCATCCGCAGCCCTGTCCCTTTCTGCCTCTGCCTACCCTAAGGGCAGACTGCAGCACTTTGCTCTTGCGTGTGGCTTTCTTCAGGCGTTCGCTGCTCAGCTTTCCTGCATCATCCCGAGTTGCAAATGACCGGGCCTGGCAGCCAGAGAAGAGCCCTTCACTTGTTGTTGATGTCCCAGGCCCACAATGAAGGTCCTTGGCCTTGTTCTTTAACTTTTTCTTGCTGGAACCCTCGCATGACCCGGGCCGGCACACCGGTACCTTTTCCAACCTTGCTACAGCAGGTTTCACTGGACGTTGTTTGATTTTGACTTGGCCCTCAGGACTGGGGATTCGGCAGGGTCCTGTACAGATCCAAAAGAGAATAACAATGAAGAAAGGGGCCAAAGGAAAACATGCCATATTACTGCTTCCTCCTACCTGCACAGTCTGGTTCTCAAGAGATCCATGACATGAATAAAGGTGCTGTGCAGACTCACCCTGATTAGTGTCTTGTGGGCCCATCTGATGTCCTTTCATATTTTATTTCATGAAAGAACAAGACCTGGATTTTTGGTTCTCCTTGTAGCCTATAAGAGGGAACCAGGGACTCCCTCAAAATTAACATTTCTGCCACCTTCCACTCACCCTCAGCTGTGAGTCAGATATAATAATTTGGCAAGACAGAGGACCAGACTAGGCAATTTGGCAAGACTAGGAGGACCAGAAAAAGTCTGAATCATATCCCCACCAGGCTTCAGTGCCCTTCTCTTTAGCAGATGGGGTGGATTCAGAATTTCACCAAGACATTTCCATTACCTAGTAATCCCTGCCTCTCTTTTTCTTCTTCGCCTTCTGATTGGCTTCCATTTTTACTACTGAGGAAGGAGAGGGGCCAATTACAGCAGGACTGACTGTCACATGAAGGGTAGAGCTGGTGTCACTGGTCAAGTCATCACCACCACCACCATCATCACTGTCATAGTTTCTGTGGCGATTGTCATCTGTGGAGGGAAGGAAGAGTTAGGAGAAATTCATGGCTAGAGGGTCATTTCACAATACAAGGAGGGGACTCAGACATTCTTCATGGCTCCCAGCTTCATAGTGTCCAGCTTCTGCCATTGAAACACACTCAAGACCATCACCACATTGCTTTTAAGGCTCAAATCTCAACATGAACTGAAAAGCAAGGATTGGGAGGAAATAGTTCATTTGACATTTTCCTATAGTGGGTGTGAAGGGATGTCATGTCAAGGAGGGAACGGGATTGTTTTCTGCTGCTCCAGAGACTAGGACAAGGAGCAATGGCTTCAAGCTGCAGGAAAGGAGATTCCACTTGAACTTCAAGAAGAACTTCCTGATGGTCAGTGCTGTCCTGCAGTGGAATATGCTGCCTCATAGTGTGGTAGAGTCTCCTTCTTTGGAGGTTTTTAAGCAGAGGCTGGATTGCCATCTGTTGGGACTGCTTTGATGGGTGTTCCTGCATAGCAGTGGGTTGGACTCGATGGCCCCTTGGGTCTCTTCCAACTCTATGATTCTATAAAGGAGATTTCCAAGAGTGTGTATTGCATTGCCTTTTTTTTACTCCTTATCAGCAACATAATTGCTCACCAATCCATCCTTTGGTAGTCATCGGCCTGGAATACTTCAGGGAAGACATGAGGTAAGAACATCTGGGAAAGCTGCCCTGGCATGCTCATTATGGGATAAAAAACTTTTAAACTAACAAAACAAAACAAAAACAATAGCTCTTGAGTGCTTTTTGCTTTGTTTTATTTTTGCTGAGAATGACCTCCTCTCTGTATTGACCCTGCTATAGAGCAGGCTGTGCATCCCCCTTCTGATCTTAGTTTCTACATCCTGGTTCTTGCCCCCTTGACAATGCATCTTTGTTCTTTTGGCTTTGGGGAGTGGAAGTAGGATTCCTGTTTCAATCTTGGTTTCCTGATAAGATGCCCCAGGAGCTCCAAGGGAAACCCATAAGACTGCAGTCAAATGGGAACGGACATTGGCCTCAGCAGAGGCCATCACATGCAGCTATTTTAAAATTCCACTGCTTCCTCTGTTCACCAGCAGGAAATACACTTGTGCTGCAAACTCCTGGCCAGAGAGGGAGATAACAGCTTTGTTGGAGCATGGATTTGCGCCTGAATGGATTGGGAGAAACTAGTCACACTCACCTCTTGCAGTACAACGGTGTAGAGATGAGCAGGGATTTTGCTTTCTAGGAGCCTCGCAAACAGTCCAAAGGACACACATTCTCCCTACTGCCCCGATTGTCCTTGGGGCGTTAGTGATGTTTTAAATATGAACATGTTACAAACATCAGCCCCAAATCTTCCACCACCACCATTTTTTACTTCCCAAGCGTGAGTGGATGTCATTCCTTCAACCTGTCCGTACCTGCATCAGGACTCCCTGTGCTTTGCTTGGCCTCCATGGTAGCAAGGTCCTGCTGTGGGTATTTGGCGGAAGACATGCCTTTGGAGCTCTTGGGACGCGAAAGTTTCTTTTGGATCCGCGCACTTTGCGTAGGTTCTTTCCGGCGGAAGGGGCCAATGCTTGTAGTCAAGCCTTTGCTCTTGACCTTCTGCTTGAGATGGGAGACCTTGTGCACCACATTGGAAGCCAACTTGCTCTGGGAGCTGCTCTTTTTACAATGCACTTTCTCCTGCAGAACCAGATGCAATGTACAAGTAGACATGTTACTATCAGTAGAAGATGCACGGAACTGTCACTGTTTTATGACTCCCTCTGCCTCTTGCTCATTTTTGGGACACATTCAAAACCAGAATACTGGAAAAGGCTATAAAATCTCATCTGGCACTACCACCAGCAGAGCTGAGTTTAGGTTCCCCATAACCAAACCATAATGTTTCAAGGAATGGGTTTCTATACTTTACAACAACCAGTCTACTGGAAAGTAAGTTCCATCTTCATGGTCCTTGTTGTAAATTAAATCCAGGGCCTCCATTTTTTCTAATGACAAACTGCCATCCATTTTCTTTTTTATGTCAGTCTTTTAAATATTTGAAGACGGTGATCAGGAAACTTATTGGCTTCTTAAGCCTCTTCAGGGCGTGTTATTCCATACTACATTTTTTATGTATTTGTATAATATTTGGCCCTGCATCTCTCTCTTTTTTAAAGAAAGTCAAAAAATTCTTCTATAATAATAACCCCACTTCTGTGACCTGCATAGAAACTAATAAAACAAAACAAGACACCTGGTCTTAATGATACAATTGTGCACATATTTGCTTGTTATGCACAGTTTATTCTACTAGTTACGGGGTGTGACAGCACATAGCAATGTTTGTCTGTCTGTCTCTCTGTCTTGTAGGATAAATAAGATGTGAATATTCATATCAGCTATATAGGATTCACTGATCTTGCTGGAATTGTCCTTGGAGCCATCCATACGGGAGATATTACCACCTGATTAGCTTAAGAAACAAGGCCAGCACATGGCTGGACTTACCTCTGATCAGCCCTAATTTGGCTAATTCTTATTCAGCTGCAGGATGAAGATAAAAGAGGATGGCAAAGTGTGCTCACCTGTGAACTTTTGAGGCTACCATAAGCTGTCTCTGATATTTTCCTTTTCTTCTTTTTGGGCTCCCCCTCAGTCCGTAGCTCTGCACACAGTAGTGATAAGCTGGCTTTTACTGACCTGTGAATGGAAAAGAATGCTTAACTAGGAGAGAGACTAGTGGAAAGACATTCAGTTCGCTCTCTTCCTATTAAGAAGTGGAAGTTATGGGTTAATGAGATCAGTGGGTAGAGCACCATCCAGGGCCAAGGACCAAGCATCACTGCTTTGGACTGAGTACAAACTTTCAGCACAGTTCCCTTCCCACAATTAACAGACTGTGATCCCATCCCATCATGCTTTTGTTCATCTACCTCCCTAGTTAGTGTGTTACCCAAACTAGGCTGTGGAAAGGCAGGATCAGTCAGTATTCTTTGGCTTCATTTAGTTCCTTTTATTTACTTTTATTTTATGCCTGGCTACATTACTTTTATTTATTGCAAGAGACAATGTGGCCTTGCTATGGTTTATGTAAAATAAATGTTATGTCATGTTATGCTATGCATGTAAATACTAGACATATATTTTCCCCTGGAAATCAATAGCACTGATTCTTACTGTCTTGGGGACCAATGTTCCTCCTTATTATGGTGATTTCTCCCTGTTACCAATTGTTCTTCTTTGTGTTGTACACACAAGGATCTCTGAATGTGGTAGTCCTTGAAAGAGGATGCCCCATACAAAAACACAAACCTCTCACTCTTTCAAGCTACAGCTTCTGCAAAAGTGGCACACTCTGTTCTAGAGAAGAGCTGAGGCCAGCAACTCTCTGCCTGGAATATTGATTGTTCTGATCTGACTGGTTCCAACAAATCTTACAAAATCTGGATGAGAAGTAGACAGGTGCAGGGAAACCACATTTCCACAGATATTCTCAAGCACCATCTGCAATTTAGCCTTGGCAGTTTTTCCTTGGTAAACTAAATCTCTAGGCCCTGGAAAAATGGACTCTTTCTCTTCCCCATCCCCAAATACTTGGACTACACACAAAGCTTCCTTTGAGAATTCCTCTGAAATTCCACATATGTCCATGTAGCATGGACTGGATATGTCCATGAAATCACAGCATAGCCAATTCTCTCTGCTCTTTACAATTGTATACATTATCATTTGCTGCCATTCACAAAATTCATTCTAGACCTGATGGTTATATATTAAAATGCATTGGAAAAAGACTGTTTCAAAATGCAAAAGGAGAGCATTTATGTTAAAAATGTATAAATTCAAGCAGAAAATTTGAAATGCTTTGGTCCACACAATCCGGAAGGGTTTATTGGGGTACAGTGTGGGGCTTCTTTCTATAAACAAAACAAAACAAAATATAGTCCCACTTCTGCAACAGACAAGGCTGGGCAAATATAGGTTTGAAGTGGTTGCTCTCTTACATGATGTTGCCATTTTAGTGCTGGATGCTCACTGAGATTCTTAAATAGCTCAGAGCCTTCCTTCTGCCTGCAGACAAGAGAGACCAAGATCTCCTCCCATCTCTCCAAGGCAGGACGACACAGCAGCAACTAGATGCCAAGACATCTGGGGTTCTACTGAACTCCACTCTTTCCTTGAGAAGCTGCCTGAATGAAGACTGAACTGTGGTAGCTGTGTAAAATAGGAAAGAGCAAATTTCTCCTGACACATATGTGAACTAGTTAGTGTTACTAGAAAAATCTCCCTGACTGGCAGGGATGAGGGAAAGGCCTGATATATTGCAGAAAACCATGACTGTGTATGTGTATGTGTAAAATGTGTTTCTCTGTGTTCTGTATCACACATACATATTTAAATCTAGCCTGATGAGAATACCACATTAGACAATGTATACATCCATTTTCATGTGAGAGCACATCTTTGTATTAATAATTTTAAAAAAATAAGCAATGCGAAATATGCACCCATATGGTTTCTTCTAAACACCTTGTATTGTAGAAAAGCTTTACATGCTTTCTTAAGTAATTTTAGTGGATTCTTTTCAGTAGTGCTCTCCCAAGAGGAGGGATCATGATTAAAAGTTCTGATCATGAAGCTTGGGGTGTTTTTTTTTAAAGGCCATTATTTAATTACAAGGTGAGATTTAAAGGTGGTTAGTCACTGTTGTGGCACTTTTTTTTTAAATGAAATGATTCCTCATTACTTAAAACTAACCAAACTGTTACTTTTAGTTACTTCAGATCAAGTGCCTCTAACTGCTAGCCTGTGGTGTAACCTATGCTTGCTTCAGGTACCCATCCTCATTTCTCCTCCACAGTTTAGTGAAGCCACAAACTTAGAACTATAGAAAGTATGAAGAAAATAAGAGTTATACCATAAAAGAAGTGAAAGTATTCCTTGCTCATTCACAATCATTATACAAAGTATTTATAATTTTGTTACTGGAAAGTATATTGGATAAATGAGTTAATTACAGATAGATTGTTATTTATAATTAGTTAGTTCCAGATTATGCCAGTTCCACATCCAGGCAAACATCAGTCACAGAGGGATCCTGAAACAAGGGCTGAAGAATGCTACTCCAAGTAAATAAATAAATAAATAAACAAATGGTCTGTGGACTGGTCCACAACAAATTTCCAGGAAAGGACACAAATATGGTACATTGTGGGGAAAAGAAACTGGCCCTCCCCACATGAGATAGCTTGATAATTACTGCCCTAAAGGAGACACATGGAAGGTCTTTTATAGGAACTCTAGGGGTGTTTTAATGGAATAAGGTGTTTCTAGGGGGCCTAGCTAAACAAAGACATGGTAAAGCAGTTGGAGCCTCTTACATGGTAGAAGTGAAACTGGTTCCGCAGCATTGGCTGCACCCTCTCTTGCAGATTTCTTTTGTTTTTGGAGGGGGGGGAATGAGGGCACCATACTGTACCCCTCCCACATGTCCCGTGGCTGCTCTAGGAACGGGAGGAGACATTCCTCAGCTTTTCATGCCTTCCAGCAACATTCCAGAGCAAAGCGGCTGCCACTTCTGCTGCAGCTCATTAATTCACCAGCTATGGTGGGGGCTTTGGGACAATTGCCTCTTTCAGCTGAGCTTGTCAGAAGGTTTTATGTGCAAGGGAATTGCCAGAGGAACTACAGTGTAGCGCCTGCCCTGGCAGCTTAACTCCCTCTACACCAAGAGAATAGCGATACAAGGGGCAATGTGGGTTGTGTAAGTAGTTTTAGTGCCATCCTTGTATTCTGCTCTAAGGTTACAGGTTTTATGGGCAGGTGTAGGTGCACATACGCTTGGCAAAGATTAAGTCTCATAAGAACCAAGAAGCTAAGAGAGGCATCAAAAGTATGTGCTCCAGTGCATACTTGTAGTGATAAGGACTGGAATCCTCAATCAAATTTCTCTAGTCCCATAATGACAAAGCACAATATTTGCTGAATGACCAAAGATTATATACATTGTGTTCATATGTTGATTGCCTTTTCTTTCCAAAATTATGAATGTATGTGCTACTTAGAAAGGCGATGGGAAAGAATGGCAAAGACTCATGGAAAAATATGGGATGCATTATAGGTCTCTAAGGAAAGGAGACAGGGACTGGAGTCATGAGGTGGGGAGGGCTGGATTAAGTTGTCTCACGCTCTTGACCAATGAAAACCTTGTTTCAACCATCTCTCATTTTCTCAGGGCTTCAGTCAAATTCCCACACAGACCATTACGTGTAATGGGCAATGCTCCTGCACGTACAGGCAATCAGAAGAAGATTTGGCTGCAGCTGCCCCACATATGTACACCAAGTGTATGTGCACCAGAAGACCAAGAAGTGTTATACTGTTTCTGACACAAAGTGCTTTCTGTCCAGGATTTTACATAAAGCCGTCCGAAGAGTTGAGCAGAATCTGGCAACATAATTTTGAACTTGTTTTCCGTAACTAGCACTGGGATAAAATTTGTATTTGTTTTTTAAGAAAGAGAGAAGTGAGCTTAAATGTTCAAGGTTCTATACAAGCCATGGGATTCTGTTCTGGGAATCCATTTCTGTGCTTTAGATTATGACTGCAAAAAGGAAGAATCTAGAACTGATGGCAATGGCTGTGGCAGACAAGGTTATAAGCATTCTGCTTATTCTGTACCACAGAATCAAAATTCTGTAACCTATATACATTTGTGCAAATTGAGTGTATTTCTGTGGCTTTTCTTTACTTTTGCATGATTTATTCTGACTTCTGGGCTGTTTTGCATAGATTATGTTTTGCATGGATTATTAATCACATATAGCAGCACAGAATCATACAGGGCATGGAAGCCCATCCTCCATTCAGTCTCACTGAGCAACCTCTTTGGCTTCTGGTAGTCCAACAGACATTGCCCATGCACTTCCTTAATAATAGGAGAAGTAGTAATAGTGGAGAAGGAGGAGGAGGAAGAGAGCTAAGAGTCACAAAAAACAAACGAATAAACAGAATGACATGCCCAGTGTCTCTTTCAGCCTTCTTTCTGTGCTTCCATGCAATCACAGTGTATGCAAAGCCCAGTTTTTAAAGGTAGTTCTTCCACTGGCTTCCATTCCACAGCATGTCTTGGTTAAATCTGTGGAAGGAAAGTTCCAAGGCCTCTAATATTAGTATATAATTATGACTTCCTTTGAAATCCTTCTTTTCCCCCTTAGGGAGAGTGTGCAGTCAGTTCAGACCAGCCTAGAGGAGAGGACGAGATTAGGATTGAACCCATCTGGCACTTTACAGGAGCAATGAAGGGATGTCTTGCTTGTTGCTGGGAGAAAAGAAAAATGTGCAAAATAGCTCGGATCCAGAATGGAAAATAGACAGGGGCAGCTTAGCTTCTCCCCTCACCCACAGCAAGAATGACAAATTAGGCCTGACTTTATCTTGGATGGGTCACCTTTCGACACCTTCTAACATATCTGCTCTACCATGCTTTGGCAAAGCTTTCACAGCTTCTCCTCCTAGCACAGTAAATATGAAATGAATTAGCTCCCTAAAGGCTTTGTTCCATCCCCCACAGCTGGCTGCCTGCCCACTCTGATCTCCCGTGCTCGTTAGCTCTAATTGCTCCACTCCAGCACCCAGGCTCCAGAGAAGCTGCCTCTTGTTTGCTCCACCCTGGGAATGCAGCCCAGGTCTTGAGGCTGCCCAAACCCCATCTTCCCAAGACAGCTTCTGTTCACACTTCTCTCTCAGGCCATGCCCCTGTACCTTAACCTTTTGACCCTGAGTCAACCTCAGAGCGGGTGCCAAATTCCATTCTGGCAGCAGCAGTGAAAAGGAAGGAGGGAATTCCCTGGTTAAACAGAGTGACGGGAAGGGAGCAAAGCACCCTGAGGCAGGCAAAGGGCCACAGGCACGAAAAGGAATGAGCTGGCTTTAGGGATGGCGAGCAACTCCAGCTAAGGCCAAGCCTCCACTCGTCTCAGCATACTCAAGCAGGAATTACCATGGCTCAAGGCCACTGGCTTAGTTCCGGGGCGTGGCTGAAGGAAGGCAAGCTTGGCAAGAATCTCTGATCCGCGTGGGAAGTTTAAAGGACAGGAATGTTTCTGATAGGAAGCTGGCCAAGGGGCTGGGCCCGCAGCTGCCACAGAAGCATGTGTTGCTTCGTGGTGGCCAAAAAGCTTCTGCAGGGAAACGATGCCACTATGGCTGGGAGCCTTGGCCTGGCATACTGCAAGGGAATCCTATGCCACAGTTGTTTGCCAGGGCAGGTTTACAAGGCAGGCACACTGAAATGAGCATGGCAGAAAGTAGCACAAGCCACCATTCAGGTGTGCTGTTCAAATATTGTGGGTGTGTCAGCTAATCTCTCTCTGGGAGCCTGCATGATCTGGAGGTTTCCTGTGATCCTTTGATCTGTGGGAAAGAGTTGATTTGACATGTGCTCACATGGGAGCATTCATGGGAAGGGTGGTGTGATTGGACATTGGTGTGTGCTTATGGTTCTGGAATGGCAGACTGAACCCATTTTACAACATCACAGAAAAACATCAGGCACCATGGGCTGTGGGTCCACTGCAGTGATCAGAGCAGGTCATTTCCTTCAAAGGCTCTTTTTAATTTGGGAGTTGATGGATGCCGTAATACTCCACAAGTATAAGAACCACTGTGGTGTAGTGGTCTGAGTGTTGGGCTATGACCTTGGAGGCCAGGGTTTACTTCCCTGCTCAGCCATGGAAACCCAGTAGATGACTTTGGGTGTATCACACACACTCAGCCCCAGGAAACCCTGTGATAGGGTTGCCAAAGGTTGGAAATGACTTGGCAACACACAATAACACCAACAATAATGGTTGAGAATTTGGAAAGGGAGAAGAACCTATGTCCTTAATACATGCTCAGGCCCTGTTCTCCAAGAATGGTGAACATATCACCAGCAGCACTTTCATGGCTTGAGCGTGAACACAACTATCAACTGGAGCCACATATAGAATATGATAATTTCTGGGGAATATGAAGGAAGCAGGATAGAACTGGTACGGACCACCTTTACAGAAAGTCATTCGGCTTCCCTGCTGATATAGACCCTGCTCAAACAAAATTTTACAGGTTTGAAAAAAGTTTATGCTTTTAAAAACTTCCAAAATGTTCAGCTAGAGATTACAGTAGAACAGAATGTCTATGCCCTAGGCAATGATGGTTTATCAGTCTCCACTCCAAGCCTTGGTTTATAAGTACTGTATGAAACTGGTCATAAATATTAGTTCCTCTTCTTAAGCAGAAGAATTTCATGTCACAGTATTTTTCCTTTCCAGGCAAAAGACAACCTAGAATGCTATTATGGGCTGTTTAGAAGACACAGAACTGAAAGGATAGAATGCTATATTTCAGAAGTAAAATCTAGCTGTTAAAGTTTGCTCTAGTGATGGGAGTAACTTCTAGTACCATTGTAGATGTGATCTTAAAATGCAAAGAGTGAGAATATTGACATTTGCAGTTCTGCTTGTTGCCTTAGTTCAGTCTCCCCTCTACTGTTCCTATGATATCACAGGATAGATTAGTAATGCCAAAGCTGGGACTATCTTTGAAATCAGCTAAGAATTTATTCCCCATTGACTTTGATTCTCTATGAATCTGCTCAGTTTTACAAGGTTTGAGGAAAAAGCGTGAATTCTACTTGCCTCCCCTCCAGGATACATCCATATATAGGGTGGTGGGGGTGGTGGCAAGGAGGACTGGGAGAAAAGTCAAGCAAGTACTCCAGTGAGCCCTGGAAGGTTTCCATGAGCCATATGGTGGAGCCATGTTGCAACCCAAAGCCAACACTAACTGCTTTTTTCCCCTGTAACCTTCACTACATTTGCTAATGTTTTGTGACATAAAACCTAGAGATTAATTTTTTTCTTCTGTCTTAATTGAAGGAACCATTTAGTACAGATTTAACTATTATTACCAAATCATCAGGATTGATGCAGCGCACACACGCGTGCTCCAATCATGTTTGGACTAGCTTGGAGGATTTATGCAAATGGGCCTGCCGGGAGAGGCAATTTGTAGCAGAGAAGGACAATTATACAGGGCCCGTGAGTGCGGGAATGACTGTGCCGGGCGGCTAATGGATAATCATAAAGCGCCAGCAGCAATGAACACCACTGCAGCGTGACCAATGACTTTATACAGCACAGATAAAGAGGCTTTTATGCAACGCTGCCTTCCTCTTCAAAGAGGGGCAATTCTTTCCCCAGAGCGGTGCAGGAGGCAAGACAGACATGAAGCGGGGGGGCACAGAAAAACAGGCATCTCTCCAGGTTTGTCAGTCTCCCAGGTCCTGAGGTCCACTCTGATGTTCAAGGGAATCACAGCACTTGGTGCTGAAATGCAGCCACTTCTGGGGGTGGGAGAGGTAACAGTAACAGCCAGGAACAAGAAGAAGATACCTGAACCTCAGAACACTCAGTGGATGCCATCTCTCTTTCTACTTGTCTCCAGCAACGTTTTTCTGTAATAATTATATTACAAAAAAGGACCTTCTAGGGGTAGGGAGGCTCCTGCTTTCCCCTTGACAACAGTACTGGCAATTTTCAGTATACAAATACATAAGATTGCAACTAATAACAAGTAGGTGTGGATTGCATGTCACATGCTGTATGATGTGAAAAATCATAGTGCTTCTAAGCAACAACAACAATAACAAAAAAAATAGTCCCAGTATCTCAAATGCCCATTTATGGGCAGTATCACCTACGTCTCCTTGTAGCCCTTTCCCATTGCCACAGTCTAAAGCTGGAAATATATATTATTGGGAGATACAAAATCTAGGTAGTGGTGGAGCAGGAATGTATAGCAAAGCAGCAGGTGGAGGAAAGGGTCAGCCCTCTCCTTCTCTTTCTCACTATTTTACAGGTTTCAGGCATTGGACCATGGAGATCTCCTGGTGTCCTATGTACCTCTGCTCTTACAGAGACACATACAGCTTTACTTGCACTCATTACAACCTCACAGTAATGTCTATTTGTTCTTCAAATCATTTCTGACTCATTGTGACCCTATCACAGGGTCTTTATGGTAAGATTTATTCAGAGAAGGCTTGCCATTACATTCCTTTAAGGCTGTGAGAGTGTGACTTGCCCGAGGTCATCCAGTGACTTTGCACAGCTGAGTGGCAACCTAAACCCTGGTCTCTGGGAGTCCCAGTCCAACACAAACCACTACCCCACGTTGACTCAATAATGCCTATATGTAACCATTAATACATAGATGTAGCCCCACTTGCTTCTAGGGAGGCCTGCATTGTTGTGCCATTCCTTCCCCCTACATCTGCATAAGTCATGCCAGTTCACTCACTTGACGTTCCTGCTGTCACTCTTGCTGATGGAGCCTTGTCGCAGTGAGCTGAGTGTGCTGGAGTGCTTGCGTTTCCTAGGTCGCCCTGGTCCCCGTCGAGCTGGACTCCGGGAGCTCTCATCTCGCCTATAGGCAAAAACCATAATGAACTCCAAGGTAAAGCATGAGAGCCTCCCAGCTCCCATCTGGCAGGTCTTGTGTTGGCTTTCAGAGGTTGTGCATGTCTCATTTACAAGACTGAAAAGGCCTTTGAACTCCTGGTGCAAATGCCTCACTAGCCTTCAGATGCTGCAGAAAAAGCAGTACACAAATGTGCAGTTCTTTCACACTCTTGCCCTCCTTCTATTCTCAGTGCTAGTATACCTTATTTACATGCCTTCAAGAAAGTAGTCTCAACACCTCTTGCTAGAAACCTGTTGTTAGTAATGGAAGGGTTGAGACACTCACTCGTGGTCATGCCGCCTCTGCAGTTTGGCCAGTTCTCGCTGTTTTTCCTTGTAGCGCCGCTGAAGTTCTGCTAGACGCATACGCATCTCTACTTCCTGGGTGTCCAAGTTCTCAATGGCAGCTTTCAAAGGGCAAACCTGTGAGGCAAGAGAGGAGACTTCACAGTGATAGTGGAAAGCAAGTGGGATGGTGTCCTTTGTTTCCTGACTTGTATGTGTCTTTTCTTTTCCAATGTGGATCCAACCTGAGAACTAGGTGCACTCCTGAAGTGAAAGGATGCACTGCTGAAGGCCAGCTGGTTCCTGCTGCATGCTGGAAAGATTAACTTCAGATGACAACTATCAAGAGTGTGTTTTATGTCAGTCTTTTTCTATTAACTCACCTAACAGAGGCTTGGTGTTTTGATGGCTCAGGGAAAGGAATAAGTCACCAAATCCAGAGGAAAAAGCTATCCAGTGGTAATGCATGAAGGGCTTCTAAAAAAATATAAGGATCCCATCAGCTTCCTCTGGAAGCTAAGAGTCTTTGTCAGGGGGAGTTTCATCAGATAAGATAGCTAAAAATGCATCATGTCTAAAGGAAGAGAGAATTGTGTAACTCAAGAAGAAACCAAACACAACACTTCTGATTTCATCTGGTTAACACCAAAACCATTTCAGAGTGGAATGATGGGACAGTGGAATTCTGGAGGTGGCCTTCCCTTCTAGCAACCTGTTCATCAGCTGCGCCCAGGAGGCAAAGTACTTACTGGTTTGGTCTTAGGGGTCCAGTTGTATTTGCGACGGGAGACCCGTGTGCGAGGACGCAGTTCCACACACGGTGCAGCTTCAGCTAAATTGAGAAGGTCAGGTGGGCTGCTTTCCAGGCCAGTAGCCTCTACAAGGGCCCAGGCTGCAGCAAGAGTGGCCAGACTTTGCAGATTGAATACTGCTATGTCTTCATCCAGCACTGTGGAAAGTAGAAAGATTTACTCCTGGAGAAAGAGCATTACCTTTGACAGTGTAAAGGATATATGTATTAACATATATCACATGTACATGTAACATACATAATATATATAGCAGACTGGCCAGCTTAATCTTTTGGTCCTACATCCCAGAAACGTAAAAGAATTAGCTTTGTGGTGCAAACTATGTGTCCTCTTTGACTCAAAAGCTATTTCCTGTGATTGAGTCCAGCTGTGTATCTTGGGCTTGTTTCTACTCCTGTGTCCCATAGAACCACTTTTACAGGTAAACTCAAGTTCTGTTCGTTTCTCAGATATATCTGATCTCCCCATCTGCTGTGAAGGGATGGGGAGAGTGTGGTAGAAGGGATTAGCCTGGGCACTACTGTCCCTTGTGTAGCAAGTCCTGCGGTATGGATAATCTGAAAACAAGGCCTAATCATCCCTTGCTTCTCTACCCACCATACTCTCCAAATCTCATGGCCTGGAGCTATTGGGCACAGTGACATTTACTGCAGGTACATACCATATGTCCACCCAGGCAGAGGGGAAGTTATTGGGATGCCACACACCACAGCAAGGAATCTGAAAAGCCTATTTGCATCAAGAGGCAGCAGCCAGGATCTAGCATTGCCTGAACTCAGCGGGCAAAAGGGGCCTCGCAGAAGAAGAATCGGACTGGAAGCAGGCTTCTGGGAGAAGCCATGCTCAGAGGGGAGGGTTTTAGGGGAAATATAATTACCTGGCTATGCATTTAAGAGTCCTATGAGATGACAGGAAGACAAAGAAGGGGGAAGGAAGGGCACAGACAAAATCTATGAGAATAAGCCTAGATGCACGTGCAAGAAGCAATGCAGCAAAATCCTTGTATGTGGTTTCCGTTCAACTGTGGGCAAAGAACAGTTCTGGTGTGTGAGCAGTAACCGTTTTTATATGAATGAAAAGTATTGACTTTGCTTAGCCACAGAGAGAGATAACCATCTGCACATGTAGGTTGGTTTAGATCCCTCCTCTGGGGAGGCAGGAAATGGAAAGCTTAAAAATGGCAACAGAAAGGTATAGAGACTATTTCAAAAGGAGGAGACTTTCACTATTTTCATCATACTGATTATTTTTGCAAGTCGGTGACACTCAAGCATTCTTTTCTCTGTAGATTTTGAAACAAGAGGGTTGAACATTTACCCCCAAACACCCCCTCTCACTGGAAAGTATTCATATTTGGTAGCTCATACCAGATGAACATAATGAGGGTTTTCCCAGCCTTGCAGTTTGGTATAGGTTCTTTTAGTTACAAGCCCACCCCAAATCTCCACACAGCTACAATTCAGGATCCATAATTCTTCTCTCCACATTGCCTTCAACACGCAGAACAGAGTAGTGGTCTCAAGGGTCCTTCCTTCTCAGATTCAGCGTTGAAGACATACATACTTTCCACCGGTAATATTGCTAAAGGTGGCTCAAGGCCTGGCAGAGACTCATTGTTTCATAACACTATGCATCTAGAGCACAGCTTTGAAAACCTTTTTAGACTATAACTCCAAGGCTCCTCCATCTATCATGACCACTTCCCATTTGCCCAGGTGAGAAACTAACAACTTTTAGGTCAAACTGTGGTCTGTGAGATAATTCTCACATTCCAGATCCCTGTAGCTATGGCAGAGGTTGGGTGACAGCAGTCTTTTATTCCTAGCTGGGTTATATAGCTCGTTCACTGAAGCTATATATCACGCAACAATAGCAAGCCCTTCAGAAAGAGGCTGCTATCTACCAAGTGACCTTTTGAAGGGAAGGCTCCATTCTGTGTGCCCACACAGGGTCTGAAGGCAAGAAGAGGTGTGCAGTCCTTCAGGGTTGTATTAGGCAAGAAGGCAGCTTCTTTATGGAAAGGAGGGGAGGGTACGAGGGAGGCAGAAGTTCCTAACAGAAAACAGTCAGACACATTCTTTCAGTTTACTCAATATGTGTATCAGGGTGGGGCAGGTGGAGATAGGCAACAGACAGTTGCAGGTCTAGCTATCATATTTCTATCAATACAATAGGGAGTAATGGATGAATCAAGAGAGTGAGTACTTTTTTAACCAGCTGCAAACCTAGTGAGGAATCAGTGCGGCCAAGTGGGTAGATTTTCTGGCAGTCCTTGACTTTTCATTGCCTAGGTAGAAACCTTGAGGCTACTGCTATAGTAGTGGATTTCCTGCATCAGCAAGGACTTGCACTAGATGGCCTCTGAGGTCTATTCCTGCTCACTGATTCTCTGACTTTGAACAGGGGAGTCTGAGCAGTGCAGCGGGGGAGTGGGGAGGCAGGGAGATGCACAGTATTCATGAGAGTGAAGCTGATCACCAGCTTTTCAACACAACACCAGATAGGCTATTGGAACACAGCAGAACAATAGGCCCCAGCAAGAATGCCAACGCATCTTCTGTATGTGCCAAAGGTAAAACCTCGACAGACTATCCCTCAAGGTCTGAGGAGAGACTCCAGGGCTCCTGATTCTATAGACCTAAGACAGGCCATTTCTGCACTACACTGTTATAGTGCTATTATTCCACTTTCAACATCCTACAGAATCCTGGGGTTTGCAGCTTAGGGATAGGCATCTTTGGCCTCAGTAGACTACAAACCCCAGAATTCCACAGGATGTGGAAAGTGGAATAATAGCACTGTAACAGAGTAGTGCGGAAATGGCCACAATCTTCCCATCGTGAACACATTTTCCTGTTTCCTTGTTTGGTCACCAGTGCCTCACAGCCAAGTCACTACAATGGGCCCAAGAGTTGTGATGAACTCCCTGCTGGCCAGTCAGGAAGTCATGGCCAGAGGCCAGAGGTACATGTTTGGACCTGCCTCAGGGTCAGTTGATGGTTGACCCTTGACAGGCTGCTCTCCTTCACTGAAACGACAAGCGGCCCTTGGAAACCACCAACAAAATGGGTGAAAAGGCACCAAACCAACCACCAATTTCTGCCTCCCCCTTGAAACTTACAACGTCAGCAGTAAGCAAGGAACAAAGTGATAAGGTGGCCCCTCATGTCCTTACCATGGAAGGTGGTGTCACAGTGCTGCCGACGGAGTTCCAGTTCAGCCAGTTCACTGAGCAGGGCAATGCCAGGAATCCCTGAGCTCCACGGAGAGGGCAAGGGAAGGGGAGGCACAGGAGATGGAGGGGGAGGGGAGACTCCAGGGCTGGGAGTTCACCGAGGTCAATGCTGGCAGCAATCAGGGCCTCCAAGCCACATGGCCCCGCCTCCACATCAGGCTGCAGCGAGGGGACATCTGGTGAGGCAGCATCACTCTCATCCTCCTGGCAGCCATCTTCTAGTGTTGCAGCCAGGCTATCCTTCACAGCCATCACCTCCGGGGAAGGCTCCGGAATGAGAGCATCTGGTCTAGGATCCTCCTGATGTTCTTGTGAGGCAGAGTCCAAGCCGTCCGGGCCATCCCCGACCAGCAGGGGGCAAAAAGGGGTCTCCTTGGTCAGCTCTGTGGAGCTGGGCCTCTGGGGGTGCACAAGGAGATGGGGAGGGGGAGGGAGGGAGGGTTCCACTTCAGTGTCCCCAGCCCCACTAGGTGGGCTGGCTTCTGCCTCGCAGCGTGGCTCCTGCTCTGGTGGGAAGGTGCGTGACTGTTCAGGCTCAGCTGCTGTGGAGACAGTTTGCATAGTGTCGGGATCAGCTGGGTCCAGGGGTAATGGTGATGCGTAGCCCAGACCAGCCACAGGGTAGGAATAACCAGGGGGAAGATCTAGAAGGAGAAAAAAGAGCACCGAGATAAGCCACGGGAAAAAGGAGAGACAATACAGCCTACTGAGATCAGCTTGGGCTCTCTAAACCACACAAAATATGTATCAAACATAGAAAAAGGGCATCTTGAATTGTACAACCTGGCCTCAAATTTCTAAAGCCTTCTCTACAGATAGTCTGTAAAGGCTCCCAAGTTCTATCATTATAATATGTTCAACAAATTAAAATCACTGTATTCGTTTAGCAGGGTTTTTTTTACATTTTTTGCCTTTTGTGAATGGATATGAAGTACAAAGTATGAAGTACTGGGGTGAAATGGCTGGAGGAGGCCTAGGGACCAAGAGATGGCATGTGAAATTTGGCATATAGCAACTCCAGATTTCCTTCTGATTCATCTTTAGCTTTTGGTAGGTGCCTCCTACAGTCTCAACTCTTTCACCATGAGGTCTAGATATCCGGTTTGCTATAAGACTGTCAATATGCTTTTCATATTCTGTGCAATACTACACTCTAGAAACCATATTGCCTCAAACAGGCTGAATTTCATAACACTTACTAGTAAGAGAAAGCCTATGTAAAGAGCTAGTAGCAATGGTTATATCAATATTGTATTCCCTTGGAAAGGCACACTGGCTGAATTCTTGTACCCATGACATGCCTTTGTGAATGCCACCTTCCCTGCCCCATTATCAATGCTGACATGAATTTCTACCTGGTTCCAGTGATTTGGGGTAGTCCTGGGCTGGCTGCCCTTCAGGCTGCTTGTCCTCCGCCTCAGGACCCGTGGAGTTCTGTGAGGGCACTGGACTTACAGCAGGTGAGCGTGGCACCACAGCAGGACAGACAGGTAAAGTGCAGGGCGCAGGGCATTTAGGTGGGTGGCAGCATGGAGAGAGCTTGGCTGAGCAGGCAGCTGATGGCGACAGGCCCTTTGGGGGAGCATTTAAGGCAATCGCTTTGTGAGATGGTTTGAGTGGCTTCTCAGGGCCAGGCATCTGCAGTTCTGGGGGTGGCTCTTCAGGCTTCCTCTGAAAAGGGGAAAAGATGGATGGTCAAGAAGCTGTCTTCAGTGCTTAGATATACTACTTTTGTTTTGGCTACAACTCCCAGAATCTACCAGCTGGCATAGTCCCCCTGAGACTCTGGGAGTGCAGTCCAAAAAGTAATTTCTCCAAGATCTGCCAATCTCCCAGAAAATCAGGTAAGTCCAGTAATGATACTGTCAGTAAGTGTGTCTGGGATTTCTAAAATGCCCCTGATGCTTTAAAGTTTAACAAACTGATTTACAGTCATTAGGCATGCCTTTCTGCTTCACACCTTTGCCTCCTCTTGATGTGCCTTTATCTATGCACCAATTCTGACCTCCCACCCCAATTCTGATCAGGCTGAGTGGCCATTTATTTCAGGGTTGGACAACTGTGACTTGTGAATCTCTGCTATCTCAACCTTTTCCCAAAATATTGGTCTAGAAATTCTTTTTCACCAAAGATGACGAATCATGCCCCCAGCTGTCAGACCCAAATAGCCGATTGATTGACCATTTCTTCATTTCTGTTTTTGGCCAGTATAGGTGTTTTTTCAAAACCAGAAGTGACCAGAATGTTACTTCGTGCTTCCTTAAAGAACTGGTATGGTTCTAAAATGATTGAGCAATCTCATTCCTGAAAAAAGTGGGATGGAATAGTCAGTCTCAAAGGGTTACTATTAACCAATTTTTGTTTTTAAAAAGGCTTCAGACAAAATTTGGGGTACTGGGGTGAAAATGGGGGTGGGTAGGCCGCCAGAGCCCCACAGTGGGCTAACACAGTCCCCTAATGCTGGGCACTTGCCCACCACTGCTCTACAGACTGGGTGAGAAGAACCACAATGTGGTTTCATGGAAGAGATGAATACACTTGAGATTAAAACTATTTTGTGCTTCCTATTCTAGGGCTTTGTATCACTCCAGACTACAGAGTGCTCTTTGCTTTAAAATAGGCAATCAGAATTCTAACCAAAAGCAACTCACATTTAGCATCATTAAAAGCTGAGTTTTGTAATGTCATTACCTAAAGTTAAAAGATGACTATTTGCTGAACTGCCATAATGTATATACGCAGCAGAACATCTTGTAGCCTTAGGGATGGAGAATGCAGGGAACTGTGTGGACTACAGAAAATCCAGTTCTCTGAACACAGGAAATGTTATACAGCCTCTTTCAAGGCTTTGCTAGGCAGCAGCCTCACACTTTTTCCAAGTTCATCTCTGCACCTAATTTTGGGAAGCTGAGCTTCAGGGAAAGTTGAATCCTGGCCACAATATAATTGTGCTTCCTTTTGTGCTTGCACAGAAATCACAACACACACAAAGCCCTGATCATGACCCTCTGGAGTCAGCAAGTGTTCTTCTTCTACATGGGATATTAGTTTCCATCATTAGCCTCACCAGGCAGTTAGAAGCAGGATGTTGACGAGCATGGATCTGTAGCCAATATAACTTCCTTTGAGATGACTCAGGAGATAACTTTTGCTCTCAACCAGGATCTGGACAAGCACCAGGGCAAGATTGCTCACTCAGTCTGACTGACTAGAAAATCTATTGAAAGTGAACAACCATGTGTGTATGTGTGTGAATGCACACTTACATGTGTACATATATATGTGAGTATGCCTTTCCTGCTACATGTGGTTTGGCTTACTTGGATGAGACATCTGGAACTGTACAGTCACCTTTTTGCAATGCACTTTGCTCTGTGTGTGTGTGTGTGTGTGTTTGTGACGCCCTGTGGTCTGGAATGCACAGGCTGATGTATATTAAAGCAGGCTGTGCGGGTGGTCCAGGTTTTCTTGTTGATACTACAGGGAACAGAACTGAACTTTGCAGGCATAAGAACTGCTACACTGGGGCTTATTCCTCAACAGACACTTATAAAACTAAAGCAGTGCTTGTTAGGAGAATACTCAAATTGGGTACACCCGGCCCTACCTCACTGGTTTCATCTCTGCCTGCTCTGTGTTTGTTCCCACCCTCTCAGCCCTACCCACTGCCAAAACACAGGTCTTCCTGTCCCAGGACTTTTGCTCAGTTCAGTGGTTCTCAACCTGTGGGTCCCCAGATGTTTGTGGACTTCAGCTCCCAGAAGCCCCAGCCACTATGGTCAATGCTCAGGGCTTCTGGGAGCTGAAGTCCATGAACATCTGGGGACCCACAGGTTGAGAACCACTGGCTTAGTTGGAATGAAGTGTGTGTATGCGTCTCCAAGTCACCTGGTGATTTACAGTGACCCTGTGAATTTCATAGGATTTTATTAGCCAAGGAATACTCAGGTGTTTTTGCCAATTCCTTCCTCTGAAATATAGCCAATAGCACACGGTATTCATTGGTTGTCTACCATCCAAGTACTATCCAGAGCTGACCTTGCTTAGCTTCTAAGATCAGGTGGCATCTGGTGTACACAGGACACTCAATAAATTCCTAGACCCTAAAAAAGATTCTCACATGCATTTTTACCTGATGTAGAGGGAAATACTAGATTGTCATTTGGTCCATTGAGCTCTGGCTTGCCATGGCCTCCAAAACACAAGGGGTTCTTCTCCCAAGTAGGGGTATTATTTTTCCAGTCCTCTAACAGGAAAGGACGTTAAGAAGGACCACAATGGTGATGTCGTCTGTTTGCATACGTACCTGGCTATGCGAGTGCCGCTGCATTTCTAACGCTTGTGTGGCACGCTGTTGTTGTTGCTGCTGCTGCTGCTGCTGCTGTTGCTGCAGGGCATAGAGTTCTTGCTGACGCAGGAACTGGGAGCGGGAATAGACAGGGAGTTGCCCCGTGTGCTGCAGGTGAGAGCCAGGCCCTCGGCTAGGATACATGGGTGGCCAAATTGATGCCTGATCCATGACCTCAGCTGCTGAGAGATAGGAAGGTTAATCAGAGAGGTAAATAAAGCCAACAAAGAAAGGCCTCCCTGATTCCTGAGCCAGAGAGCCACACCTGTCTCCTCGGATCAGAGAGGCAGGTCCCCTACATATCATTCCTATTAGCATCTCTATGGTGTGGGGTTTTCCTGCCCATCCCTTTCTCCTGCTACTTACCCAGCGTGTGGGGGGCACCATGGGCTGCAGGCTCAGACGGCAGGATGACTAGCTGTGCAGGTGGTTCTTGCGACAGGGGGAAGACTGGTTGCATGGCACTAGGCATAGAGGCTGGGAAGCCGGGTGGCAGATTTTGATGCAAAGCAGGGTGCCCGATGCCTGGAGTGTTGGGAAAGAGGACACACTTGAGATGGAGAGAAAGCTCATACCTGCACTCACAGCAATCTTATATGCTTTATGGTAAAGAGAAGGGATTTACAGAGGAAAGTCTTGCTTTTTCATGTCCACACCTCTCCTGCCCACACATTACTTAAGTAAACTTTTCATATAGTACCCATACACTCATGGTAAAACAGACACATAGGACAGCGTATATATCATACATGCAGTTTTATCACACAGAAATCATATGTTATTGTGGTGTGCCTTTGAGTTGTTTCTGACTTATGGTGACTCTAAGGCAGACCTATCATAGGATTTTCTTGGCAAGATTTGTTCAGAGCGGGTTTGCCTGTACCTTCCTCTGAGTCTGAGAGAGTGTCACTTGCTCAAGGTCACCAAATGGGTTTCCATGG
The DNA here is from genome assembly GCA_948472985.1 of Iguana delicatissima. NCBI lineage: Eukaryota > Metazoa > Chordata > Lepidosauria > Squamata > Iguanidae > Iguana > Iguana delicatissima. The sequence continues at coordinate 266,690 of CAOKZL010000678.1, forward strand.
TCACATGGGGAATCGACCCTTGGTCTCCAGTGTTGTAGTCCAATACTCAAACCACTACACCACATGGCTGTAGAGATCATATATGTATAGGGAAATCATCAGATAGCCCTTAGAGATAAGGGGAGCTGTCACTTCACCTGACTCTTCAAGTCATCTGTCAACTTACGGCTACCCCATGAATTTTTCATAGGATGCTTTTAGGCAAGGAATACTCAGAGGCAGTTTGTGACTCTACTTGGCTATAAATAACAGCCTTGGCAGGAAGGTCTGTCCCAGGTCTGAAACAGCTGCAAGTGCTGAATTGTAAGACAGACGACAATTCAGATTGCGTCACTGCTCATATTGCAACATATACAAAGGATATGGTGTGTATGACTTTTAACTGCTTTGATATATGACAATCTTAGATACATGACTGTCTTCCAAGCTGGTATTTCATAACATGCGAAACAGCCCCACACATCCATCACTCTGGATGGCAGAGTTGCCTTTGGTCCTCAAAGCAATGGAACTAGGAACTTTGGGTGAATTTCACACGTCATCTCATAATGACCCACTCAAAACATAGGAAGAAGCAATAGTAAAGTGTTCACCAGTTGCCAAGTGTGATTGGCAGGACAACAATCAGTGAAGGAAAAGACAGACGGGCTAGCAGAGAAGAAAGAAAGGAACCTGAAAGTGCTGTGATATCAAGGTACCAGTTACGACTCTGGAGTGAAGCACATCAAGGACAAGGAGATTAGCTGCCTGTACGCATGACCCAGTTAAGGCTTCTGATTCAATGCAGGCTATGACGTACACCTTATCTCTGACTCTACTGACCGTATGAGTGTCCACCCATCCAGAGCGAAGGGCTGCGTGTCCGGGGCAACCAGTGTGCATGAGCTGGGTGGGTGTGAGCTGCTGGGTCTCCTCCCAACTGGCTGGCTTGCAATGACGAACTGCCTGCAATCATCAGGTGAGGGGTAAGGTCTCCAGGGCAGCTGCTTGACGGATGGATGCGCGCAAATTCCACTAGGTCTTTGTTATCCCTGACGGGGTTTTTTTTTTTAAAGATAAAACAAAGACAGGTGAGCTGGAACAAAGTATTCCCTCAGATTGAACTAAAGGACTATAAAACATCGGGCCATTATGAAATTATGGCCTTCAGGCTTCATAATCAGGAAGTGGGAGACTCTCCAAAAAAACCAAGGCATCTTTTCTCATGAGAGGTCCATCCTAAAGCCACCATTAGGCCATTGAATGAAGAATCCTTTACTACCACCCAAACAATGCCCGTCCAAAATTTAAGTCACCAAAATAACCAGCCCCACTGCTGTTCTTCCCACATGCTTTGTTGTATGCCCTCAAGAGATCATCCCAGCCTTAACACTAAGTACACTTGCAACTCAATATTCTTTTATGCTCCGCCCTCCCCAATCCACGTAGTTGTAATGGGCCCTTACTGGAGCAGAAGGTCTCTCCCTGCCAGGCCTAGGCGCTCCTCACACAGCCGGTTCCGTTCCTCCTCAGCATCCAGGTCGATGACATGCACAGGCCGTGCTGCACCAGCTGTGAGAAAAAGAGTAGCAGGAGGAAAGCACAGTTAAAAGGCAGGATTAATCACACCTTCTGGCAGCACATAAAGGAGAACTTCTCCAAGACCCGGCCTTTCTCATGGGGACACAAATAGGTGCAAGCAATGAAGGAGGGAAAAAATCCACAGGAAAGAGGTCACAGCACAATAGAATTCATCATCACCATCACCTCCTGCTCTGTGCAGCTCAGCAGGAGTTCCAGCTAGAGTAAGGAAAGGGAAGAGGTCCTATTTGAAGAACATTAGCTGAGCTTGAAGAACTGGTTTGCCAAGAGCCAAAAATGTTGATACATGAGGGCTTATATGAAAGAAAGGGAAGCCTGGATTCATTTAGCAGATGGCTGCAGGCTCACTAAGCTCTCATTCACATCTGATCAGTATGAATGAAAAGGGCTCCATGCTCTGAAGGAGAGCATACCCCTGGCCCTGCCTCTGACACCGTGCAGCTCCCCCGTCTTACTTCACTCATTCTTCAGATGTTTTCCCACTGTCCCTTCAACAAGGGTAGGCTCCTTCATGTGGGCAACGCATGAGAAAAGTTTGAGACTAGTGAGGGAGGTGCACAATTATGGGCATATCTCTTATAGGAGAATAAAGATTATACTGGGCTGAGAGTGATTTTTTAAAAAAAATCATCATGGGAATATGGATATGCCCACTGCCTGGCCACCCCACACCCTCAGGCCCATTACCTTTGAGGCCCACAGCAGCCCGGCCCTGCCGACTGGAGCTGGATCCATACGCTGGCTCAGGCCGATTCAGGGTGTCCTTCTGACGAGCTACAGCCACCGCAATGCCCACAGGAGGCTGGCGCACCTCACCATCCCCATGGCCCAGCTCATGGTCCCTACTGCGGGCACAGTCAGGTCGTTCCAGCTCCTGCTGTCCCTTGGCCCCCAGGAACTTGCCCCCATCCTGGTGGGCACAGCTGCCCTTAAGGCTGCCCAGCCCCACAAAAGGAGCTTTCTGGCCCACAATAAGTGCTTGGTTACTGTACTTTAGCAGGTTTTTCATGGCCGACACCTCATCAGGGGGAGTCTGCACTTCTTGGGTGAGCACAGAGCCTTGGGTCATGAGTGCTGCCTGCTGAAGGCTGCTGCTAAAAGGGTCCAGGTAGGTGCCCTTCCTTTCCTCTGCCATAGACAAAGGAGGGCCCTGGCCCTGCACTGGCCATGGAGGCAAGTGTGGTGGTCCATTGTAGCCCAGAGAGCTGAGCTCCATTGATTTGCGTTTGGACTCTGTGTGGGCACCTGCCTGCTCCACCTCCGTTTGCAAGTGCTGCTGGTGGCGGATGCGTGCCACTTTCTGGGTGCCAGGCGTTAGCGGCTCCTTGGGGGCCTTGTCTAAAGTGCAGCAGGACTGGCTGAGTTTGCACAGTGTCTCTTGAGGGCTGGGGCGGGCACAGTCCTGAGGTGGCACCATCTCAAAGTGCCCACTCTTAGGTTGATGGGGCAGGCTACCAAAATGGCTGTCTGAGCTGGTGTTGTTCAGATACTCCAGGCCTTTGAGGCGGGCACTGGAATTCTGTGACCAATCCAGCCGCCGTTCAGCCTTGCCCTCTGCTTTGAGGTGAGAGAATGGGTGGTTTCCATAGGAGGGCGGCTGCTCTGGACCCACGTCATGGGGGCGCTCTTTGCCCTCACAGGGCTCAGAGGGTACTTGGAAGGAGCGGCTCTTGTCAGTCAAGTGGCCTACAGAAGGCACAAAAGTGGCCCCACTGATGCGTAGCTCCCGGCCAGCCTTATCCTGCAGAGGGCACATCCCATCTGGACTGGAATGAAGCTGCAGGCAGGGGAAGCTGCCAGTCGTTGTGCTCAGGGTTGGGGGCCCAGTGGGCAGACTAGATGGGACAGTGTAAGAGACCGAGTGGTGCAGCATCTGCCGTCGCTCCAGGCACTCGCTGTAGGATTGGGGAGGCTCATGGTGTCCAAGATCCTTGGCACAGCGGCTCTGGGCCCCAGCATGGCGTGGCAGGATGCCTCCACCACAGCTGGGGAGAACAGCTTTGCCTGAGTCGCCATTCAACACCTTGGAGCTCAGCAGGCATGAGGGCAGGTGCTTGGGCCGGCTGTCGCAAGAGCCTCCTCGCTGAGAAGCCCCTTCCTTGCAGTTCCCTTCTGGAGTCATAGGCATCACCAGCTTGTGCCTCTCCTTTGCCTCATCATCTGCTGCCCGTTCCTTGCCATCGCCCTTGGCCCCTTTGTCCTTTGATAACACAAAGCGCTCATAGTCCTTGTGGCACTTTTGTCCATGGCCAGCCTCCCGGTCCCGGCTGCAGGAGCCAATTGGGTGACCAGGTGCTGCCCGGGCAATGCTGGGGAAGTTGTGATTGGCTGACAACAGGGTAGGCTGAGCTGGCAGGTTCCGCAAATAAAAATTGTCTGGAGAAAAGAGACAAGTAATTAGGAAAGGCCTCCTCATCCTATATATATACCCTGGCCAACACCAGCCCATATTGCAGTTCTCATAATATCCCAGCCCATGGCCTGTGGCCCAAACAGCTCTGAGAGCAAGACCTCTTTTGCCATACTGCAATATTACCAGGCAGGACAAAGACAGAGCTACTTCTCATGCAGAAGCTAAAATGACAAATATCTAGGGCCCATCTGAAAGATGTGGCAGGAAGAGGGAAGTGACATCTGGTACACTTCAATTACAGAGACCAGGTCCTTTCTTCATCCTTTCCCCTTCTCTCTTTGCAATTTGCTGAGATATTTCATTCCACAGTGGCTATTTTGCCCCCTGATGGGACCCCTACATATTCCACCCAAGTCCCCAAACTTGCCTTTCTGGCTTTCATAGAAACGGTGCTGGCCATATAGGACATTGCTGTTTCCATGGTGATCCAAGTGGCTCATAGGAAGAAAAGTGGATGCTAAGCTCCCAGAGAACCTTGGGTAACCTGGAGCTAAACAAGAGGCAGCAAGGAATGAAATGTCAGCATCACAACATAGTGGTCGTAAAACCAAGTCACTAGCTAGTCCCTTAGCCCATTCTGTCTCTACACCTATGCTGAAATAAGACTATTGGGGCAAAATTCATAGCCCTTTGAATCAATGAATTTGTAAAAGCCCTTCTTGTTCTGATGGTATGAATCACCACCAACAGCTACAGCTGGGGAATTGTTCCATTTCAAGCAGCAGGAAGACAGGAGTGTGAGGATTTAGTCTGTGATGGTATTGAGTGGGCAAGCAGTCCAAACCTATTTGTACCACACATAGAAAGCTCTTCTGATACTAGCAGGGAAGAAATTCTGACACCTTGAAAAAAAAGATAGCATGAGATAAAGTCAAAGGAAGTGAGGAGTAGGAGAGAATTCTGATAGGCATGGATCTCCAGATTCTTCATAAAACTAAGCAAAGTTGTTTTTAATATTAGTCCCTCAGTTCAATGGGGGGAAAAAACCCAATATCATCCACCTGTACTATAATATGGGTCCAATCCCAAAGGAAATGGCAGAAACTTGAACAAGGTTGGAGGTGTATTCTTATGTTTGAATAAATCTGAATTTTGCACCAAAGTGATTATACTCCTGCTACTGGAACAAATCTATACAAAACCAGCCACCTACAAGTAAAGTATTCTGTTCCAAAGCTTCAGCTTTTCAAAGACTATGATTTGTTAACTGTTTTGATAAGGGCTGGGGGACTGAACAGAGAGAACAGACTAACTGGGATTGGTAGTGGTGTGCATTTTGGCAATGAATAGTACCATAAGGAAAGACTGTTATCTGCTCTCAAAAGTACTGCAGATTTGAGCTCTGACTATTTCAAGTACTTCTCTTAGCCATACTGTACTGTTCTCTATAGACATACAGGCTAGAAACTTGGTTTCTTCAAAATATTAACATGAAAGAGAAAATTCTGAATAACCTGGGGCTGCTACCATATCCCTGACACCATGCTTGCCTGGAGGAGAGAAAACCTACTCATAGCTATTAACTTTATAGCGTTCACTAGGACAGTATCCTCCTGGACTCCTGCCAGTCTGTGTCTGGGTCAAGTGTCAAGTACTGCCACTAAGGATTTTAGTTGGAGGAAGGCAGGGCAGAGCGAAGCACTTTGATGGCTGCCAAGGTGAGCATTACCAGAGTGGCCAAACGTGGCCTCAACAAGCACTAGCTGTGGGTTTTGGCTCCTAAAGCTCAGGAGTTTAATTCCTAATTCTTTCACAGTTCAAATAAATATCTCAGTCATAGCTGAAAGTCAACTCCCTCATTTGTAAAATAATGACTATTGTAAAGACTAGGTCACCAATATGCATTTTAAAAGTGGCAAAAACAGAACCAGAGCAGCTTTAAAAAGATGGAAATGCTTACTGCTCTACCACTTCAGAAACGGAAATTGCCACTTGTTGAAATGCAAAGGAAGATGCAATTCTACAGAACTGGCTAAAAAGACAGGATAATATTGGTAAAATTAAGCTAACAAGTTAAAAGAAATTATATTATACGTATGCCTTCCAAAATAAATTACAGAAATATGGAAATTTTATTCCAAGAAAAATATTTGCTTTTTTAATTGGGAAATAAGAGAGATATGCATTGAGAGAAACAGGACAGGTTCATATTTTTAGAGGCTGAACAACATTGATGGGTCTATGGATGTTCTCCTAATAGCAGCTTGTTGTTGTTGTTGTGCATTGCCAAGTCATTTCCGACTTATGGTGACCCTAAGGCAAACTATCATGGGGTTTGCTGGGGCTCAGAGTTTGTGATGCACTCAAGGTCACTGAGTGGGCTTCCATGGCTGAGCGGGGAACTGAACCCCACTCCTCAGGGTTATAGTCCAGTGCTCAAATCACCACACCATGCCAGCTCTCTAACAGAAAGTAAAGCCTTAGAAACAGGAACCAAAAACAGTCTGCATATTAAATATATACGCATATTTGCATAGTATAGGTGACTAATAATTGTTCAGTTAGAACTAGCCCTACCTAATCTTGAGCAGCATCCCTTCACACACAGTACAGAGAAGAAGCCACAGGAAAGATTCTCCACACTTCTTCTGTTTTTGACTCAGAGCTCCTCAGGTTCAAACCCAAGCACTGTGCCAAGTCACCGAACTCCCTTCCTCTTGTCTAAGTCTCCCCATTGTCCTCTGGACTCTTCTCTGTAGTTCTTCACAGGAGGAGGAAGCTGGCCCTCCTTATGCCTGCCCAACTAATCTCCCTAGTCAGCCACACACCAGCACTTTCAGCCCTGCTGCCCCACCCCCACCCCACCCACCCCCGGACGGGCCGCCTGTCAGCGTGATGCCGACATTCTTGCCCGCACCCCACCCCCAGCAGCCCCGGCATGCCGGAAGCCAGCTGGCAGCCGTTCAAACTAGCAGTCGGGCTGGCTGCCAGGGCACCGTGCCAGCAGCACCTTGCCTCTCACACTTTAACTTTCTGCCTCTCACGGGGAGTGAGGACGTCGGGGAGAGGGGAGGCAAGGAGAGAGGGCACAACAAGAGTCAGCCAGCCAGGGGAGGGAGGCAGAGAATGAGAGAGAGAAAGAGAGAGAGGCAGAGGGACAGCGAGGGAGACAGAGCTCCATGAAGAGCAAGGCTATTTGGAGAGGGACAAGGCCTCCTGGGCAGCAACACAGTCCAGCTGGAATGGCACAGGGGAGGAGGTGGACAGAGCTACATCTTAGGAGCCTACCAGTTGGACGCCACTTTTCTTGGGGTGCCTCAAGTAAAGGTGACAGAACCTTCCATTGCACCGGCAAGCAAAGGCTGGAATGACAAGGGACTGCAGTTTGGGCGACCGGAGGCCAGTTAGCTGACCTGTATATAAGGGAGATTTATGGCCAGAACAAAGAGGAAGTTTGGAGATGCTAGTGAGGGGCATTGATGAAACTTGGGGGGTGGCCACGGGCAAATGTTGAGGTGAGGAGGAAACCCAGCTATTTCATATTGACCAGGTCTCTGGCAAATTCTTCATCCAAACTATTTGCTCAAATGTCCTTAAAATAAGGGGAAAAAAAGAGAATGAGGCAGCTCATAGCATCTTGGGGGAATTTCTGAAGCTCAAACTCAGTAGTAATGAAGAGAAAATACAAACTATTGTTTCTTTGTGTTCCTTACCAATTTCTTCCCAGCAGATAGGAAAAATGCCTCCCTGTCTGTGCTACGTAAAATAGAATAGTACAAGAGAGCAACTTCACGTTTTGTGGTCAGAAGGTGGAGCATAGAGACAGCTGGCACTGCAGGGACTCCAAAAGCAGAAGGTGTCCTGCATAGCCTGGTGTCCTACAAGTGCTGAGGCCCCTCTCTCTGTATGTGTGTTGGCTCATCTTTGGTTCTTGGCATGTTATCTTCCACAAGTGTGTAGACCTCCTCAGTCAAGGTTGTCTGTCTTTTGTGACTTTACATGAACAGGCTATTGTACAGATTCTGGTGCCTGGCACAGAACACTGAGAAACTCAGTTGACTTTTTACACATCACCTTTCTAATCCTCATGGTTGCAACAGTCAGCATAAAGATGTTCACATGGTGATTTCCGCAAGAGGTTTCTATGTCCCAAAAGACAGAGCTTTTACACCTGCACGTCTACTCATCTCTCTCTTAAAAGTGTGCATTTATGTCCTCTCTAGTAATAAACCTTCTTGGATGCATTCATCTCTAGTTATCCTAAGGTTTTTGGAAATTGCATGCACACAGTACAATCATACAGATTAAACACGGTTAGAGACAGATACTGTTTTCAGAATTTATTCTGGTAACAGAATGTGAATAGGTTGTTGTGGGTTTTCCGGGCTTTGAGGCCATGTTCTATTAGTATTGTCTCCTGATGTTTCGCCTGCATCTGTGGCTGGCATCTTCAGAAGGTGCTCTGACGATGCCAGCCACAGATGCAGGCGAAATGTCAGGAGAAAATACTAACAGAACACGGCCTCAAAGCCCGGAAAACCCACAACAACCTATGGATTCCAACCATGAAAACCTTCGACTTTACATAGAATGTGACTAGTTCAAGCATAGAAATTTCAGCTCCTTTGACTTCACATTTGTGATTCTTGGGGTGGTGGCAGCTGAAGAACAGAGAATAGTGAACAGGCTTCATATAATCTCAAAGAATTTGTGGAGAATGGATTTCTCTTTCCAGAGGATATCCTATATACATCTGGCAACAGCCTGCCCGCTGACAGTATGAATGTGCTTCATCTTTACCAATCATCTTTACCTTCGTGGGAGTGTGAGAACCAAATCTGGGAGGTGCTAGAGTGGGGGCCACGGAAGGCTGGCTCTGATGGGGATGATGCAGGACCTGTGGGATGTGGGGGTGCCGGTGAGCCCAAGCTGCTGCTCAGGAAACTGCCCATAAAGGATGAGGCAGGTGAGTTTCCCATCAACCCGCTTCCTGTTGGTACACAAAACAGAGAGAGAAAAAAGAAGGAAGGAGAGTGTCAGTGTACAGATGGACAACTCACTGAATTGCCCACAAAAGTGAACTTTCAATTAATTCATTTGGATGTTTTGTCCTGTCCACTACATTACATTGTCCTGTACACTACATTACATTGCAAATATTTATATTTTCAAAATTAATTCTGAAGCAACAGTTGCAAAACAGTAGCATACATTTTGGTTATTCCTCATCTATTTAAAATCCTAATTCATTGGACTATTTGTCCCAAGAACCAGGTTTGGAGAGAGAAGAATAACACTATTAGGAGACATATAGGCACAGCCACTGCACACCTTTACCTGCAGTTTCTGGATGCATAAACATGGTTTCCCACACAAACTGGCAGCTCTGATGGTGCTGTCCACATTGGGGGCAGAGTTAGCATTAGTGTGAATGTATAGAGAAAACCTCTGAGAGTCACAAACTGCATAGGTCTTCTGAATAGGGTACCTACACACAAGCAAGTTGTGGGAGTAGCCTTTATTACTTAACAATAATAATTGAGCACACACAATCTTATCAGAAAACAAGGGATTGTAGGTAAATGTGTCATGGGCTACGAATCCTGGGTAGTAGCTGGCATGCACACAGAACCCTCTGGTATACATGTCTCCAACCTTGTCATCACTAGCACATCAGCTCAAGACCAGTAGTTTAAACACCATCTTACAAGCCCTGGAGGGTAAGCAAAGGAGAACCCACATGCAGCTTATTGAATTCTAGGACAGTATCAGCGTGAAACAATTAGTTATAGGGAAATAAGGGGGACTGAAGCAAGTTCTCTTCAAAGATATATGCAGAAATTACAAATACAGTGTAAACCTAAACACAGAAACTGTGAAGCCATGATACAGAAACACTGCACATATGCATTAGAAAGATCAGGGGGTTGGAGGAGGGAGACGGGAGGGGGAAGGAATCCCCTCTTTCCATGCATTGAATCACTGGATCTTTGGTGATGAAGGTTTTTGCCTAGCCCAGACAACTTAGCCTCCAAATTTCTTGGCAAACAGCCCCTGCCTGATTCTGCAGTGTCTTGGCTTGCTGTAGCCCACTACACATCCAGAACCCACTTCCCATGAGAAGAAAACCTTAATGTAGCTCTTGCGTTATGTCACCTGAACTAGACACAGAAGGGTTGGTTCTGACAAGACAACGGAGTTTGACTTGTGCCGTAACACCCATGCGAGCAGAGTAATGTGGAGGCAGTGAGCTCATGTGTGATTGCCTAGTTCCTTCAGCTGACGGAAGATTCTAACAGGTGATTTCATGGGCTTTAGTCTTATTCATTAGAAGCAGAATGCTTAATGGGAAGTATTTTTGCTCAGGACAGCTGCTGATTTAGACTTGAATCTATGACGGTGAGTTACGGTAGAATCTGTTTTTAGGAAATTTTCTCAGTCTGGATCTCCTAGGTCTGTTGATCACCAATGTGTCTACTTTGTGTAATGGAGACAGCAGTTATGTTGTATAATGGAAGTTCTGTAAAGCATATGGCTTTAACTGTTCTAGCCCTTGCTGATAGCAGAAGACTCCTCACTGCAAAGTACATCTGGTTCCCACTTCCACAAGTTCATGTCATCCCATGAAGTAAAGGCTTAGTCAGGCCTACAGAAACCCAAATGTCCTACTATAAGAATTGGCTGTTAGACCTTTCCTTCCCAGGCAGCAACACAACATGCCAATATTCAATAGTATTTCCATATGGGAAAGCTTTACCAATTGGATTTCTGCCTGCCATATGACTGATTAAAGGTTATACCACAATGCTAAAGAATAAAGAGAAATAAAAATGGAAACTTTATGATTGCTTGAAGGATCTGACTTGGCCTGCAAATAGTATTGTGTGCTATCTATGGGCGATGAGCCTGGACCTTTTAGTCATCACCCCAAGGTATTTGACGTGGGCGAGTGCCTGGAGAGGCATCCAGCCAAGAAGCAGGAAGTACTCCTCACTTTAAGCCAGCCCACGCTCCCTGGCTAATCCCACCGGGATGCCACAGTGATGAGTGTGGGGATGTGGTTACAAGGGCAGGGCCAAGGCCGCTCCCCACAGCTGGGGTGGGGGTGAGTGAGAGCTTATGTACTAGCCAGCTAGGGAAGTCCCTTTCTGGACATTGTGAAGGGGCCAAGTCAGATTGGGGGACGGGAGAGGAGAAGAGTCCCTGATGGGGCTTTGAGAACCCTTCACCTCAGGCTCTCTCACAGGCTGAGCTCAGATTAGTGAGGACCTACAGGATTGCTGAATCTCAGACACAACTCAGATTGCCAGACAAGACCACAGGCTTCTTTCCTCAAGGGGTAAATTGTCTGAGACTTTTTCAATGCTCAGGAGGAAGCAAACTGAATTCCTACCTTCCTGAGATACTTATCTCATTTGTTCACAGAAGCCTCCAATTGTTAACAAAATCCAGGTCTGCAAATTCCGCTATCTGCCCACTAACTCCATTGTTAAACTGTTTTATAAAGCAGCCTCTCTTGCATTCACCTCAATATCAGGACAACACCTCCCCAACCTATCCTGCCCCATGAAATACCATCCACCCACCACTCCCATCCTTAAATCTACATAGCCTGGGAAACTTGTCACATAGTCTAGTCCCTTCCAGAGACACTGTCTGCAGCTAGCCTATTAACTCCTTGTCCAGTGGCTTACAGCATTACAACATGCCCTATGAGCCTTGCTTTACTTGCATGCAGCCTACATAAAGAAAACCGAAGCAATGTGGCTAAAAACCTGCACTTTCATTCAAATCTTAGCTGTGCTGGGTGGCATTGGGGATGTCGGTTCCCATAAGTTTCTTACTTGTTCCTATGAGACTGACAGAAATAATCACAAAAAACAAATTAGTGAGATAACTTCAATTTTAAAAAAGATTTGAAAATGATTTCGAGTTGAACATATCTCCAGATTTCTAGAAGCAGTATAGTCTTCCCCTAGTTTCTCCCATCTAGTGTTATATGGACTGTCACAGATAGTCTGGCTGTGTGATGTGGTCAGTTAGTTCAGCAGAAACATGTTGTGCAGAATTTGGACAAACAAAGGTGCAACAGGGGAAAGAGAGGAAGCACTAGAGAGTTGCAATTCCCTCCCTGTCTGGAGTTGCATGCACCTCCCTTCATATACACGAACAAAAGTAAGTGCTTATGTACTGACTAGGACACCTGAACTCAATGCTCAGAGACTGCAGTGACTCTGCTGATTAAAAGAGCCTTACCCAATCTCTAATGTTTTCAGAGACTACTGCCCTCACTGGCAAAGTCCAGTGCTGACTCAGTTTTCTGTTGCTATGCTAGCTGGATTAAAAAATCCACCCCTGGTAGAGTTGCACCCTGTTACTGACATGCTCTGCAACATAACAATAAGACATTTAAGGACTGGGAATTGACCATACTGCTGTTTGCTTATTTTCATTTTATTTCCTGTCACCTTTATGCTTTCTTTCCATGCACACATGCACACTTCAAGGTCTGAAGCCATTCCAGTGGGGTCCTGTATAATGTATCACCACCTGATCAGGGAGTGATCCTTGAATTTTGGCACCCCAGACAGCTGCTTAGTTTGCTTTTGTGATTTGGCTAGTTTTATAATGGAGCCACGGCTTTAATTAGCAAAGATGATTATGTCATCTGCCACCCATCTCAGGCCACCTCATTTTCCTTGTGTCCAACTGCAATCTTCACAATAACGTGAGAGAGAAATGGGATTTTTTCCAGCAACAACACATTATTTTGAGCTATCCTTTTTACAATAAAAAGTATTTTGAGGAAGCTTGCTCTTGAATGGGCAATTAAGACCCATTAGCTTCACAAAAGAACTGCTACTGTGGAAGACATTTGCTGGAACTATTTCTTCCCTTCTATTGATCTAGATCAATGCAGCTACCTGCATTTTTGGACCCTGGTAAGAGCGTAATTACAGGGATCACCATAATGAGCACCTGCACTTGTGTTTCCAGAGTGGTTGCTCCTATGACTGCACTTCTGAAGAAAGCTACATGCAGAATTAGAACTGACCATCCATCTCTAGAGGTTGTAGAGCTCTGTATGTATGTCTATCCTGAGTATGACGCAGCTGTGTAGACAGGGAAGGGAAAATTCTTATCATATAATTTTAATATTTACTATTTCTATCAGTTTTTTAAAATCAGCTCTTTAGTATGTAGATACTAATGTGTGACTGTTACTGTCATGGTGTTTTTTTTAAAATATAGACTAATGGCACAATCCTGCATTCACATATCTGGTGATATGGGAACGCTTCCCACTGAAGTCTATGCATGTTGAAGCATCCCTTCAATGATGCATGAAGTCAGCACCAGACTTGCTTAGTTCAGCCCTAGAGCTCATACAGTCTCATTATCTATGTTACCTCTGCTTCAGAGAAAAATATAGCTTATGGCATTAAAACTACCATGCTTGCCTGAGACCCAGCGCATGGCCCAGGTCTTCCTTCTTCTCTTCCATTCAAGCATCTAGCAATACCATTGTATAAGTCAATGATCAAGGACTAGCCCTACTGTCATCCTGGTTCAGGAATGTTCGCTTCAATACCCTCCTCTTCAGCCAGGAGCCCTTGCTGCAGTCACAGCTTCGAGTCCAGCAGCTGACAGCTAATCTTTCTGCAGTTCCATCCATTTGGCCCTATAGTCTCAAAATGTGCAACACTTCTCACCCTGCAGCTTGCCATTTAACTGGCTAGTGCAGTTTCAGACAGATGTTACAGCTGCTTTCCCCCACCCCCTGAGTCCAGCTGTGTGGCATGTAGGCAAATCTTTCCTGGCCTCAGGTTGCTCAAATTATGTTACTGAAAATAAATCTTTTTCTTGCTTTAGGCCCTGAAAATCCTGATGACACCGCAGGCAAAACAGTTGCCCTTTCAGGCTGAGCTGCCAAGGAGACCAGATAAAGTGGAAGGAGAGGAACTCCTGGCCCTGGCACCGGGGTTGTAAGTGGGTGTGGATGGAGTTGCCTTTTCCAGACCAAGGCTATTTGAAAAGCCAGGGTGCAGCCCCTTGGCTTCCATCTCCCTGAGAACAGAGCCCCCTGCCTTGGCTCTCTCACGCTTGCCAGCAGTTCCCAGCCTGTGACTCACAAACTGTTGGCAGCTTCTTCTCCCCTGACTCCGCAGCTGATCAGCCCCTAGCCAACTTCCCACTCCCTCCTCGATCAGCAGCTTCAGCCAAACTTCTTGCTTGCTGTTTGGAGCCCTTGGATCCCATGAACTGGAAGTCCAGCTCTGAGCAACTCTCTCCTCTTAGTAAGTTTGAGCCAATAATAGCAATAATAATAACAGAAAAGAAAAAAAAGAAAGAAAGAAGAAAGAATACAATTTAATGAAGATAACATTCACTTCTTGAATGCAATGACCCAAAAATGGGCTCTGATTACATTTATTGTTAAACCCAGCACAAGTTATAATCCAGACCATCTGGGGCTTTCTATATTTATGAATCAGACATTTTGAGTCACTAATGCTTTTGTTCACCTGTGGTTCTGTTGCTCCCTTCATTTTCTAATTTCTTACTTCAAAGAAATCAGCAATTCACAGGGTTATTCTTATGTATAAGTACTGTAAAAGGAAAAGCTACTTCTGAAAAAAAAATTCTTTATATATAACTGTAAAAGATTCAGGGACTTCTTGGTACAGTGGGTTTCCAAATATTGGTCCTTGCCCCTTGGCTTCTAACAACATCTTGATGTGCAGGTATTAATTAGCAAGCGATAATGTTAACATTAATTTCCACAAAAGCCTCACCCTTAACCAGCTAATTTTTGCATATCATTTTGTGGTTCTCAGCACCAAAGCAAGCCAGGTGGGCTTATTTTAGCCATCCAACAACTCTAATAGTATGACTATGTATGTATATATGCACGTGTGCTTGTAAAAAAACACGCGCACACACGCACACACACACACAGGTAGTTGGTGCTGAGATCCTCTCCTGTACTTTCAGTCTATGCCTTTCTAAAGGTATGAGGGGGAGGAGAAGAAATTTGCTGAGCTGAAGACCCAAGCGCAATTGTTGCATTTTTCTTGTGTTCCACCCACTCCCAGCTACTCTGAAATTCAGTACTTTAGGCAGTGCAACACCAGTAGACTAACAAAGTAGGAAGTTCCATACAGAGTCCTTGGCTGAGACATTTGCCAATGTCAAATAGAAGTCCAGTTCCCATCCTACTAAATTCTTGAGATTCAGTTTGCTCTATGTAATGGATTCATTACAAGAAGTGAATGGGAGGAACAGAAAAAAAAACATGTCTAGAAGAGGAACATTCATTTAACGGTACAAGAAAGGCTGAGAGAGCAATCATTTCCCATGTTTTCCATTGCTTCAAACTCTCTTGTGGTTTCAGTAGACCAGAGCTTTCTGGGTTCCCCTCCACAGGGGGTTTCACTCTTCTCCAGACACTGAAAGCCAGGAAAATTAATATTATGAATTCTAATAAAATTCTCATAGAAGCAAACAGGATCCAGCTATGAAGCAAACCATCAGGACTGGGAGGAATGCCATCCAACACTGTCTGTGGAAAAAACTGGGCTGTGCTGTTTTCCCGCTCATTCAGTAAGTGGCAGGAAATGGGAATTTCCACCTTAACTCTTCCCTCCCTTTTTACTGCTGAGGAGGAATAACCATAAAGTCATACAGAACTTGTTGGCCAAAGGCATTGCAGAAAGAAGTGCAATTAATCCTCATATAATACCAGCTTGTATCTTCTTTGTGCCACTGTGATGCACAGATTAAGTTTGTGCTTTTTAGTCGGTCCACTTAAGATATCCCTGTTTTGTGGAGTTTGGATTCTGTTGTACTTTGATGCAGAGAGTTCACTTTCTCAACTGGGGCTGGGGCTCAAGCCTGTATGGAACACTCCTCTCATGTCCTAGGGTCAAACTATAACTTACTTTAAAGACATTTCTAGCAGCAGTGTCCCTTTAAAAAAAAAGAAAAGCTAAAAATTAAACACAGATGATCTGATCTGGATAAGGACTCTAGCATGAGAAGAGAATAAGAGCAGGGACTTTGTCCCCACCATGGCTTTGATCCCAATAAGGGGACCCACACTTGCAATTTACATGGTTAATTTACACCTGTCCTAGCTTTAATTTCCCATGGTAGTGATGATCTGGTGTTTCTACACCATTCTACTTGGCCCCATCAGTGATACCATTTCTTTCCTTCATATGTCCCACAGCTGAATGCTGACACTGAAAATGGATCCTATAGCTAAGCATTAGCCTTGGATGTAGCACGAAGTCTTCATGTGCAAAGCAGATATTGGCCCTTTCCTCACGGGGGGGGGGCGAAACGGGGCCATGCACGCAGGGGCAGAGCTTACCCGCGAGCGGGTTGCTCCGTCTCTGCGGAGAGCACGGATCCGCCGTTCTAAACGCCGCCGAATTTCGGCGGCGCTTGGCGGCGTTCGGCAGCGCTCTGCCAATCAGGACAGCGCGCCAGCCGGAAGCCCGCCCCCAGGCAGATCTGCAGGGACGCGCTACCGTGTCTCTGCAGTTCTTCACCGGGGGCTGCCACGGGGCAGCGCGGGTGGGTTTTGTAAAAACCACTTGTGAAGGTGGTTTTTATAAAACTCGCAGCACCACCCCAGCGGCTGCGCTAGAGCAGTTTCAGGTCTAGAGCCTCACTTTTTTTAACTGCTCTAGCGCACCCCGCGGTGAAGAAGACCTCCAAGAGAGATATGCCTGTGTGGAAATGGCCATTATCTGGGCAGGAGAAAATGTTGCTTTTAGGAAGGGCAATAGCCAACAACTCAGCTCAAAGTCACCTTTCAAATGCCCAGAACTAACTGGACAATCAGCCAATCTCCTTGCTGCCGCCCCCTTTGTGACTGGGGATTTCCTTAACCATAGTACCACTCATAGCTAGTCAGTGCAAAGAGGCCTGCGTGTGGCATAATGTGGACAGAATGTACTGCCAAGAGAGAGAGAGAGAAAAAGAAAGAAAGGGAGAAGAGGTGTCTGAAAGACAATGGAGGTAGTGCTTAGCTATAAATGAAGAAGCTGAACCTTTCGTTGGCACAGCTCCCTGATTGTGAGACATATGCAGGCCATTTCTACTTGTAAGAATTTTGTGTGCTTAAAAAAAAAAAAGGGGCTACGAAGAAGTATCTTCATCTTATTCCCATGTGGAAGTAAGTTCATAGACATGTGTTGGTGGTTTCTGCTCCAGGGCAGACAGGTCTTTACTAACCACAAATTGTTGCAAATTCTTTTGATCCTCAGGATTCGTGACTCTACTACTGAATGAAAAGCATAATAGAGCCAGGGAGGGGGAAAGGTGTGCGGCCAACAGAGGAGCACCAAGTGCCAGTATCTGTTTGCTGGCCAAACTGTGAGCAGCCCAATGGAGTAAGCGCCAACTGGGAGGGCATTACATTCAAGCAAAGACCTGCCAATCTCATCCAAGCATGGGTGGTGGTGGAGACACTTTTTCTCTTTCCAGATGTGTCACTAGATCCTCTCCTACTCCCCAATTTCTAGTTTTCTATAGCAGAAGTTTGCAATGGCCTATACTGTCTCAAAGATACAAGCCCCCTCCTCCTTAGGCTGATGCCTCCCAGACAAGCCACAGGCATCTTGTCATCCTGTTTCCAGTGCAGAAAACGTATGGGGGGATGCTAAGCCAAGATAGTGGAAGTGATGATGAGGAGAGGTGTAAGAGATACTAGAATACCTTGGCTCCAACAGCCAACTCCCTTCTCCTGGCAGGTCAGTTGCTGAGGCTAATTTGCATCAAGCCGCAAACAGAAAGATAGACAAAGACAGATAGGCAGACAGTTGGCAGGCAGGAGATCATCTAATCGCCAGGTGTTCTTTGCTGTACAGCAAGAACAAGATGTTGTTGGACTCTAACTCCCAGCATTACTTACTATTAGCTCTGCTGGAAATAGCAGACATCTGGAGGTTTGCACAATTTTCACTTCTGCTTCAGAGGCAATACCCTTTCCCCCAGGACATCTCCACTAAAGCCTCTTTTCTCCCCCTGCCCTAACACAAACTCTCTAAGGTCTGTAATTTCAGACACTGTTGCTCCAGGGTGTTGTTGTTGTTTTTTTCATTTTTTTTTTTTGAAACTCTGATTTTGCAACCTTAATGAGTCTTCTGCCAAAAAGGAAAGGGATTCCACCTTTGTGGCCACATCATTAGTGATGGAGGGGGCATACCCAGGTTGATCCCATTTGCTCCATGTTACCAAGGTAACTACATCAGCTTGAGAAGCACCCATTCAACGCATACAACACACACATACATTCTCCATGGAGCTGGCCTGGCCTACATAGACAGCTGCCTTTATTGCCATTTTTGTGGCAAACAACAGATCTTCCACTCCTGCCCTGTTGCTGTGGGCATCAGCAAGGAATTGACTAATACTCCAGACCCATCAGTCTAGGCCTTTCCCTTTTCTGGCCACTGACCCTCAGCCCACATCTGCTTCCTGTGGCTCTCCTTGATTCAAGAGGCATCTCCATTGCTGTTCTGAACCAGGAATAGGACACGCACAGACTTCAAAGCCTGCTTTACTCGCAGGCATTTGCAACTCACATGGTTGGTGTGAAGGGGCTTTCTGGAATCTACTGAGGAATAATTTAAACCTGAACCAACCCTGAATCACTTTCTCCTCGCAAATGGGAATTGGCTCCACAGTCAAGAGTCTGAGCTGACACAGTTTGAGCTTCTCTTTCCAGAGAGCCCAAGAAGGCCTTCTCCTGCCGTACTTTCACAACATGTGGCAGAGGGATGATGGAACAGAAATACAAAACAGGCAATATTTCTCTTTCACTGGACTGAGCTTCTGAGAAGAGAGAGCAGCAATTCTGGGAAAAGAATAAATGAAAGTACAAGCACTTTTGCCTCCTGGGTATACAGGGAATAAAAGTGGTTATAAACGCAATTGCTGATTTCAGACAATTGAAACAGCAGTTCACCCACAAAGATATAAAGCATTCACTTCACAGTATACAGCATATGTGCACACATGCTACATTACTCATGTGCCTCTAACCTAATCAAATACCAGGAGGAAGGCTGGGTTGGTTTGTTAAACCTAAAAACAAGTAGTAGGCAATCATGTAGGTCTGGAGCTCCATTCATATTCAAAGGTGATACAGAAATCTCAGACACTTTTTTTAAAAAAATATTACCTTGCTGTATTTCAACTACAGCTTGAGTTGAGATGAAAAAGATAGTTAATCCACAGAATGATCCTGAGAGTTGTGAGGAAACTATATAAACAGGGCTGGACCAAGGCATTTTGCTGCCAGGGGCAAAGTACAAGATGGTATCCCTTTTCCATTCCACATACAGAAGACAACTGGACTGACAGCTGAATCTCATGATGGGATAGCACTGTCCCTTGACCCTGAGGCAGTAGGCTAGGCGACGAGGCTCAGGACAGGCCATGTGGCACCCACACATCTGTCAGCAGAGGGAAAGGCCTAAAAGCCTCCGGAGAAACACTTGTCCTCTGTCCCTATGCCTGTCTGTGGCGCTGCCACCCTATAGCATCTCTGGCCTGAGGCACCTCATTTTGCCTGGAAGTAGGGCTGGCCCTGTACATGAGGCTTGGACAGAAGGTTTGGGCACGAAAGAAGAGGAAATATTTTCTCCGTCAGGGGAGAAGGAAAGTATATTTATGAATTTTGAGGTGCCCTGACTGAAATAGGTAATAAGTAGAACTGAGGCCCAAGTCTAATATTGTCTGTACGGGTACATGTGTGCAGGCATGTTTTGGTCAACTAGAAATCAATACAGCTGCCTGAGGTTTTCCCAGTCCTGCTTCAGGTTCACTACTGTAAAAGGAACAGACTATTCTGGTGTTTGGAAAGTTGTAACGGAGCCCAGGACACAGGTCGTAGGCTGAGCCTCATTTCCTCAGAACTGTCATGTGGGGGAAGCTTCTCCCAACAGCCTCAGCCTCTCGGGGCCATGTGGGAAATGCTCAAACACCTTCTCAATTCAAGTCAGGTTTCAGCGGCTGGTAAAGGAAGCCAAGTTCTGAAGGAGAAGTCTGATGCAAACCAGCTTTTCTGGGGAAAAGCTTCAGCGGCTAGATTTGGCTTGACCTCTGTTCTGGGTTTAGTTGCAAATATAAATGGCCACTACCACTTGGAGATCCTTCAGAGGGTTGTTTTCTTAATTTTTTTCCTTTTTATTATAAAACACATACTTAATCTACATTGATATATACTACATTACAGTGTTATTACAACAACAAAAATTTTTTAACAATTGTTTTTTCAAGCTAACCACGCCCCTACCCCACCCCTCCCAATGGCTGAGGGTTGCCATAAGCCAACTGGGTGGCAATTAATGACAGCAAACACTGGAATGGAAAGAATATTTGAAAAATGGTCAAAGAACCAGGGTTTTCAAGTGACAGAAAACCTCAATGAGAAGAATCCTAGAGAGGCAAGAATATTAATATTTTTTGTGCAAGAAACTTGTTTTCTGTGCAGAAGTGCTATTTTCTGCACAGAAAATTCTTTGAGTAAAAAACCCACAACAACCCCAAATATGCATTGTTTCCCACACAAATAGTCCTGCACTGCAAATAGTCTTGGAAAACTACAGTTTCCAACAACTTTCTCACAGTGAGAGGAAAAATTATTGATTCTGGCCCACAACAATGAAATTTACCAAAGATCTGCATCTCTCCTTATCTATTTGGGACTTCATTTCTAATATGGGTAGTATCAAGACAGCCTGCCTGGAAGTGGTAGCCATTGCTTGGTAGAAGTGCTTTCTACAGATACTCTGCACATTTTTGGGTCCACTGCCACTTCCCCTGTTAACATCAAATTCTGGCACTGAACGTAGAGTCTGGGTCTGGGTTCTGACATAGCTTGGTTCAGATTAAGCCCTCTACAGATTATTCCGTGCACATTTCCTGTCTCAGAGAAGTGATGCATACGTGCCTATTTCCTGCTGTACCTTCACAATGAACAAAACCTACCAGCCAAGAGCATGTCCTTGAATGCAAAACCGAGGGAACAGTCAACAATCAATCATACCTGTGCAAAATATATAGAACAACCCTGGCAAGCAAGATAGGGAGAACACATTTTATATGCATACTGCTGAACAACACAGACGTAATGCTGAGCACTGGACGTAGACATATATTAGAGGCACACACCCAGAAAGATACACACAAAACTAAACAGATGCCGTACATTTGTGTTTAGGTTCATTCAAGGATCTTCAGAGCAATGCCCACAATTGGGCCTGCAGATGGAACTATGAAGCAGGAAAGTGTTTTTTTTTAAATCAGGTATTTTATGAATACATTTTTACAAAAAGTGGAAAAGAAAGACTGGGAACCTTCCCCAACTCCACTCCCCAGGACTTAACCATCATCTGCAGAAAATGCACCATATGGATATTGCTCAGCCTTTCAAACTTCTACTAATATATAAAAGTCAAAGTTTGTTTGTCTGTGTCAGGCGAGAAGACCTCATATGACTGGCTTTGTGAAGCAAAGATCTCATATGGTTGGCTGCCTGAGAAGATTCTATGGAATCCTAGGGCTTGAAGTTTAGGGAGGAGCCTTTAGAATTCTCAGCCAGAGAGCTCTTGGGCCTCAAGGCAGTTGCTATGGAAATGAGGGCTAGCAGCAACAGGAGGGCAGTGTATTCCCCTAGGAACCCAACCTCTGTATGTTAATAACTCTGAATACTGATTGCATTGGGGAATATGGAGCAAAGTTACAGGTGCTGACGAGACAGTTTGGGGAATTAGAGACACAGGATCTCAAATCTTTCTAACAAGTATTACCTATGAGAAAATAAAATCCTGGGCAACGCTGGGTATATATGCTAGTACAGTACAAAGTCATTTCATCTATGTCTGTTTTTAGAAACCAGGAAAAGTAAGGTTCTATACAAGCCAAAATCTGGTCTGGGACAACATGGAGTGGGGTGGACACCTTAAAAAGAGTCAGTGGCAGTGGCTGCAGCAGCTCATTGCTGGCTGAAGCTCCATGTTTCTCTCAAAGTGAACTCTTTTAAGACATACCACAGTATGAGTCAGGGACTGGCTACTGCAGGCTGTGCCAGTGGGTGTGAGGAAAGCAAAACCTAGCTCTAGGTTAGAGTTGCTCAATGATCTTGGTCTGGGGAAATTCCGAGAAGAGACAGAGTTTGCAGGAATAGCCTTGTTATTTGGTCCATTCTTCTCAGGATCTGGAGAAATTAAGCAAAAAATATCCAAGCAAATCAAGCAGCCAAACATGATGTGCTATACTGCCCAAACACCAACTTTCAAAAGTAGTCACCATACAGCCCATGAACGCAGGTGCTGGTTTTGTTTTCAGAAGTTTAGGCATGTGGGCCTCACTGCCTCTACTAAGCATATGTAAAACATATTTCTTTTTTGCCCTAGTAACAGCAAGCTTCAGTTTGCCTGCTTTTTTTAATGGATCTAAAACAGGGATGGGCCATTCTGATAGGCCTGGAGGCTTGTTTTTAGCCCCCTGGATCTTGTGTGGGCTGCATGGACTCTAAAAAATGCCCCCAAAATGGGAAATAAGCTAGAAGTCCTCATCTGGTTTTGAAAATTTTCTGATATTAAATTGTGCAAGTGGAGGCTGCAACCTCTTTAAAAGAAGCACTGCTACTTCTGCAGGTTCTAGAGAAAGCCATTGATCCCTATCTTTGGGTAGGGGAGCTGGAAAAACAGATAGTCCTTAGAATCTGGAGAGGATCTGAACCACAAATACTGCCTTGGGGCCCATACTTTGCCTACCCTTAATGAAACTGAGGCAGAACCTCTGAGCATATACAGAATATCTCAGTCTAGACACTTTGGGAGGTGAAAATGTATACTACACATGTACACAAAAACTTAAATTACAAATCAGAAATGCAGACATTCCACAGATTAGTTTATGAGTAGAGAGGGGGTAAAATTAGGACTTGTTTGTAACCATACCTGTAAGGCATTTCTCTGCAAGTGAGGACTCTTTAAGTGGACATGAGTTCTTATACGTTTGTTTAAAATTAATTAATTAGAATGTAAATGTATTCCAAAGGCTTAAAATGATTTTTTTTTAAAAAAGAGAGAGAGAAATATGTAATTATAATCATGTTTGATTCTTGCACCTAGTGAAATATCTGATATATTGAACTATTTGGGGGTGATCACTTGGACCTGTTGGACCTAAGGCACAATCTTCTTTATCTACTTCTAAACATCTCCTCTCTAGTTTCATTATAAATTATCCTTGCAGGAATTTACCTTAGCCCAAAAGGCTAATTCTTGGGAAAGTTGTGAAATTATCTGCATGGCTGAGACATCTAAACCTGATTTGTGATTCTAGCACAAGCAGATCTTACTTATCAAATGGGAGCACCAGGTCCCAGAAGTAGTTTGCCTGTGGCTTTGTTGAAAATGACCAGCTTTAGACCGGCAAAAATCCAGCAAGGGCTAATGACAAAATGGGACAAATTGCTCTGGGTGGATCATATCTATGTTACAGCTGAAAATAATGGGCAGGTCCTACATGGAAATAAAATTAGAATGGTCAACTCAGCACAGTAAAGAATTTGGGAGCTTCTGATCCCCAGAACACCGGTTGTATGAAGTGGGACCAGAGCCTGGAAATGTACACCTCTGGATTACAGTTTCCAGGGTTTGTAGTCCAAAAGTTCATCACTGCAAGCTCAGGCCATGGCTGTGGACCTGGTCTATGAGCAAACACCACATGTGAGCAATCCATCCAATACTTCACATTATATACTCCTGGTGTGTCGCGGTATCAAGATGCCCAAGCTCTCTGCACAGATGCACAGCCAGCTGTCCTGTGCTCAACTCTAGATTATACAGCCAGTCCCCAGTGTCCAAGGGTGTGTGGAAAGCCTTCACCCTTTCAAAACAAACAAGGCATAAAGATTCCCTGGGCACCATCCTGTCCACTCAGTTCAGATCGTTCCCACTAGAACCTCAGTGTGTTTATACACATGGTACTGTGAAACAGCACCTGAATGCAACATAAACACACCCTGTGCAATTATATCCATTTTTTTTTTTCCTGCCTGGAGCTTTCCCTCTACCCGTTCCCCACCTTTCCAGCCTGCAAATCTCATCAGAGGCTGTTCGAGTGAGGTCCATAATCAACACTCAGCCCTCATAGCCAGCAGTTACAAACATAGGAGAAAAATAGCCTCAAACTGGTCTGAATTACAGGTAATTAACTGTAATCGGATATAAACTCTCACTGGGTCTTTTCAGACTCTACACGTTGCTGTGGAACTGTGATGTGTACATTTCAAAATTCCTCCTGGCGTTATCAAGGGATGGGAAGGCAACTGTAAGCTCAAATGTGTGGCATGCTGAACCAGACCCAGCAGCTCCTTCTATAATAACTGGGGACTCCAGTTTTTTGGGTTTTGTTTTATTTTAATCAAATCGGAACAAAGGTTTGTTGAAGTGGTGGGGGTTCAAACCACCACTGTAATCTGTTTTTACCCAGTTGCTTCTCTCTTCTCTCCTTTAGTGGTCTTTGCTCATGGTCAGGGCTACGTTTTGAGCTCAGTTCAAAATTCTGCAGTAAATTTGGCAATCTGCGTAAAGAGTATATCAGTTTGAATAACTTTGTTGACTGATTCAGCTTCCAGCATTAGATATGGTGAATATTCCTTAAAAAAGGGGGGGGGTTGGGGTGACAATGCAAAAGAAAACAGGAAAGAACCCAGAAACTGCGGATAAGTGGTCAGCAGGATCAATAGAACGTCAAAAAATAACTTTAGGAGAGAGTTCTATGCAAATCTTTAAAGCTCTTTCACTCAAATTCCTGTTCAGCAGCTCCTTTGGTTCTTGCAACTTCCCTGGTCATGATCAATTAGCTCAGTGGTGGGTGGCCTTTCTGGGGGTGGGGAGGGCTTTTGCCTTGGGAACAGTTTGTTGAGACGACGGTCACATGTCTACAGTTGTGAGAAGCAGTCAGCCCTTGCTTAATTTCCCCTGCTTCTCTCTCTCTCCCATCACTTCCTCCCCACCTAGTGGAATGCTGGGGAAGGGAGGGATGGCTCTTGGCAGAGAGGTCTCAGCTGATGCTCACTGAAGCCTTCTTCAATTAAGTGGGGTTGCCCATCCCTCCATTAACTTTTCGCAGCAATCATTAGAATTAGAATTTAATAAAGAATAGATGAGTTTGCAAATGATCCTATGCATGCCTTCTTGTAGGCAAGCCATACTGGACACAAAGGGACTCCTGTACAATGGTAGGTAGGACAATACTGTAGGTTTCTGAAGATGCCAAGTACAAGATTCCACATTAGCACAGTAGAGCTCTAAACTATATATTTACTGATCAGAAATCTTCTGGATCAACCTCGCTTTGCAAAAATAGAAGGAGACAGCAGCTGTGGGAGCAGTGTTAGCGAAGTCAACTAGCACCAAAGCAACCTCTTCCAGAGGCCACTGACTTTTTCCTCACCTTTTCTGATGTCACTCAAAGCTGTATCAAAGATCTTCCTCACCCAATCTATGTGAGCATTCCGAGTTCTCCACTTCCTCCTCTCTCCTCAACAACCTTTTGCTTCATTAAGCAGAAGGCATAGCCACCAACATTATCCTGAGTGAGCTTAAAAGACTGACATCTAACAACCAAGACAAGAGGCTCCACCTCTCTTTGGTAGCCTCCACCCTACTGCTGGCCTGGCTTGTCCTATGTTTCCATCAGCTCCCATATCCGGGCGGTCAGAAAGCCTCTCTTCCTGGCCAGGTCCTGGATCCCTAGAGCAGGTTCCTCCCTCACAAACACAATGTTCCTTGGATGAGTCATTCGGTTCACAGGGGAATGGATGGATAACTAACAGTGGGGAAGAGGTGACAAAACTGTGGGGAGCAAAGACAGAAAGAACATTGTGCAAGTGCATGAAGCAGGGTGGGGCAAGGGAGCAACTGCAGAAAACAGAGCTGTTAGCTGGGGTCTCTCCCCCCCTCAGCTTTTCCCAGATTTCATCATGGATGTAAGTCTGAAGCCAGCAATGAGACACTGAGCTGGCTCAAATGGGAAGTAGTTATCTGGGTAAAGGATTGAAGCATTCAATACAGATGTTCTATTTTATGTACAAAAATCCTGCAATTAAATGGTTGGCATCTCCTGGCTCTTCCTGGAATAGGCTGAGCTGTGACAGATACCTAACCATTTTACTTGGCGGTGGCAGCAGAGGCCATGTCTGGGAGCAACTTTCTGGAAAAGAAACCACACTTGAAGAAATTTGAGGCCAGCATGATGTAGTGGGTAAAAGAGTGTGTGCAGGAAATAAACAGAGCTTGGAAAAGTTACTTATCCCATTCAACCCCACTCAGTGTTCAGTCATCCAATGTTGATTAGGGGGACTCTGAAATGGTAATCCAAAAAAGGAACATTTCCAAGGTCTGGGAAAAATCCAGGTTAAAACCCCAGGTTGACCAGAAAGTTTTCTCTGTAGTTCTGGGCTTGTTGTTTTCCCACTTGGTTCCTTTATGGCTAGGGGCCACTTTGCACATTTTAACAGGAAAGAACTCAGTTGTGTGCCAGCTAAAACAGTAATATCTGAATTCTGTACAGTACTTCAAACTTTCCAAACTTACTTCAAACTAAAGCTCTCAGAAAAAGAACCACAAATGGCTTTGGCTCCTGCTTTGTGGTGTACCTGTTGTGTGTATGTGTGTTTTGCTGCTGCTCTTGTCTTGATTGTGCATATGCTCTCAACATTACGGTTTCACCAGTCACACAGTGTGAGGGTATAATATGTACCTGTGACAATCACAGTGTGTGAAGTCAGCCAAAGTGAGACAGGAATTTGCAAAGTATTCTCAGAAGCAAAAAATGTTCAAGAGGTGATGGATAACAATCCAGGAGGTTCTCCTAGGTACATCCTGCTATGGAGAACAAGAACTTGCATGAACCTAGTAGTGATTCTCTGCAGCTCACATTAATTTCAATGAGGCTTGCTCAGAAACAGATGTCTTTTCAGTCTCTTGTCTCTTTAATCAGTACATGTCAATGTATTTGGCTTTGCAGCAAAATGCTTATCACCAAAGCCGCATTTAACAAAAATAATATGGAAAGATGGAGACAGCAAAGTTGAATTATTCAGCCTGAAATATTTTCAACCTGAAAAAATTATTCAGCCTTCGATTACGCAAATAGAAAAAAAAAACTGTGTAATTTCATTTTCTCAATCTTATTTTTGGATCATTTATTTTACTATTCATGGAAGGGCCAAGGACTCTGAAATTTCATTCCCAAGCATTCAAGAACAAAAAACAAAAACAAAAATAAAAATAAAAAAGCCAAAATTCTCAGCAGGCTTCTATGCCCACTGCCCACAAAACTGAAAGTGACACACCTCACTGTGAACAGTACACCTAAAGCAATATATACTGACATTCCTTGAATTTCAAGTATTCAAGAACTCAAGAAGAAGTGAATATTTACAAAATGTTCATTGCTCACACAGAACCCTGAGGCTTTGTACTTCAGGATTCACAGAGACTCGTCTATTTAAGCTAGAGATTTAAACAGTAGTAGTCAAGCGACAGATGCCATCAGAGAGAAGTAGCTGATGATTAATGATTTTAAACATTTATTTTCCTGGCTGTTAAAAATGGGGAACATATTTCCTAAATTTAATTCTTCACTAATTAAGAGGTTTCCCATACCTTTGTATTGTCCCTGTTGATGCCAATTTTTATTTTGGGAAATGTTTACTTTGTGTAAGTATAAAGATGAATCAAACAATAGTCAGATAATGAAGGTTTGTACTTCCTTGACTTTTGGAAATAATATATATTGCATGTTTATTGCATTTAATCCTGTATATAATTCCAGATGCTACTGATCTCTGAAGTTCTACCCTGAGAATAAATGTCTTGGCCCAAAGTGTTACTGAGGTACTGAACCTGCATCTGGATTGTACCACTGTGCATGTAGCCTCCCACAACATAATGCTGCTTTATATAAAAAGTAAATAAATTGAGATTTTTAAAAAGTCACTTTTTTGAACTATAGTTCTGAGAGTCCCACAGTCAGCATGGCCAAAGGTGTTTCTGGAAGTTGTAGAGCAAAAAAATAATTTTTCCAAGATCTGGATACATTCCTGAACAGAGAAAAGAAGACTGCTAGAGAGAATGTTAGGCCAGAACCGTTCCACTTGAACTCTAGTTCTCTATCTAGAAGGATTTTTCTTTTTAATGGAGAAGCATTGTACCATGTGAAGTGTGACATGCAGGTTGAGATGACAAATATCACAGTGGTGTAGTAGCTGAGGAATATTGGACTGGGACTTGAGATACAAAACGTAACCAATAAATAAATAAAATAAAATTATACACCCCAGAGACAAGTTTGCCACCTCATCAAGAACTAAGTCTCACTCTGAGGTCAACATCCTTCAATAAAAGCAATGAAAATAATGGCTCATCACATTAGTTTCAGGACTGATATTTGCATCCTTAGTAAAGAATGAAGAGGAAGACCCCATCAAACACTTAATCCTCCTTAATTCTTCTATATCCTTTCTCACAATCTGTGTATATTATTTTCTTCCCAAGGTCCCAATTAGACCACAGACCATGAAGAAGAATCCTTCCTTCCTTCCTTCCTTCCTCCCTCCCTCCCTCCCTCCCTCTCTCCCCCATTTCTACCTGCAATAACTACAAAACAGTTTTGATGGTATGACAGTAAATGTGTAAAATTTCCAGAGCCAGAGGAGACTGGGAAGAAAGCCAGTGTGGTATTTCAAGACCCCAAATGTATTTTTGCCCTTCTCAATAACTTGCAGAGTACACTGTATAAAATAAGTGCATCTATGTGGGGTACACAACCTTGGATGTAACTGCCACATGTCTACTGCAGCAGAAAATAATGAACACATGCTGTAGCTGGCTAGAACAAAACAGAAAACCAGAAATGTGTCATAGGTTACTACTCTTCTATGCAGCAATAGCCAGACTTATCAAAATCTGCATTCTAATACTGGTGTTTTACAACATAGCAAATGCTTCTCTGGTGCAGAACCCAGCTGGTACATGTAGAATCCAGCCATTATTATTTTTAAGGGAAAATTTATCATTCCCAAGGTGTGGCAGGGGGGATTGAAAATATGATATAAAACTTGAATAAAGTTTTATATCATATTTTCAATCCCCCCTGCCACACCTTAGGAGTCAGAAAGCTTCACAGGGCCTGGAAAGTCTGTTTGCCCTATTTTCTTCCTGTTAGCACCCTTGCCCTTTGGCTTGTGCAGTTTCTCCATTCCATCAGTTGCATCATTGACAAAAGCCCAGGTTTTGCAATTGAACTGGGCAAGCAACATCAAAATCAAAAGTGAAAAAGCACAAATGCATATTATATCTTGATCATATGATTTAGATTGTTAATTATTATTTCAAGACCTGGATTTTATTTTTGGTTTTTTAAGTAGGAGTTCACACTCCCAGTAACAATCTGTGTTGCCTGATTGAGATGCTTCAGGAATTTAGCATACCAGCCTGGGACTTGAGATCCGCTTTAGCATCCAAGTCCCTCCTTCTGACACAGACTTTCTATGTGGTTCAGGGCAAATCATTCAGGGAAGGAATATACCCAGGATCACGGAATGCTGCCTTATAGTGTGATAGACCATCACACCCCATCTAGCATTATCAATCCCAATTGATAGCAGCACTCCAGGTTTTTAGGCAAAAATCATTCTTAGGCCTACCTGGAGATGCCTGGTATTCCCTGTGGTCTCCCATCCAAGTGTTAGCTAGGTTCAATCCTGTTTAGCTTCCAAAAACAAACAACATTAGTGTGTTCAGGGCAGTATGATGGAAATAGGATATAGGCTGTCCTGTGGCACAACCCATGCAGCCCTGGAAGTTGGAAAGACCTTAACCATTTTATCTTACTGTCCATCTGATTAGCTGTATGGGATGGAAGGGAAACATTGCTCTTGAGCCTCCTAGATTACTCCTGGATGGGAGAGATTTTCATCTCTCCCTACCCAAAGATCTCTAAGTCTCAGCAGGCAGGGAGGAAGGTTTAAAACTTCTCTTCCCCAGACACTGAAATGTGTGCATTATCTTGAGTGCATGCTTACATATGTGTGGGCCCTGACTCACGAGCTGATACCAAAAGTGGTGACTGAAAGTTTGAACACCTCTGATTTAAAGTTTGAATACCTCTGATTTAGAACGATACCTCAGCGTTACAAGTCTCCAGTAGGCAGATATCTCTGTTGTTTCCTACCATCATGTACGGCCATGTAGTGTTCTAAACTTCAGGAGGACCTTATTAATTTACAGAAGGCTCCCTCCTACAGCAGTTTCTCCTCCAGTACAAGTGATGAACATGCCATAAAAGGGCTGGGGTCAATGAACTTAGATCTACTCCCTACCCCCATATAAGCAAAATTGTGGCCTGGCATGGTTAACGCCTGAACAGGACTAAAATACAGCTTGGAAAGGTTACTAGATGATAGCAGTTCATTAATTCTGGGCTTGTTTCTTAGTTTTATAGAGAATGCTTAAAAGTTTGGTCCCTCTCTCCCACATTAAACAAGTCTTACACATTGTTCTATGGTCAAAAGCACATCCATGTGAGAGAGTATAAGAACTAAATGAAAATGGCAGTGGCTCAATTTATTGTTAGATAGTGGTCTAATCCTGAGACACATCATTGCAAATAAAATGGTGAGTAGATTACATTGGAAATTTTAAAAAATTATACATAATTAACTACTGTTCTTCAGAAGGGGGAGCAACCACAACTTCACTGTTAGGGAAAGTGGCTCATTTCCACAGCATTCAAAGATGATAACGTTATATTTTATTGAAACAATCTCTTTAAAGTTTTGGCCCTAAAAGTGTGAAATGGCCTGAAGCAAAACCAGCAATCTGGCAGCTCCCTTTTGCAAACTATTTAGCAGGTACAGTAATAGGAATGGAAAAGCCAACAGTTACAAATTAACACCCAAGCAGCATTCTGAGACAGGCTAAATGCCGCCCCCTCCGCACTTCTTTGGTCTTTTCAAGTATTCTCCTATAAGCGTTACCTTTCCTGGATGTAATCTTAGCCTGTCTTGATCATCAACCAACCTGTCCCGTATAGTCGTCTGACACACCGACATATCAGAGAAACATCCACTTCATCAGTTTATGCAAATAGAGACAATCTCTTCAAATATTGATTATGTTTCCTAATTTACAGCAAAATAATGGCGACAACGGTGATGACGACGATGGCGATGGTCACAATCATCATCATCATCAAATAAAGCATGGAGCAGTGAGAGGTGGAATGGAAGGAGTACAGCATCACTGTGTGTTTGTATGCTTGTGAAAGGGAATGAGCTTGGGAAAATCTCAGCTAGTGACTGAAAAATAAATTGCAACTAATGTAGAAAATGTGCTGAATGCTTTGTGGTAAATGCAGGTTGACAAGCTAGAGACAGAGAAAGATCAGCAGGAAGTTGTGGCGGGGGGGGAAATAAAATGGAAATTACTCAAACCCACCCCATCTGGCAAGGTAAGTCTTCCACTGAAAGGGAGACTCTCTTAGTACTTGTGGAAAACAACCACGATTAAAGTCTCTTTCATATTCTGTAGGTCAGCACATCCAGAACTGGTGCCAGATGTACACTGAACATGGTGCTACAGCCAGTCACAACTCCCTGTTTTTTTATTAATATTGTACTTAAACCCTGCTTTTCAGCCCATGTAAACTGCCAAAGCAGCATACACTGAAAATCCATTGAAAGATACATGCAGCATTAGTAATAGGCAGGAGGTGGGGATGGGGGCAGGAACAAGGGATGTTTACAGATGAGCATGCCTTTACGAATGAAGGTATACAGTGCTTGCAAACAGATATGTCACATTCACTTTACACCATCAGGTACAACAACTTTGTAAAGTCTTAAGCGTGTGCTACAACAAGCCAGGATTTGTAATGGTCCATCTTTATCACTGCACATTTTCATGAGGAATCTGAATTAACAAACACACCTGAAATCATTACTGAAAAGCGGGGGAAGGAAGAGTGAAAAGAGAGGGCCCAGATATTCAGCTACAGTTTCAGACTCTGGAAAGGAAATGACATTTAGGCAAATAGAGAAAGGAAGGAAATGAAAGCTGGTTCACTTGTTCATTGTCTTTCCTCCTCCCGCATCCCTGCCTTTTAGGTTCACTTGGCATGAAAGTTAGTTTCCCAGTGTGAGATCTATTTGTTAAAAGCTCTGGAGAAAAATAAATCCATACATCTATATCAACAATCCCAACCCCCTGCCCTCAGGAATTGCCAGAGTGAAAATTGGAGAGAGCTCCTGTACCTTCATTGGTTGTGGAGAAAAGAAAATTTCAGCAGGTATTACTTGACAAGCAATACTTAGATGTGTTGACTTTGACTCCTATCAACTGCAGACACCATGACCAATGGCTACGCTGGCTGGTTCAGGCAGAAGTTATAGTCCAATACATTTAGAGGGCATGAGCTGGGGAAGACTAATCTGAACCAATGATGAAACACACATACCCTATTATGCTCCTGTTCGCCCCCTCCTGGCCCAAGCAGGTACACAACACAGCACAATGTAAACACTTCTGTCTGGTATAGGGCTGTTACCAGAACTTGTTGGGAATATACTCCTGGAAAAAAGGGTTAGAGCATGCTTTAGAAGTGTTTAACCTGTTTAGAAGGGCAGGTGTACACCATTCTGAAGTTGCATCAGAAACCATGTTGGATTAAGCTCAGGATTTCTGGGCCGCAGTAGGCTGTGCCAATCAGGTGTCCGCACTAAGTTTGGCATCACTTGCATAGACTGAAAGGTACTTTCCCTGCCCGCACCTCAGTGACTACCAAGTACAGATGTTGGTAGATGTTCTGTATGTGTATGTATGTGTATATTGCCTTTAAGTCATTTCTGACTTATGGAGGCTCTAAGGGGACCTATCACAGGGTTTTCTGGGCAGGATTTATTCAGAGATGCTTTACTATTGCTTTTCTCTAAGACTGAGAAAGGGTGAGTTGCCCAAAAACCCACGTGGGTTTCTATGGCTGAGTGGGGATTCAAACTCTGGTCTCACAGACCCCTATTCCAACACTGAAACCACTATCCCACACTGGATCACCTTAAATCATAGGAATGGGCAACTTTTGGTCCAATAGATGTCACTAGACTACAACTCCCATCAGCCTCCTCCATCAACACAGCTAATGCTGAAGGGGAATGGGACCTGCAAATTGGCAATATCTGGAAGGCCACAATTTTCCCACCCTTATTAGATCAGAACCCTTATCTACCATGTAGTCCATGACTCTGACATGCTCTCAAGCCAGAGACCTTGTTCATTACCTGCTGCTACCTGATGCTTCTAATGGCAGATGCCAAGGAATGAACCTGGGATTTACTGCAAGCAAACATGGGCTCTATCAATCAGCCATGTTCCTTCCCCAACTTGGCAGGATCAACATGGGGAAAATGTTTCTAAAGTGTCAACTCTGAGTCGTTGGACTCATGATCAGAGTTCCAACTGTGAGCTCAAAAGATAGTTTCAGATCTTGTTTCTCAAATCCTGAGCAATTAGGCATCTTGGGTTATTTGAACCCTTCATGGTGCTGTCTTTATGACCAACACGAGCCACCCTCCACTTCCTATTTTCTTACGTTGGGAAGGCTACTGTCTCTGTACTTGTGAAATAGCCTTCAGGTATACATTTTTAATCTTGGTGACAATATCTGAAGGGTTATTTAAAATGACTGGCTAGAATTATCCATTTGTTAATTAAGTCATTACAGGAGTTTTGTCAGATGAAATCGGTTGCCCTTCTAGGCCAGAATGCCATCTCTGACTGTGGGAACACTCCGTGCCTCAGGGAAAAGTGTTGCCATTACAAAGTAGCAAATTAATTAATTAATTAATTAATTCTGAGGTATCTATCTTGCACAGTTCCCTACTGAGATGGCTAATAAAATAAACAAACATCAACAATATAAACATTAATCCAGTTGTTACACACACACACACACACACACACACACACACACACACACACCATCACTGTCCCAGGCAGAATGAATGGCTTAATTTTGACCGCTTTAAAAATGCATATTCATTTCTGAGTTTTATTACAATTTGATGCCTGGATCTCATTCTGTGGCAAGAGAACTCCAAAAACTGACAAGCCAAGGGAATGGGCTGGCCTTACCAGTAGACAGAGGAAGGGAGAAAGTCAAAACTGTGGGTAGTGGCAAGATGCTGAAGGACAAAGCAGGGTGCTGCCTCACTTCTGATTTTGTCTCCCCTAAGTTGCACTGTTACTCACAGGTACACTGGAAGATGGTTTCTCATCACTAGTGTTGAAGTCAGATTCATCTTGCAGTCTGGTTGGTTCCTGCTTACTGAATGGGCACAGGGGCAGAGATGCCATCTTGTAGTTTGCCTCCAGCAGTGAAATGTCCCTTGAGTAGACCAGGCCTGTCTCTTGCACAGTCAGAAACCTACTGCTTTCCAGCATGAGCATCTCTTTTATCCTGTGCTCGATCATGGTTCCTTCCCCCACTCCTCTCTTTTTTTTAAAAAAAGGAAGTAAGTCTTTTTTCCCCCCTTCTGCACACAATTTAGTCCTTCCAGCTCTCACTCCAAAACCTTTTCCATTTTTCTGGCACTTTTTCTCCTTCCTTGTAAGAAGGAAAAGGAGGACAAGGGCTAACATGAAGGAAGCTGCAAAGATAGGCACAGACCTGCCTAGGAAAAGTATGTAAGAAGGACTGAAGCCAGAGGTCGGAAAACAGCTTTGTGCACAGAGTTCACTGTGGGATAAACACTGGTGAGGTTCCATACTAGTGGAGAACTTTATACCCCCTGATTAATGTTTTTAAACTGAAGTGTGCCAGGACACAAGCCTGTTTGGAAAGCATTTTGATGGCCACAGAAACCCTTATCGCTGGTATGGCTGCTGGTTGTGATTCCTCACTGGTGGAGAGAAATACTTTGCACATACTCAAAGGCCTTTACATTTTGGGGTGGGGGCTGGTCATGGTTCCAGAGATATATTCTAAAATGCGGTTAGCAAGATATGGGCTTTCAGTTATTGTAGACCTGCAACTATTCTTCAACTTTGCTTATGGGCTGATGGGAGTTATAGTCCAAAAATATCTGGAGAATTGCACTTTACTCACTTTACCTATTTTTGAACTTTCTGGTGGGTCAGTTTGGACTCTGCTGTGACCTATACGTAGTTGCAAACTATAAAATAGATGGGCGGCTTGTGGCCCCAAGGGTGTTGATGGCCTGCAGTTCCCATTAGCCCTAGCCAATGGTGAAAGATGAGGAAAGCTGTTGTCTAACAATTGGAAGGCCAGCCAGAAGTTCCCCATCTGTACTGCAAAGGAAAGCTGGCAACTCCCCACTCCAGGAAACTGTCAAAACAGCAACTGTTTGGTAACACGCACTATAAAAAAAGCTGCAGCAGAGGGGAAAGGTCCTGAATAAAGTTGCTTCTGACACAGAGACCCTTCGGCACAAACAGGCAGTGACATTACAGAGAAATCCCTACCTATCACAGAGCAAGGAAGGGAGGCTGCTGGCTGGCAACTTGACCTAGCAATTGAGTTTGCAGCACAGGGACCAATTTACTATACCCATGAGGGACATCTTTGCAACAGGGGCTCTTGTCCCCAGTACACACACAGCACAGGATGAGTCTACCAGCGTCTTTAATGAATACACCGCTACAAGTAGGAGCAAACTAGGATCACAATCCTTCCAGTGACTCACTGGCAAGACACATGGTTAGCTCCTGCTTGTACTCTCTGACCTCCCAGCTGGGTTTCTGGAGTTTTCTCTGACAATTACCCAAACTTGCAGGGAGGACAAGATTATGTACAATTCTAAAGCCTCCTCAAAGGGCAGCTTCTGCCACTCCTGTCTCCAAAGATGGCTGTATCCATTTCAGGAGATGACCACTTCTGACCATATTCTGAACAGATATTTATGTTCTCTATGTACAGACCTTAGGGAATTGTTCTGATTTTCACTATAATTACATGGGGTCTGCATGGCACCTGGCCAGGACTATGTCTTCAGCTGGTGCCTCCATTTTAAAATAAATCCCCAGAGCAAATTTGGGAGACTTAAAAACACTCCTCTGGAGCCTTGATCTCCTCTAGTGCCATTTTGCCACTCTTCTGGAACCCAGGAGAAGAAATTTCAAAAGAAAACAAACATGTCTCAATTGATGGGACATTTCCTTAAAATATTAATTAATGCAAGATATTATCAGATATTCAGAACATTCTCTGTCATCATAACATGTTTCCTAACCTCTGTCTGCTCTTGGCATTTTGATCCAGACTGACATGGCTCTGTCTCTGAATTAAGTAAGATTGGAAAAACCTTAAGGAATGAATCAATGAACTAGAGAAGTCTCTGGTATCTAATACTTATGAGGTCACAAACCATTGTGTTATGAAAACAGTTAAGCTTTTCATGAAAATATCAGTCCCTGGACTGCATTCAAATAAGACACGAAACTACAGTTTTGGTTAGCATGACAACTCTGAGTTATAGTGAGCTTCATGCTAACGAACCCCTTCTCCGGCATGGCCAAGGGAGGGAACAGAGAAGCTTTTGCTTCTAGTTTAGATTCACCACAGATGGCTAGGCCCTTTCAAACCACACACTTAGAAAACTATGATTCTACTTAAACTGCGATGGACCCATCCTGTGGAATCCTGGGAATGCCAGTTTAGGGAGGGGCACTTAAAATTGTCAGCCAGCGAGTTCTAACGGCTCCTCCAACTAGAAACCCAAGGATTTCATAGCATGTTGCCATGGCAGTAAAAGTGGAATATAGCACTATAATTATGTACCATGAAAGGGTACATTGGGTCATCCAAATCTGACAAACTATAATTAATGTCAACCATGGTTTGGCGGCTTACAGGCCAAAATACATTATGAAAATATTAATAAATAAAA
This sequence comes from Iguana delicatissima, assembly GCA_948472985.1. Classification (NCBI taxonomy): domain Eukaryota; kingdom Metazoa; phylum Chordata; class Lepidosauria; order Squamata; family Iguanidae; genus Iguana; species Iguana delicatissima. The sequence continues at coordinate 303,628 of CAOKZL010000678.1, forward strand.
TAACAATAAATAAATGAAAGAATGGAGATAGCATCATCCATAATAAATTCACAAAATATTCAGATTATATACCATGATATACCATGATTGGATAAACAAGACTTTTTTTCCTGTTTTACTTTGCTCTATTTTGTGTTTGGGAGGAGCACACTGAAACCAGAGCCAAATTTACTTGCTAAAAGATTCAACTGAAACTTAAAGCCAGTTCATGAGCTATATTTCCTATCTGCACAGGCTAACCATCATTGGGACATTGTACTAATGTAATGTTGAAACAAGGTGATTGTGACTACAAGGGGTTTAACTATGATAACAGGTTTTACAACTGTGACAATCACAATTATAAATGTATAGCCATGGGTGCCAGAAACATTCAGTTTGCGAGTTTATGTGTGTACCCATGCACACATGTGCATGAACATATTTACAATAGGTATTTCAAATGTTCTCCCAGCCATATCAGATTCACTGTGAGAAGCAGGATTTAATTTCTCAGCAGACTGATGCCATCCATTGTATAACCTGGATGGTGGTTTGTCATTGCCTTACCCCTGACAGCAGTTAAAAAAGGCAGACCACAAAAGTGAAACACTTACTTTTACTTACTCTCTGTTTTGTAACCAGAAGTGCTGCCCATATCATTAATAAATACATGTCATTTTCTTCTTGTTCTTCTCAGTCCCATCTGTGCTTTCGAGGGGGTTGGAAAGGGGTGGGGGTGGGTTGGTTGTTGTTTTTGTTTCCTGTCAGGACCTCATTTTAAAATATTTGGCAAATAGGAAATAAGTGTAACAGAATTCTCCCTGTATTATAATTTAAGATTAATCCATATTGTTATGGCCCCAAATAAATGTTGTAATATTGAAATGCAGTTCAAATTAGCTTGACAGAGTGCCAGAAGCACAATTAAAATGTTATCCAATGGGTAATCACAACCTAGTCTGTACGTTATAAGTGCCACTTGCAATCTGCTGGCTTTTGACAGAGAGAAAGGCGGAGGGGAGAGGGAGAGAAAGGGAGAGAATGCAAAACAGATATCCTGATCGATGCCAATGGTTAAAAGCTCCAAGTAGCTCCTGAACTCCTCTGGCAACTCAACTATAAAGTGCTCTTAGGAGTCTGGTAGGAGAAAAATATTAAAGACAGGAGGTACATAATTCTGACAACTATCCACTAAAGACAATTGCCCTCCCCCTCATGTTGAACTGGTACAAAACGGACATCATTGCCCATCATTCTTACTGAACTTCCTCGGATAGATGCCCTCAAGATGTGACCGACTACAGAAACTGCCTTCATCCCCAAGGAGGTTGGTCAATGGCTATGCTGGCTGGGAATGATGGGCACCATGGCCTTATGTTTCTGTAGGCCTCTACCCCATGAGGTCTGCAATCATCCTTCTATCATTTCATGCCACAGCCTGTTAAGTTACAAGTAATTTGTCACATAATTTGTTGCAGAGGCCAACTTGTTGGTGGAGACAGTGCTTAGAGTTACAATCATATGTATTTCAGTACCTCATTATGATATTCATTATGCTGCTAATTATAAAACAGAGAGAGACATCTTTAAAAGGCATGAAAATAGCAGACATATATATATATATATATAAAATTCACAGTGCACCCAAAAAGCATTTTTAGCTCCAAAAAAGTAAGAAGGAAATGTTACTCATCGTATGGAAAACACTGTAATGTTCCTTTACAAAAGAACCATCTTTGCCCCCTTATTACCCCCAAAGTAACATGCTATGGGTAACATGGTTACTTTTAGCACACCACATCCCAGTTTTCTTTGCACATTTTTTGGTGTTGTTCCAAAAAAAAAATTTGTTTGGCAGGATATTACAGCCAAGTAAAAGATACATATACATATTCAATATGTAACACTAAATTATCTCTTTAAAACTACCATCTAACTTTGCCTAACCTCTGTTAGGACAAAAGACCTGGTCTACCTACTAAGAATCACACTGATCACATTGGATCTCTCCCAGTTTGTTTCAAATTCATGCACAAAGATGGAAAGGGAAGAATCAGTTCTCAGAGCCTCTCACTCCTAATGTGTTGCAAGGTTTCTTCAGCCGTCCCTGAACATTCAGCTCCTTTGCTGAAACTGCTTCACTGGCTATCCATATTTCTGGCACAATTCAAGGCACTGGTTATGATCTATAATCTATATGGCTTTGGTCCTGACTATCTAAAAGATCACATCTCCCTGTATAAACTTGCCTGAGTCCAAAGATCCTCCAGGGAGAGCTTTCTTTGCATCCCACTACCTTCACTGGCTTGTCTGGCGAGGTCACACGAGAGGGCCTTCTCAGTGGCTGCTCCTGGGCTGTGGAATTCACTCCCACAAGAGGCTAAACTGTCCCCTCTCTGTTCTCCTTTTTTGCCAGCAGGTAAATCTAAACATGCATTTTGTTATTAACAGTTCCTGAAAATCAGCTTTTAATAAGGGATGTGTGCCATATTTTTATCTTTATTGTTATGCCTTTTAAATGATTTTATATGACTTTAAATTGTAGGTATTTTTACAAGTTAGCGAATTTTTTAAATCATCAGATGTTTATCTATATCTTGTTTCAACCTTACTGTAAGCTGCTTTGAGTCCCTTGTTGAGAGAACAGCACGATAAAAATTAAACAAATTAAACGAATACAAATAAATTAATCTATAGCTTCCGTTTCTATCAGGAAGAAATACCTGATTGTTGTTGTGCTCCCTGTCATCTGCTGGCTTGCCAGCCAGTGTGCCTAAGAGCACCATTTTCAGTCCTGTAACTAAGTAGCAAGAAATGGATAGATACGCCAAACTATGTGGACAGACTTCTTCCCATCATTTGCTGTGGCCCAGCAGGAGAGCCACACAGGATTTCAGCTAGAGACTCACAAGGAGGTCAAACCATCTCCAGCATTTTCCAAAGCAAGAAATTGTGGCAGAGAGTCCAAGGGGCATGACTGGGGCACATTCATTTATGGTATATGGGGGTGGGATGTCAGCCTAAGATGCCCCCTTTACAGTGGATTAAATCCCTATTTACACCTGAATGGACTCCAGCTGCACGGCCAGTAAAGAAGCTATAATCTTAGCAGTATAGCCAGGTGCACTCAGCACTTGGCCATTATTTTTCATATATGCATATCATTCATTGCATGTGCATGTCATCATGGCCTGTATCCTAGCATCGCCTCTGGATACTTGTGCAGCCTCTAACTACTTTTGGGAGTGCCGTGGAAAGAGGTACCTTCCACAGCATCCTTGCCCTGGGTGTGCAACAGCTGAGGGGCTTCCTACACACAGCTCCATTTCCCCCTGGCCACTGACTGGTTGAAGAGGTGACCCCATCCCACTTGTCCTTGAGCGTCCAGGGAAGCAGGCTTAATATTGGGTACGGAGCATCCACCTTCTTATGTACGTGCACAAGGGCAGCAGTCTCCAACCAGCGGATCAGCGCCCAGCAGTTGTGCCCGTGCCAGAGAGCCCCTTAGCTGCTGTTGGGCACCCAGAGAGGAACCAGGGAAAAGGAGCAGCCTCTGTTCCTCAGATGACAAGTGTGCTGGTGGAAACTTGTATTCTGCCAGCAGGCTAATTGGAACTTAGCCAGAGAGGGGGCTTTAAATAATTATTTCATGAGAAGTTGCAGGGTGGTAGTGGACTAAGCTGTTCTATAGAACCCATATGTATCTTTATCCAATCAGCCTTCACTTTTCAAGTAAAAAAGAAGCAGATGAGCTTTACACACTTTTGAAGAAACAGAAGTAGAAGATACTGAACAGTGGATGTATGCACACTGCACAGTTATAGCAGTTTGATCCCACTTTAACTGCCATGGCTCTTTCCTCTAAATCCTCAGATTCTCAGTTCTGTGAAGTACTTACACCTCTGTAGTCCACACCCCTGAACTACAGCGCTGAAGCACTCTGATAGAGAATTGTAAGTACCTCATGCAACTACAGATCCCAGGATCCCACAGGATGAAGCTGTGTCAGTTAAAGTGGGATCAAGCGGTTGTAAGTGTACAGTGTGGATTTACCCAGTGTCACCCCAGACAAGATCACCTGTCATAAAATGGTTCTCTGGATATACACAGGTCCCTTGCAACATTCATGCATCATCCTTACAGAAGCACGGAGATAAGAGCATTGTCTACAGCCCTGGCTTTTCAACAGTTGGTGTAATCATGGGATATTGTAAAAACCACAAAAAGAAAGCCCTTCCCCTACAGTAACATGTCTATCCAGAGTTTGCGTTGCTGTAGATTACTGAATTGCATTTGCAGAGGAGAACTGCTGGTAAGATCAGCAGTATCTTTACAGCTCCTTTACTGCATACAGTATTAGTTCAGATATGATCACAGTACGGCAAGAATACAAAGGTTTGTGTTCCTTTACATTTCTTTCCATCCAGCTTGATTAGATGGGAGAATGCATGGTTTTTGCTTCACAGAGGCCACATTAAGACAATTGCAAAAGAGATGGCTAATATTAAATGGAACCACAGCCTACATGATGAGTACAGAAACTAAGATCATAATAGGACTGTCATGGAAGGTATGAAATAATTATGTAACAGTTCATATATAGCTGAGGCTCATATATACTATATACCATCATGCATCTGAACAATTGGATTATAATCTGCACAAGTTCATGCCAAAATACATCTGTTAGTCTTAAAGGTGCCGTAAACTCCCTTCTCTCCCTTTTATTTTTATACTAATCTTTAAACTGGTGAATCAATACATTAGTTTTCCAGAGGCTTCTCAGAATAAGAGAAACACTATCTTAGCTTCAGACCACACCTCCATCTGAGCAACAGAACTAATTATATTAATATGACAAATTTAATCCAAATTGATGAGTGAAGAAAACACTTACGAGATACTGCAACTATACAGATTGCAAAATATCAAGCTTTAGAAAGGCAATATGCAAAAAGTATGCAAGGCCTGCCATTGGATTTTGCAAACTCTGGGTTAGAAATCAGGGCTTCAAGCGGTTGATGTTCTGAAATCTGCCCCATGGGAAGAAAATGGGTGGCTCAAGGATCAAAGGCTGAGATGAGTAAGTACATTCTCAGTAGAAGATTCTTGTTTATATGAAGGCTGGGAACCACTGTGACTGAAAGCCAGAAAACTCATGAGTTAACGTATCTGAGTAAGAAAGAACCACTCTACTCCAGAAAATGAATGAGCACAGAAGGGCATATGTTGTTTCAGTGCAAGAAGAGAGTTGCTGAGTCCTGTACAAGCCAAGCTCCCTTAAGGTCTCTTGGTTTTGGCCAAAGCTTTCAAAGAGACTCCATATTTGCTACAAACTAATGGAGACGCCAGCCCGTATAGGCAGCCAAGATTCATTGGTGGGCCATCCTTATGTTAACATTTCGCATTTGGGCCTATTTAATGATGCTCTTCATTAATGTACTGCAGCAGGAACAAGCAACTGTGGTCCTCAAGTTGTGAAAACTGCTATTCCCTGGCCACTACTGTCAGTGGAAAAGATAGTGTGAGTTCATTAACATTTGGATTACCACAGTTGCCCACTAGTGCATTCTTTCCCAGAGATGGCTATCAACAAATTCTGAAGCAGCCACTGAGGTGACGATTTGCTCCTTTGAATTACATGAGATGTGATTGTGATGGTCACTGAGCATGTTCTTTGCTCTCAGTTGCAACTACAGCAAAAGAGTAGCTTGAGAACCACTGCACTAGATTCAGGAGATACAAACTGATGTAATAGCCATCTAACTTCCTTTTATTGAAAGGTGAGCTTTTTGATCCCCAAGGAGCCTCTTGGTTTGCAGCTATGGAGAAGGAAAATGTATTGATTATATGTGGCCTGTCTGATCGAATGTGCTGCATACTGTGTTGCTGAAAAAGTGTGAGTTTTTAATTATGTATTATAACATTGCTTTAATTCTTTTTGATAATTTAATTATGATTATTATCTATTAATAAAGACAGTTATTAATTACCTTTTTGATAGCTTAATTATGTTTTAACTTTTGTATTCTGTGGGTTTTAACTATGGCCATTTCCGCACTAGACTGTTATAGCACTATTATTCCACTTTCAACATCCTATCGGCCCCTCTCGAAACTGTAAACCCCAGAATTCCATAGAATGTTGAAAGTGGAATAATAGTGCTATAACAGTCTAGTGCAGAAATGGCTTATGTATTTTTAATTGTAAGCTACTTTGAGTCCCGACCTTTGAAAAAAAGCGGCGTATAGATGATGATGATGATGATGATGATGATGATGTTTTACTTTGTCCCTACACCGAGCTGCTTCATGACTGACATGGGGCATAACATTCTACCTACAAGAACTCTCCTCCTAAGACCATCTTAAACAACAAGTTTAACATCTCAGGCAAGATAACAGCTCTGTGACTCTCCACCACTACATTTGCCCTCCTCAAAATAATTTTCAATATCTGTGTTTGGCAAAGAAGTCTATGGGCTTCAAAAGCTCTTATAAAATACACTGAGCTTTTTGTTGGCCTAATAAACGTCTCACCATAATATACATGGCTAACACAGCTACTCCTGGGTATGTAATCTTTTGATTCTTACAGGTTTTTCTGTAAGGATATTCTTCCAGGCTTTGGTTTATTCTCATAGCTGTACTTCATTCATACATGCATGTACACACACTGCATGTGTGTGGATGCACATGCACACACATTTTATTTATTAATTTCTATGCAGATAACAAAACTCTAGGAGTCCTAGCAGCAGCTCTATATGTGAAATGAACACAGACTACCCTCCAGTAGTCAGCAGTTGCTCAGCTAAGGATACCATTTCCTTTTAAGATGCAGAATACTGTAAATAATCATGCAGATGGGCAACCAGTTTTCCTTAAGCATGCTTTGCAGTGGGATTTTCTTAGCCAATGAAATCAGGAGAGCTGGTTCCTATTACAGCTATGTAGTTTCTTGTATCAACTTTAGCTTGTGATTGTTCCTTCTTCACCCTGGGTGGTATAATTCACACTCTAGAAGACCAAGTGTAAAACTGCTATTACTGTGATGTTGGTAAGTTTCACACCTCCATAGCAGCAGTGTGAACTAGCAGATCTAAGGACAAAACGGTTTTGGATCTTGTTCCTTTATCTCCACTCTTTCTGAACCTCCTTTGGCCTCAACAGAGACAAGAGTCTTGTGAATACAAAGGAATTATATATTCAGGATAAAGCTAGACTTTCTCCTAAGTAGGTTAATTAGTAAATTCTTATTTCCAGTGAGAGGCAATTTTCCAGATGTTCTGGACTACATTTCCCACCATCTAGAATAATGGCAAAAGTCATCCAAAGCATATGGAGGATGCCAGGTTGCCTATCCTACTTCCTCCTATATTTCTAATTCTCACCTAAAAATTTCAGTTTCCCCTAAAGCCAGCTTAGGGAGTTTAGGGATGAAGTGAAGGGCAATGACGTCTGCTGGACAAAATAGCAAGTTGCGTGTGGAACTGCTTGCTGGGAAGGGTGGGCCAAAAGGGCTGATACGGAAATTAAACAATTGTCCCATGAAGTGCTCCTCCGCTTAGGCATGTCAGGGTTCTTCCTCCTAGTGTGGATTTGTATTCTGGAATGAGACTTTGAATCCATGCATGTACATGTTCTATCCAGGTAGGTTCTGCAGCCCAAGAGATCCTGGATCCCATGAATGGATCCATGGGGCATAGGTCAGATGAATGCCCCACAACGTAGATGGTACCCATCCATGACCAGAGCCCTGGGAACTCTCTCTTTTGTCTAGCATGGCTACCCACAGCCAACATATAAAAGGGGAATGATGTCACGTAGTCTCTTTTCACCTGGTGGGGCTTCAAAGTCATGTCTTTTACTTTCCAACATCCTGGTTAATGCACAACAGCTAACAAAGAGTCACTTATGGGACCCTCTAACCCTATAACATGCACTTAAAGGATGCAAAGTCAATCATGTACTTCAGGTCAATCATGTGCTATCATGAAGCTCGGTATGTTTAGCCTGATGAAAAGAACATTAAGAGATGACATGTGGAAGATCGAGGAAGCTGCTTTCTGCTGCTCCAGAGATTAGGACATGGAACAATGGATTCAAACTACAGGACAAGAGATTCCACCTAAACAACAGCAAGAACTTCCTGATGGTAAGAGCTGTTCAACAGTGGAATATGCTGCCTCAGAGTGTGATGGAGTCACCTTCTTTGAAGGTTTTTAAACAGAGGCTGGATGCCCACTTGCTGAGGATGCTCTGAGTGTGTGTTCTTGCATGGCAGGGGGTTGGACTCAATAGCCATTGTGATCTCCTCCAACTGTATGCTTCTATGAATCTATGATGCCTCTCTTTGGACATATTCATACAGCTTCTGAACAAATGTATAAAGACATGGCTCTAAGTGGCAAAACATGAAGATGTACATACATTATACCTGCAGGGATCCCGCAAGAGGTGGATTTAGGTAGTGGGATGCACATTTGATTGGCTCTGTTGGTGAAGAAATGCCTCATAATCTATGGTGGAACTGTACCCATCTGTATTGGGCATTTGGGACAAGTGCATCTGGTATACTCTGAAAATTGGATATAAGTCATTTTTGCCCACATTTCTGCTCAGAGAGACAGCGTAGGTACAGTTCTCTTCCACACTCCACAATTACAGCATATAAACTGCCATGGCTCCATTCTGTGAAATCCTGGAATTTGTAATGTCACAACGTATTTAGAATTTCCTGCCAGAGTACTCTAGTGCCTCACTGAACAACAAATCTTAGGATCCCCTAGGATGCAACCATGCCAATTAAACTGGCATCAAAATGTTATAACTGTAATATGAAAGAGACCACAGCATTGGACTGGCTGATATCAGATTCCCATTTTCTTCAAAGCCCAGCAGGCTAAGGGCAGTTACACTTTCTCAGCCTAACCAATGTCAGGCGGTTGGCACTTATCCTACTGCGTGTGACACTATATATACCACTTTTAGCCCCTTACCAGATAATAATATGAAAGCATAAGCAAATCTAACACCATATCACTGCACAATGCCTGACTCCACAGGCCAAGTGCAGCCCAGCAGCCATTTAGCACAGGTCACCAGAGACCTGATAAAACTCTTCTGTAGTAGGAGTAGTAGTAATAGCATCAACAGCAACAACAATTAATTAATATCCCGACTTTCTCCCAATAATAAGACCCAAGATGACTAACAACATATTTAAAAACATGTTACCTGCATGGAGGAAGAGAGCACTGCATAAACAGCTGGAATCAACTGAATTGTTGAATGAGTCAACACAAAGGTAAATCACACTGATTCAATGGGTCTACTCTAGTTAGGAGTGTTGCAATAAGATTACGGCCTGTGTGTTTATATATATACAGTTGCAAGATTTAGCTTCTTTGGAGCTAAACAGAAGCTAAACAGAGGCTAAACAGGGCTATAGCTTATGCAGACAAATTTCTTCACCTGGTTGTAGGTGGGACAGTATTGGTATTACTACCAATAAGTCAATGGCATATAAGCCAAGGATGACTAACTGAAGATCTGAAAGTCCCCAGCTCAGCCAAATTAAAATCAAGCTATGCTAAACAGTTTCTGCAGAACTATATTATGAAAAGCCCAGTGGTGGAGCTTGGAGTGTGTGGAGGGTGGGCGGGGGGGCTAAGGTGCACGGGAGCATGGCCTCAGTGCGTGGGGCGTGGTCGCGGTGCATGGGGACATGGCAAGGGCACGCAGGGCATGGCTACGTGCCAGGATACCCCCAAAACATTGCTGCCCGGGGTGAAGCATGCCCTGCCCCCCCGTTCCTACGTGACTGGAAAAGCCTGGACATCTGTATGATAGTTACCTTGAGAATTAAAATAAGAATTCCTATGCCATCTAGAGAGCAAAGTAACCTTTGGAAACACAGGAGGTGGCTATCCTCAGTACATGCTATGATCATAATGCATGAGTTCAAAACCTTTGGCCTTCCAATATTTTGACTTACAACTATACATGGTTAGCATAGCAGTCCAAATTTTGCGGTCCAAATTTTTCCCATCTCTTTCACAATGCCTACTTACTGTTCTTTGGCCACATACTGTATAAGACTGTCAGACAAATGCACACCATCACTGTGTCTTTACAATTTGCTCATCATAAAAGTTAGAAACTTTCTTTTTCAGTGAGGACCATGTCTCTTAGTTTTCTAAGCTAAGCACCTGGGAACCACAGGACAAAGGCCTTAAGTGGAGCAGTCACAACGCATTCTACATTAAAACAACTTGCCAATCTTTTTTTTTTCAAGTAGAAGAAAAGAAACACTGAGTCCAAGGTTTGCAGCCTGCCTTTGCCCTCTGCCCCATCTAGATAAATAAGGCCCGAACTGAGCTACTTTTAATGGCTGAGAATTTGTAACTTCTGTGAAAGGGTTTCTAAGAAACAAGACTCCTGCAAAGAGCTACTTAAATCTAATGAGTTGGTGGGTTTTTTTAAAAAAACTGACGCCTCATATGAGAAGAAGGGGGGTATAAATTACCAAAACAGGCTGTATGCAATAAAGCAAAATTTATAGATGTGTGTCTTCCAACCACCAGTAAGATAAATATTGGTTTTATTCTGTGAATCCCACTTCAGCTTTAAGAGGAGGGCTTCTTCTTTGCTTTCTTATTAGATTACATACAGGTAGATGGGTGAAAAGCAAAATGCAAGTTAAGAAAATGTAACCAAATTTGGAACAGTCAGGTTTAATTGAGAAAGATAAAGATACATGCTGGGAAAGATACAGATGCAAGTGCCTCAGAAGGGAATACTGCTTACACAGAAAGGCATGACTGAAAAGGAAATGAGGAACTCTCATTTCTGGGATGATTTCAACAGAAATTAATTCCATCCTGAAAAGGCACAAAAACATGTAAAAAAAACAACCCATAATTTTTAGTTCTTTTGAGAAATCAGGCACACTTTGCCAAAACCACTCTTCCCAACCTCGTTAATTTGGCCAACTTTAATTAGCTTTTGGGGCTGAGGTGTTCAGTTCAACCCACTCCTGCTGCAAGTCCACAAATAAACCGCATCACAGCTAAGCAGCTATTTCTTACAATTTGCTTGGAATTTGGCATCTGGGCAGCAATGGAAGTAACCATACACAGCCAGCTACAGAGTTCATGTGTAAGGTTTAGGAGCGCTTGAGCACTGCTAAGGGCCTAAATACCCTAAAGGCACCAGATCCCATCTAATCTGAGTAGGTTCAGCCCTGGCTAGTAATTGGATGGGAGACCACTAACGAATACCAGGTGCTGTAGGCTATATTTCAGAGGGAGAAACTGGCAAAACCATCTCTGAGGATTCCTTGCCTAAGAAAATCCTATGAAATTCATGGGGTTGGCATAAGTCAACAGGCAACTTGAAGGCACACACGTACACACACACACACACACACACACACACACACACCACTACTACTACCACTGCTAGTAATGATCATTACAAGTTTGTTTTCCAAATATGCCATGACATGGATATCATCATTTAGGGAAGATGTGTTGTATATATATTGAACTAACATTCCTGCTTCCTTAAAGATGTCACCTAGAGGGCTTTTGGTCTGAAATGAACCAAAATGAAAAGAAACACATGAGAAATGGTAGTGATGGTCTAGAGGGGAAAAATTAAAAAGATCCAGGTCCCATTCCGGGACTGCTTATTTATTTTAAAATAAAACCTACGAAATATTTAATATTTGAAATACATGAAATGCTTTTTAAGACATAGTTTTATGCACTCAAAATGTGCCTTAAGAAGTTTTTTTTTTATGTAATGCAATCTACAACAAATAATTTCTGGATATTCTATAGAATTCTGTTTTCTCAATGTTACAAAGCATTTATTTGTATTCAAACACAGCCCTCAGTATCCGCTAAGGATTAGTTTCAGGACCCCCAGTGGATACCAAAATTTGTGGAGGCTCAACTCTAATTACGGACAATGGTATAGTAAAATGGTGCCCCTTATATAAAATGGCAAAATCAAACTTTGATTTTGGATTTTTTTATTAATATTTTCAAGCTGTGGTTGGTTGAATTCATTGATACAGAATCTGCAGATATGGAGGGCGGGTTGTACATTATTAGTGCTCCATATTGTGACTCTTTGACTGATCATATTTTCTCTTGTTTGCTACATATACTTTTTATTTTCAACTTTTGTTCTTTCCAGATTTTCAGATGGCAATAAATAAGATAAGATGGATAAGACAGATGGGTAACATAGGATGCATCAGTCTCCCACCCTTTGGTGTTGAGCGTATTTCCAATGCTGCTCGCCTTAAACTAAGAACAATTCTAAGAGGAGGGAAGGAAAGAGGCTTCCTCTAACCAAGTGGTACTGGGCAAAGTGTGATTCTTCCACACAAGTTGTTGGACTGAATCACCCATCGGCCCTAGCGGGCACGGGCAATGATAAGGAATGCTGGAAGCTGCAGCCCAACAGTACCTAAAGGATACAACTTTGCTCATTCCTGATCCAACACTTCCAAAGCCCATCTGGGTCACAAAGTAAGCAGTTGTGGGTGGGGTAGACAAGTCACTTTTTCTCTTTTCCCTTTTATCTTCTTTGTCACTCTTTCCCAATGGTTCCAATGGTGTAGTTGGCGAAGGCAAGGGTCTTATTCTAGAAATTTCCAGGGGAACAGAGGGGCTGGAGAGCCAATGAATCTGAGGTGACCTCTTCTGCTGGAATGCCCTATTTTCAGAGTCTGTCACTCAAAAGAACAGCAGCAGTAGATGTATACCTGGGCAAGTGGAGACTGCATTTACATGTTGGCAGAGCTTCTCTTCAGTGATAGAGAGGTGCTGCTGCTACTGCCCTTCATCCCTCCAACAAATTATCTCAAGCAGCTGCTCATGGGATTTAGGATGGCTCTCTAAGGCACTTTAGAAGCTACAACCCTGTACACACTTATCTGGGAATAAGCTACACTAAACAGTGTGGATCTGAGATCTGTGTGAGCATACATAGGATTTCTTTATGTGAGCTGCTCTGGGCAGTTTTGTATCCTTAAAGGTAGCCTGAAAATATTTAAATACATACAGGAGTAAAACTGATCTATAAATTCATAAATATGCCAAAATTCAACTATTTAATCTGCTAAATTATAACCAGTGTGTTTTACGTTACTGAAAGCAGGAAAGTAACTTCACATTTGATAAGAAAGCAGGTTTTACATTCATTTCTGCCCAAAACGACCATCCTCCCTGCCATGGCCTTAAGATTACTAAAACTTATACCTTCTTAAGAATGGGTGAGATCTCAAGAGCGACAATTTTTCTTTCCTCTTAAACAACCAAACCTGACAGATTTGAGTAAAATCCTGCATATTTGCATTTGAAAGACTCAGAGTCTGCTTTTGACATTTGTTTTCTTACTCCTGTCTTAAAGATGCATATAGAGAATGAAGGAGGATGTGGTGAGGGAGAGAGAACCTGGCTGCTTGCTTCTGACACACATATGCCCTGATAATGTCCAAAAAGTTTCAACAAATCTACCTTGTTGACCAGGCTCCATATGCTCACAACTGTCTATACATTTCAGACACTGCCAGATCATGATTTACTTCCCTGTCCCCTCTCTGTCTATGTTCCTTCAAATCACCTGTTGACTTATGATGCCCCCACGAAGTTTTTCTTAGTGAAGGAATAATCAGAGTTGGTTTGCCATTGTGTTCCTCTGAAATATAGCCTACAGCATCTGGTATTCATTGGCAGTTTCCCATCCAAATACCAAACAGGGCTGATCCTACATAGCTTTCACTTGTACCTTTAAGATGCAAGTTCAAACACGGGAAGAGATAGTAGTAGGTTTCCAACTCACTAACCAATGACTCATGGAATATCTGTTTTGTTAAGATGAAGAGTACAAAATGGAAGCCATCATCACTGAAGCTTCTGATGTCCCTTCCATCTGAAGTTGGCTTGAAGCAGACAAAATACAGTATTTTCTTTATTAAACAAGATCTATAAGTGGCCTTGGTGGATTGTGAGCTTTGAGGTATCTGAATGGATTCCTGAAGACTTGGCAGAATAGGGAGAAATGGAGTAAAGGAAAACAATGTGTTCCCTCTGGACTAAAAAAAAAGGAAGAAACAAAACTGAGGTCCAAGAAACAGATCATGGGCAACAAATCACAGACACAACTTTCAGTTCCATACATTACTTGCCTTTTCATCGTGTTTCATTTTCTTTCACAAGATGCATGAAAAATAAGATGGCCTATTAAAGTGATCTTTAACATTTCCAGAAAATTTACTAGCCCACGTGGCAACGCATGCCAGTTCCAAGTCATCTTTAGCATTGCAACATGCTAAATGGGAAAAAGTCTCCTCTGATTTATAAAACTGAGCTCGGTTACTAAACAATCTTTAGCTCAAGACCAGTGAGTGGCTATCAACAAATCTGTGTTAAAGTACTCCTCATGGTGAGGTTCTACCTTTATGTATTTAATGAAAAGAAGCCTATCAGTTTGATCCTATTTACGTTTACTAAGATGTAAGGGTCGCTATGTTCAGTTGAAATTACTCTTAACTGGGAATAGGTTTTAATCTTTGGCATTTAAAAAGAAAAAGAGGTAAGGAATATTTATTTAGCTGCTGAACACCTTTCCCTGACGTAATCCCCAAATTTTCTGTAATATACCACACCTCCTGTAACACACATGTATCAATTTAAGTATATTTGTATCTCTTTGTATTCTATGTAAAATAGTGAGAGCAACTCAAATAAAACTTTCCAGCACTTTATGGAAATAAAGGTTCCAGCATGGATATCAAAGCACTGGGCTGACAGGCAGCCTATCCCCCAGGTCTATATTTAGTATGGGGACATTTCTTGAGCTGGATCTCAGTTTACCTATGTCTGTCTTAGTTATAGGAATAACCCCTCCTCTCAACAACATTGCCCATCAAAGGTGGTTATCTGATAGTAAGAAGCAGAATGACACACGCTTGCATGTGGAAGTTAAAAATCTGATGATCACATCAAAGGCCTACTTAGTCTTCTGTTCCTACCATGACCAACCAGATGCCTATGGCAGCCTCACAAGCAGGACAATGAGGTACCTATACCCTCTTGTGCATGTTCTCCAGCAATTGCTGCTCACAGAACCATAATTACTCTCAGGTTTCATAAAATACATAATTATCATGATGAGGAGCATACCTACACTACACGGTTATGGTGTTTTGACACCACTTTTACTGTCATGGTTCCATTCCTATGGAATCCTGGGATTGGTGGCAGTGCACTGGCAGAATTTTTAGGAGCCTCTTCTCCTGTCCTCCTTCCTTACACAGAGGAATGGATCCAGGGAGATCTGCCTGCCGAAGATGAGTTCACCCCTTTCCGGGAGACAGCTGAGTCAGTCCTGACAGAGATGAGCTGTCATAAATATGCTTCTGAAAAGTACATTTTAAAAATGCTGTAATACCAGGGTGTTTTAATATTTAATTATGCTATCACCACATTGCACATGGCTCTCTGTGTGTCTGTCTGTGTGTGTGTCACACACACATGCACACCACACACAGACAAAGCACACAGCTTCAGACTGAACCTTAACAATATATTTCTGAAGTCAGAAAGAGACAGCAAGCAGACATTCCCAAACAAGAGTGAAGAACAGATGTTTCTTTGCCAATGCTGTTGCCCATTTCACACTCTTCTGGAGTCTGGGGAGTCATGAAGTCCTGTAGGAGGACAGCCTCCAGTCTTCCAGCTCTCTCTTCTTCATGACCAAGCACAGCTCTGGGATGTGGCATTTGTCAGGACAAAAGGATCATGTTCACAGAAAGCTTTTGTTGTGGTGCAAGCAACAATTACAATGTCTTTGTTGAAAGATTCTTCCTCTCACAGATCTAAAGGCATTCACATGGCAGGGTGTACACTTCTTTAGGCCTAGGCATCACGAAGAAGACGGCCTCTGAATCACAAGATTTGCTTAAAATTAATCAAAGAGGAGAAGGAGGCTTCTTTCATTGCTACATGAAATCTTTGAAGCTACAATCTTTTCCAATATACTTGAGTGTAACCTTGGGCTTCCTTTGGACTATGTGCTTTATCTACTGATAAAAAAGAATGTAAAAGCTGGATGGGACCAAAGATTGATTTGGTCCTGCATTCTCTTTCAACAGTGGCCAACCACTGTGCCCTGATTTGGAGCAACCAAGGCAGCACGAAGCAAGTCAGCCCCTGTGTGCTCCCAGTATGTTTCAGGTATGTTGCCTCTGAAAATGAAGATACTTTATGACTTTGTGCATACATGGCAGTTGATTTATTTCAGTTTTTAGAACGAGAGCTTGGAAATGGTGGCATGGCTACCATTGGACTTAGAGAACTGCTGCCCAACCTCCACTCCCAGTCCCCTGACAGAACAGGGCGCTGCCATGCCGAGGGAGCCCAGTTGTATTTCTGGCCCCTTGCCATATAGACACAGAGCTGTGCCCCTGCTTGGAAAGATCACTTTGCTACACTATAGTTCCACCTATGCTGGCTAGAGGGTTCTGGATGTTGTATTTGAAACAGTAAGCCTTACAAGTTTTGTTCAGGACTGGCCTTAAGTTACATTTCCACATTTTCTAGTCCGTCTGCCAAACTTCCATTCACCTTCACAGCCCCTGAACAGAAGCCACCTCTGTCCCATTTAAATGAGTTCACAGCGGAAACATGTAGTAGGTTTTACCCACCAGTAAACCAAACAACTTTCTTTCTTTCACCAATTCCCACAAAGATTCCAGGAAAATTCACTGGTACTACCCAGTGATCTACAGTCTGTATACTTGAATGAGATCCTTTATTTCACTGGGAAGTCACCACTTTGGCAAAGCAGACTACACTTATTTCAAGATATTAATTATTAAATTAACAATTGCTTAGCATAAAACCCTGTTCAGATGTGGCCAGTTCATCCTTATTTCTCTCTCTCTCTCTCTCTCTCTCTCTCTCACACACACACACACAAACACATAAAGCTTTAGCTCACATGCCACTGCTTGAATTTACACCTCTGACTTTCAACCATAATGACTCACAACATAACAACAAAACCTCAATATATCAAAGAGAGAACTGTAACCAAATGCAAAGTCCCTTTCTGAAGCAAAGTCCAAATCATACCAGTCTCAGAGTTCTCTCTCCTACCAAATTTTGGGAGGAAATTGATGGGTTGCCCAGAGCCCTTTAGCATTCAAAGACACCTACTTGAAATATGCCCCACAGTTAGTCCAGCCCTAACCCGTTGGTTTTTCACAGATGCAAGCAGACTAACAGCATCTCTGGGAAAATCCAAATAATAAAACTAATGAACAGATGAAACCACTCAACTGTAATTCTGCAAGATTTTGGTTTTTCAGGATTCTGCTTTCTTTCTGCCTGACACATGTGTCTTTACCTCCCTCCACCCCCGCCCTGTCCTCTCTAATCTTCAGAAGGAGTGTCACTAATAAGGAGTAGACAAGTTAATCTCAAAATCTGTTTTAACTTTGACACACACTTTTATTTTCTTTCTTTTTTAAGGGGAAAAAATATACAATTCATGTTCTCAGGAGCCTACTGAAGCATGAGGAGGAGGGGGATATAAGAGGAAGGGGAAGAAGGAAAAGATGGACTAGTATGGGCTTGGGAGGGGGGTTATCTCCTGCCAGGATGATAAATAGCTAAATGAAACTTGGGGAAATCTTCAAGCTTGCTCCATAAAAGATGACGGGTTATCATCTCGCACTGCAACTGGCTGGCTGTAACTGAGGGTGTGTGTGTGTATTCTCCACCCGTGCTTCTCTAATGACTGAGATGAAATCTTAAAGTAATTTTAAAAGAAGAAGAAGAGGAGGAGGAGGAGGAGGAGGAAGTTTCAAGGCAGCTTGCCTCAAGATCTATTCACTCCCACCCGGTGCTTCTTTTGTTCCTTTCTGCCGTGCTCAGTGGACATGCATTGAAAACATAGCTGCATATCAATGTGTGAGAGAGATCAAGGGATCCTGTCTCTCTGAGCTACCAGTCTCCAGTGACTGGGCTGTTGCTGCTTTTCAAGGTCTTAGAAAACTGAAAGCAGCAACTCTCTCCCTCAAAAATTTAAAGCAGTACACAATTCCACCTGTTTTGGCCCCATCACTTTCCTGGCAATGCCATGCTATCCCTCCTTAAAAAAAACAAAAAAACAAAAAACTTTTGATTCCAGTTTGGAATTTAATCCTCAGAGACAGCTGTAAGGAAGGAAGGAGAGACAATTGCAACTTTGGCACTGAATGCAACCATCTGATAGGCAAAAGAAATAAACAAATTACCAAAAAGACTCAGGCCAAAGAGAACTGACACTGTCTCTTTTCCATCCAGCCATTTGCTAACACTCAAGTGATTGCTCACATAGAACTCCTACAGTTTCTTACGCAAACCCCTTCTCACAAAACAATTTGCTGCACCATCATCCCCAAATATTATTGAGTATATTATGCTGAAAACTTTGCTTCAATACACAGAATTACCATATGCAGTATCATATACAGCAGCTTCTCATTTATCCACACGGTCTGGAGGACATCCAGATTGTATGGATAATCAGAGACTTGGATAAATGGCTATGCTATTTACATAGGGGGTTGAGTTAACATGGAACTACATGGAAGACCCACAGCAGGTTTTGATAGTCATGAGCTTCAGCTAACCAAAGCTTTGGGAGAAAATGAAGTTTCTACTGTATTTGCACTGTTAACAATACCCAAGAGGGAGAAAACCAATTTCAGGCCATTGTACAGTATTAAGTTTGTGGGACACATCAACCCTAAGTGCTCCACCCATAGCCTGGTCTTTCTCATTTTATGTATTCATCCAGAGTATTAAAATGACATTCTAGAGTAAACACAAAGGGACAGACTCCACTTGTAAAAGGACCAGAGGGAAACTAGAGTAAATTTCACTAATTTACCCTATCTAAAAATCAGCATCCTCAAGGCTTCTCCCTTTATATCATCTTTCCAGTTACAAGGTGACTGTGGGCCTGTCATAACAGCTCTTCTGGTCACTTGAGAGAGTATTAACTGCTCAAAGGCTTTTGTACCATTATATGCTATTAATTACAACATTCTGATTAGACTTTTCAGGTATTTCACCCGTTTTAGAAGAACTATCAAGACTTGATCTTTTAGCTCTGGAAGCACAAAAGTACATTGTTTGCGATTTTTGCAGATTTCTCATGTTTGAAAAGAACAGGACAAAATGATATACTGGTAATAAAGTTCTCAGGAGTACAGGTGCTATATGTATCAGCTGCAATATTCTGAGCATGTGTAAGGACAGAGCATATATATTTGGTGCAATCCTTTCATTTCATGCACAGTCCACAAACAATGCCAGTGTGATATGTAAA
This sequence comes from Iguana delicatissima, assembly GCA_948472985.1. NCBI lineage: Eukaryota > Metazoa > Chordata > Lepidosauria > Squamata > Iguanidae > Iguana > Iguana delicatissima. Next base: position 323,013 of record CAOKZL010000678.1, read on the forward strand.
CGGAAAGGGCATTTTTGTTGCCTTTATTTTCTGTTTCTCACCAGCACATCTGTACTGGAAGATTTTCTAACATTTAACCCACAGTCCTAAAGTCCAGCTTCATAGATTCTAGGCAGATGCTACCCCTCAACTGATGGAAGCTTCTTTTATTTAGCCAAGATATCCCTCAGCTGAAGGTACAATAGTCAGTTTTCATCAACTTTCCATATCAGTGCTGCTCCTCTGATCTTCTCTATGTCCAGAGATTTTTCGAGGTGGGGGAAGCTTTGAGAAGAGAGGTAAAATCATCAGGAAAAAAGGTCTCCCTCCCTTGTTCAAAATACAAAAGCCTCCATTGGATCAAAGATCATCCCATCAGCCCAGAGACACAACTGGATACAATACTATGTACTGTTTTTCTATCTGTTGAATGTATTTAATGATAATGTGATATGAATAGACCAATAGTAATGGATATTCCTGAGAAATTACACAAATCAATAAACCACAAACAGGGCAATATATTACATGTACATATGTGTGTGTGTTAAATTAGAGAATTAAGAACTCTTTGAACCATTGAAGATTTGCTCACATTTTTCTTTTGTTCTCAAAGTATTAAAAAGATATATATGAAGAAATGCTTGCAAAAGCACAGATATATTTTATATATGAATTTGACATGTTATTGCTGACTTTACCTTGGTTTTGATTCAATATAGATCACCAGACAAAAATGTCTTTAATATTTGTATTCATATCTCATGTATATGGAAACTCAGACGCAATGAGATTTACATGAAAAACTCCCAAAAGAAAATCCAGATTACAATTCAGGTGTTCACATGATCCTGATTATTCATTATTACTATTATTCAGATCCTGATGATATGCATTCATGCTTATTATTAAGAGAGCAGAATCCTGGTTGATTCCAGAAGTAGACATAGATTAGGCCTTGCTGCAAACTAAATTTTAATTATCACTAGGCCTGCCCTAAGTATTACTAAGTCTGGATACAACCCATAGAGACTGTGATGACCATTGAGCTGCATGCAATAAACAAAGCCAAAAAGAGAAACAATTTTCAGCACTTTCCATATAGTTTAGATGGCGTGGACTTTTCTGTCTAAATAGGAGATACTGGGCCACTTCTAGTATCACAGAAATAATGTTGCTCATACAATAGTATTTCTGACTGATCTCCTTTTCCTGCACATACCTCAAATCAGCTCTGCAAAATCTACCAGCTGTCCGAAGCAGATGGGGGGGGGGTATATGGAGACTACAGAAGTTTAAAGGGAATCCTGTTTCATCAGCCTTTTACATTCCACTGGAGGACAGCCTGTACAGGATACAACCAACTGCAGGTCTTACTTGCAAGAGACATATATAGCTGTAAGAAGGGGGAATGCAGATAAAAAAAAAAACAGACAAAAGTCTTGCCACCTTCTTTTCACTTTAGTCTACAAGGTTGCCTTCGTACAGTTCTGAATTTAAAAAAAGTCCACAACTGACCCATAGTTTCAGTCTTCAAATTATCAGAATATAACTGATTAATGCTGCAAAAGGAATTGGTCTAATAAGAGTGAATTGATCTCCTATGGCAAATTTTACCCACTCTCAAACACACAGACACACACACACACACACACACACACACAAAACATGCTCATGAATTACCATGAAAGTCCTTTCTGATGTTCGCCCGTAAGTCAAAACTAACTGATGGTTTTATTTTATTATTTATTGAAAATGATTGGTGTTAATTAGCTTGGTCTAATTAATTATTACATGCTGTACTTTAAATGCCAGTTCCCCCTACATATTACACACACACACTCCCTCCTAGTTTTACACACGACAGGCAAAACAGTGAAAAGAATGTAATTGCGCTATGAGGTAAAATTGAAGTGAAACGGAAGCAGTTTTCATAGCTCACAGGGTCATTCTCTTCCTCTCTTTCGTACACACACGTACAGGGGCTGGACCAGCCTGGTGCATTTATTATTCTTAATGTTTCTGATTTAAAAGCATTCTGCTAGAAAAGTCTGTCCTTAAAGAGGAAGAAGAGAGAGGAGTCAGAAATATTGGGATTTTTGGCTTGGAAGACCTCTAGTTTAATGGGTAAAGGGCTCTTTTGTGAGTGGGTGGTGCATGGAGAATTGAAGGGTAGAGAGAGGAGCTGTGCTTTCACATTATTTATGCGTGCAGTCTGCGCTAATGGCATATGCAAGTTGACAGCATACATCCTATCAACTTGCTGAAGTGTATCTTGATTGTTCAAACACACTCTTAAAGGTGCCCGATCATTTATCAAATTAAAATAACTGTGCTGTGTTTCAAAGGGCTCTGAATATCTAAATTGTGTTCTAGCGTTCCTAATACCCCCTGCATTTCTACATCTCCCACCTTTCCAAGCACTCAAGATGCAAAAGGAAGGGGGCTGTAGAGGAAGGAACAGAGAGAGAAAGCACTAGGGAGGGAATGAGGAATGCTCCCCTCCCCAGCAGCCACCCCTTTGCATGTTCACCCAGAAATATGCTATTTCATGATTCTCTCTTTTTGTGTGTGTGTGTGTGTGTTCTCTGCTATGTCACAAACCCCAGTACAAATCTACTAATCCAGCAGGAAATGATGGACTCCAGAAGCCTGACCAATTAAATTTAGACTCATGAAAAGCTTGGTGGCTAGTAAATTATAATTTTTATTAGCTTGAACAATGTTCTTGTTAAGAAAAAGTGGAGTCTCTCCCATGAATGGTTCTTGTATAATTTATTTAACTTCATGAGCCTTGCCAAAGCCTCGAATATTTTTAGATCTTTCTGTTCTAGGGTTTGGCATTTTTCTTCCTTTTTTTATACATATAAAAAAAAGTGTGAGTTTCTGAAAAGATATTTTTAGGCTTCTGCCTGTTATTTTAAACAACTTTTTGTGAATTTGGATTCCCATATGTTGAACAGCTTCTGCTCTAGGGTTAAGCCTGTTTTGAAGAAGCAGCGGTGTAAATTTCTACTGCAGCACTTGTCTTGAGCGTGGAAATGCTGCCTTGCTTCTAATGTAATATCACAGTCATAGTCACATAGTTCTCTCTCTCTGTCTCACATACACACACACAAACACGCACACACATGCATGCGCACACAGAGCCTAGTTGCTCCCGTGGAAAAAGAAATCTAGCTCTTATATGAATAATTAGACATGATGGTGGAGCAACTCCCAGTGGGATAATGTACATTTCAAATTTGAACTTTAATTTGTGTGTGCATGTGTGTTGGGTGAGCGTTAGCATGCAAGCTGCCATACAACCACAACTGCCTTGCATAACCACGTGCGCCTTGCAGTTCTTGCGCAAAAGATCAACTCTGGCAGTTCCTAGCTGTTATCTCTGCATTGCCTTTGATGTCTCATGCTACTTGTCATTTATAAGTAAAGACAGTTAGAGTCTTTAGAACATGCCTTTGAACAGTAACTCCTTTAGCACCTATTTAATGCTGGTAACTGTGCTGCAGAAACATCCACTGGTGTCACATAGTTAATGAGATATTTATTAAAATGTATTTTCTTTAAAGGCGGACACCAGAGGAGAAGGCAGTGGCAGGGGGCTGTATGAAGTCCATCTCCCCAGGAATATATTGTTTCCCCTTCTCACTGATTTAATGATAACTGAATATACACAAAACTCTTTATTACTCCAAGAAATCTTCAAGCTTAGAACAACTGCAACAGTTTCTGTTCAAAAGAAATGCCTCTTCCGAGCCCTTTTGCTAGGTCTGCTGGAGATCTAAGTCCTGATGGCTATTCTGTTCTTTTTGTTTTAATTACCTACGCTCAGCCTACTTGTTCTATAACTTTATGCACTTGAGTGTATTCATTCGATTTACTATTTCCAGTAAACCTTTAAGGAAAAGTATCAGACAACACGCAACTACCTTGCTTGGGTGTAGGAGGGCATCCTTTCTCTCAGACCTCTTGGTAAGATTCTCTCCTGCATACTAAATAAGAGTCAACAACAATGAGAAAATCCAAACAGCTCCAGGCAGGAGGAATGATGACTAATGCTACTAATATCTTCTTTCCTTTCTTTCTTTCTTTTGCTCTCCCTTTTCATAATTTTCACAGCTTTGACTTTGCACCATCTGCATTAGAGATGGGCACACATACACACAAATCTAAAGCTGCACAAAAAATAATGAGACAAAACATTTTAATTGCACCTTTTGTGACAAGGTTACTATAACAGCGCTTTACCATAAAATCTCTACAGCGGGATTATAAAACTATCAGCACTCTGCTTTAAGAAAAACAATTGGCTAAACACTAAATGCTAACTTCAAACATCCAAGGTTTCTGTGGCCAGCTTAAAAAAAAAAAAGGAACTGCGCCAGGGGAGGAATAAGGAGGGTACAAGATATCTCCAGTGGGAAAGAATTTCAGGGAGGAGGGAGTGTTAGAATACATACTTGATCAATGAATGTATGTGTTGTAGAGTTTTGTCCAAGTGGACGTAAAAAATTGAGCACTCTTTTGCAGAGCACTTTGCCTTCCAGTCTGTTCTCAGTATATTTGCCTTGCATCCGGCCTTTTGGAACTCTGCATTTAATTTTTGTTTATGCCATAGCTGCCTTAAAATTAAAAAATGGCTCTAGGTATCCAGTATGTGGGTTCAAAGCTGAATATTCCCCTCCAAACTTGGCCTTTTCAACAGGTAAGCTTCAAGTTTTTTAATATACCATGAATGTGTGATACTGGGAACTTCTCCAGCATAGCTCCGTTAAATGAATGGGTGTTACAGAAGGACATAAACATCTTGCTTGTTCAAAGCATAAAAGCAGACGAGGATGCTAGGTATGATTGTTCTTTACAGAATACTACTATTACTAGTTACTACTACTGCTGCTACTCAGCTACTGAAATAATGCAACTGGCAAAGATCCATTACAGTCTGGTCTGTACATTCACATATTGTGACCTCCAGTTCTGGAGAGGTCTTTCCCTATATTATAATTGTGCATCAGTGTCAAGAATCTATCAATAATTTATTCTACGGGAATTGTCAGTTTGCTTCTTGAATGTAAAAGAAAAAAACATGCACACAACTAAAAGTGCTAAAGACATATTCTACAGAACAAATGGAAGGAATGAAATTTCTTCCCAATTATATTTCTAATTATGAGATTAATCACAATTCCCATTTAAAACACACACACACACACACACACACACACACACATAAAACAGAAGAAAAGGGGAAAATAAAAGAGATCCACAGAGGGATTTCATATGGCTTGGAAGCAGGACATGGAGTATTGCATCCAGGCGGTGGAAGAAAAGCACAATGATTGACACAAATCATACTCCTCATCCAATTTGCCTGGGTTTGCATTTTAAAGTACCTTCCTGGTATTGCTGAAACCAAATAGTTTTTGAAAGACTTCATTCCAATGAGTATCTTTTATTCTAGACATACACAGGACAAAAAAGGAGGAAGGAAGGAAATTTTAAAAAAAAAACCCTGCTCAACTATGATTCAGTCATTTCAGATAAAACCAGAATAAGTGTACATAACTTGTCACATTGGTTACCACTTTTTTAAAAAATCTCATCATGGTAAAAACCTATTACTAATTATATCCATGAGTATGTATGTAAAAATAATTTTTTTTTGAAAAAAAAAAGTGTCCACAATCCTGGTTGATCATTTTTACCCTTTCTAGCCTACCTCATGCCACCCGTTTTTAATCCATTTGCTAATTGTAATCCCATTAAAGCAGATATAATTTTCTTAGCATTCACAGTTCATCAAGCTAGCAATAACGGCCATTACTGTTGAGTTTAGAGGAAAAATAAAAATTGCAGCACATTTTATTCCTCCAATGTTTAAAGTAATTTGTAAAGGAAACTTAAGTGGCTGTGTGTGGTTTTGTAAATCCAAGATTAAAATCTCATATATATAATATATAGCCCATACACAACGTATATACACAAAATGAAGGTGCACACTAAATACACAGAAAATGCCACTGGATCTCAAAATCAGACATATGGGAGGAGGAACCCCTTTAAGTCAGAAATATATATATTGACTCTGAGATAAATATAGAAGCTGGTTATGTTACACTATTTTTTTTCTAAAAAAAGTCAAATATCCACAGTGGAAATATTTCTAACTGAACCACTTATTCTAAATAGGGCCGTTTTTTAAAAAGTCCAAAAATAAATTCAGGGAATGCAAAAGCAATGCCTTTGAAAACAAAAAGAGTGTATAATATTTAGAAACAACAGCAAAATATTAAAAAGCCATATCCCTTTACTCAACCATATCCCCTTACTCAGCATTTCCTTACTCCTTCCTTAGGAAAACAGTCTTCAAAGGGAGGTTTTGCATTCCAGCCTCTGTGAGTTTGTTGCTGTTGTTCTGGTCTTTTTCTCCCCACTCCTAGACAAAGGTATTAATGAAGAGAGCCAGTATAGATCTTGCCCCTAATGAGTTTCTGGATTTAGGAGATAGACCGCATACAATGGAAGAGCCTAATGCTCTGTGTGTGTTCTGTGCCATCCAGCGATGCAACTAGCTGATACCTACAGTCCGCAGGCCTCCCGCCTCCCAAACAATTAATTGATTAAAAGGGATGCCATAAGACAATCGCCAAAGAACCTGGCACAGAGAGCCGCCCTGATTTTTCTTGCCAAACGCTGCGTCTTTAGCAGGATACCACAAGCGCTTGTTAAAGCTAACACATGCACTGCAAACCCATTCTCACCCTGACACTTCAGGGCTTTATATAGAAACAGGATTTTCTAGTCTTACACCACCCGCTCTATTAAGGCTAACCCTGCATATACAAGCTACCCCTAATCTGAAAGAGCGGAGCCGGCTCCTGCGTGCTCACCCTGCCCGGGCGAAGAACAGCCTTTTTGTTCCGCCAGAAAGTGCCTTCTTGTTCCGGCAACCCAATGTCTTAAGGACGTTAATGCAGAGAAAAGGGTCGCTCTCCCCCGCCTCTCTTTCTCTCTCCCCCTCTTCCGTGGGATTTATTTTCTCTCAGTTCCAGCAACCAAGGGAGGGGGAGACTGCGATGGGGAAAGCCCTTATTTTAGCCCTCTCCCCCCTTTTCACCACTCAACATTAGAAAGTAAAATAAAACAAAGACTCCACGAGGGAGAATATCTGCTGGGGAAGCGGGGAGGGGGTTGGAGAGTCGGTCCACGGCTCCTTATCAGTCTAGTCCATCCAGATTTGCTGAGAAATCTACAGCCTTTCCCGCTCCTGCATCCGCTCAGCCCAACTACACGTGTGCCCCCCGTCATTACTGAGTTATTAGCCGGAGGCGAAAGGGCCCGCTGCCCCCCTTCCCCAGTTCTCAGGACCGGATCACACACACACACACACACACACACACGGATATATGCATATGCATATGTATATCCCTGCGTGTGGCCATTTCCGCACTACACTGTTCTAGTGCTATTATTCCACTTTCAACTTCCTATGGAATCCTGGGGTTTGCCTCTGCCCCTCCCTGAACTGCAAACCCCAGGATTCCGTGGGAGGTTGAAAGTGGAATAACAGCACTAGAACAGTGCAGTGCAGAGAGGCCCCGTGTGTGCGTCGCCCCCTCTTCCCACCCCAGGCCCTGCCTGACCCAGTGAGGCGGAGGGCCTTCTTTCTCCCTGCCTCTCCTCGCCGGAGGCGGCTCCACGCCACCGAGGGCGAGCGGCGGCTGCTTAGCTCCCCCCTCCGCCGTCCGGGGCTGATTTTTTTAAAAAACGCGGAAGAGGCGAATTCCCAGAGCCTCAGAGACCCGCGGAGGCCGGCCGACTGGGCAGGGGCGGGAAGCGGGCAGCCACCTTCCCTGCTGCTGGGAGCACAGAAGGCGGCTTGGAGGCACATGCACGCGTACACACCCCCCACCTCTCTCCGCCCGCCGGCCCCGCATGCTCTCGTCGCCGCCCCTGCAGCTCCACGCTCGGCTGCTGGACAAAGCTGCACCCCGGCGCAACCGGCGCTCGGATCGATCAGCCGCAAGATCACTTGGCAATTAAAACAGAGAGAGAGAAAGCGGGGGGAGTCCTTGCACCTCTGCGCGGCCCCCCCGCTGCCCGCCGCCCCTCTCCATCCCTCCCCCTCCCTCCCCCAGCTCCCGGAGAAGCTCCCGGTCCCCTTCCTCCGACTCCCGCCCCCTCCTCTCCGGGCTCCCGCCCGCGCCGACTGACCTGTGTGCGCAGCCATGGAGATGTGCGAGGGGAAGTATTTCCCGGGCTGGAAGTGTCCGCCGCCGCCGCCGCCGCCGCCACCGCCGCCGCCTGCTCCCGCTCCTCCTCCGTGCTGGACGGCGCTGGGCCCGGCGGAAGCGAGGCGGCTGGAGCCGTTGCGGTGACCTCTCTCGGCCAGGAGGTGAGGCGGGGGCGCGAACTCCCGGCCATCCATGCCGGGCCTCCGCTCCCGCAGCCGAAGCCCCGGCAGGGAAGGGGGCCGAGGGCGGGCGGGCGGGAGGTGCAGACCCCGCTTCGGGGAAGGCGGGCGGGCGGGCGGGCGGGCGGGCAGGGCTCCTTGTCTGCCTCTCTCTCAGCACCGCGCGGCTCCCGAGATTCCTCCGAGGCTCCTCCGCGGCTTCTCCTGGCACCTGGGCTCGAGCCCCATTCTCTGCAAGGGAGGACGAGAGAAGGGGAAAGAAGGGCAGAGGGAGGAAAGGAGACAGAGAAGAAGAGGGTGAGAACAGCACCGGGGCCGGCGGCGGGCGAGCAAGGCTGAAGACCCCACGGCGGGGCGCGGCGCCCACAACTGGAAAAGGCACGCCGCCAGCCCCCGCTCTCGGCCGCCTCCCCACCGCCTATCGCGACGCCCCCCCGACCCACACATGCAAGGCGAACTGCCGACTGCGAATACGACCAGGGACCCTTTTAAAAACATCCCCCCCCAGGAACATCCACCTTTCAAAAAATTGTTTTGGGAGGGGAGAAAAAGGAGAAAAGCCGAATAATGCATCGTTATGGCCGGCTCCAACTTCTGCGGAGGGCAGAGCTTCCCGGGTAGAGAAACGGTTCAAACGGGGCGCGGAGGAGCCCGTGGACGAGTGCCGCCCCCCCCCAAGAAACAAGACCAATGCCATCCAACAATTGGGGGCAGGGAGGCTGGGAAAGACGCGAAAAGGGTGCCTAGGTTTCTTCACCTCTTGGGTTTTTATTTTCTGGTTTTAACGTACTTATTTAACCATTGCAATTCAAAATAACGTCGCTAAGGGATGCCTATAGAGCTGGGCCCTTGACTCCCTTTGCCTGCTCTCGTCAACCTCGATCGAGAATGGCGTTTGGTTCCGGAAAGAAATTGTGGAGGGGGGAGGCATTGCCAGGTTCTCTGGTTTTGGGGGGGGGCGAGCCTTGCCAACGTGGGCCGCTGAGCGGATCTGAAGGCAGGCGATTCCTCCCTCCCCGCGGCTCCCTCACCAGACGGGGCCGCCTCGCTGGGACCGGCGAGCAGCCCGCGGCAGCCGGCGACCGAGGGAACCGACAGCCTGCGAGCGCTTCGGCTCCTCGTGCCCAGAAATAAAACACTCTCGTTTCACGGCAGACTCCGCAATGGCTAAGTCCGGCGTGCCTCTTTCAAGGACAGGGCCTTAAATCCTACAACTGTATTTCGAGACAAAACAGTTATGTAAGGTTCTTCCTGTCCATTCATTCTATTTACATGTTTAAAAGGAGGGCTTGGCTAAGGCCCAATGTGGGTAACATTAAGACAAGAGAAAGAGAAGGGGGAAGAGAGATAAATAAAAGGTCCTTCTGTTCCCCCTCCCTCCAGATTTACCAAAGAATAATGTTTGGCCCTGGAAGATTTTTCCCTGGCTTCTAACTACCAAAATGTTCATCATTCATATAAACAAAGTACTGTAATTGAGATGTTAAATGGGGAAAACCTAATATTTCTGCGATGGGGGAAAGACTCACATTAGTACACCCTGGCTCGCTAGGCATCCAGAGGGTTCACCGAGCCCACCTCGTCTTTCCTAGAACTCTTACATTGTCTAAAAGTATTCCTAACACCTTCCTTCTCCCACACCCCAAAAGGTAAAACTATTGTGAACGTACTTGTTAGAGGGTTTTTTAAACACATACACTCTACCTTAACTTGCCCTGGTAATACCAACCCTACAATTACTATTCTTTCTTTTTTTTTTTTAATTACTGTATGCCATTTTAAACAGCTAGATTCAATACTTCTAGCTCTTAACAGTGCTGGTGGACTATTTGGTGTTTGATTTAATCTATAAGGGAAAACAAAATGTATTAAGTGACTACATATTTACACAGCTGATAAGCTGTCTTCTGTGTATGTGTGAATGAGACAGGAAAAAAAAAAGGACAGACAAATATATTGGCAATTTTGCACTGTAAATAAAAGCAATACCGAACTACAAAAGAGCAGCGTTTCTCGCTCTTTATTCCCCTCATCAGCCGCTATAATCAACTGAAATGCTGTAACCTTGCAATTATAGAGATTTTTTTTCTTTTAGAAAGCATTAGTTGTCATTGGGATAGTTTCCCCTTTTCAACAGTCAATGAAAATACATCCCAAAAGAGTCAAGATTGGTGGGGAAATGGGCCAGAATAGAGAGAAGTGTCGAAGCCTCGAAGACAAAAGCTAAATTAGCAGCTTCAGCAAGTTTCGGGTTCCATTGATCAACGGGAACGGAAACGTCGTGTGCCGCCCCGTACCCCTGCTCTCTGGAATTTAAAACAAAACAAAACATTTTTTCTTTTAAAAAAAAAAAACCCGATGGGCCCGGCTGAAATAAAGCAACTGGAAATCCTGATTGCAGACTGGCAGATGGAAAGTTTCGAGATGAATGATCAGGAAGGGCCTCTCCCGCCGCCGTACCGCAGCGACGAGCGTTGGTTTCGAGACGGAACCGCTTCTGGTTAGCCCGGGTCCCGGAAGGAGGCGAGGAGTCCAGCGAGCTCAGGCGCGTTCAACAGCGGCACGGCGGAGATTTCCGGAGGCAGTCATCAGGAAGGGGAAAGGGGGGTGGGTGGAGGAGTTCCTTCCATCTTTCCGGATTTCGTCTTCCAACAAGCCACGACGAAAAAGGCGACTCGCGAGGCGAGCGAGAAAAGGTCGGTGAAAAGCCCGTCGGGAGAATTCGCTGCACAGGAACAAAAGGGCGCCGCAAATGTGCACGGTTCGGTTCCAGCGAGTGAGGCCCCCGCCCTTACTTTCTTTTCTTTTCAAATCGGGGGCAGGGGAAAAGGTGGGGGGGAGGGAGGAGAGAGAGAGATGGAATAATCCAGTTTTATGCTCTGGGGTCTGTTCTGCCGAGTCTCCGGGGTTTGCCGTAGTGACGGGAGAAAGGAAGACCCGGCGTGTTTTTCCAAAGGCCTCGACGCGCTGTTCTCAGGCCCCGCCGGAAGCCGAGAGAGAGGAAGCGGCGGCGGGGCTCGCCAGCCACGAGGCCGCCATCGGGGCGCTCTTCCGCGGCCCCGGCCCAAGAGGCCCCCGCCGAGCCGCCGCGCTGCGCGAAGAGCTCGCTCCCGGCAGCCCTCCTCTTCGCTCTTCGCCCTTCGCCCTTCGCCGCCGCCGCCGCCTAGCCCCGACCGCTTTACTCTCCTCGTCGCCTCTCCTTTTCGGTTCGTCGGCAAATCGATTTTGAGACGCACATAAACGTTTAGATCCTTAAGTTAGTTTAACAGCCAAGCCACCTCCCAAAGTCGCCGGGGCATTTAAAAATAAAACGAAGTCTTGGAAAAAGATCGGCCATCAGCGAAGGGCGTTGGGAAGGCGAAGAGACAAAGCGCGTCTCGCCACGGGCCCCCTTTCGAGGAGGCTTCTCCTTCCGCCGCAGAGCAGCCGCCGCCGCGGCTCAGCCCCCCGAGCCGAAGCAGAAAACGAAGGATCTTGAGGGAGCGAGCGTTGCTCGCTGTAAGAGTCCAGCGGCATCTTTCTCCCGCAGGCCAAGCGTCGAAGCATACATGGGGACGCGCACGCGCAGCCACAAAAATAAATGAAAATGCAGCTACTCTAAGTCTTTTCATTTTCTTTGTAATTCACCACCCCTAATGCATGGAACATTTTCAGCCGCAGAATCTTTAGCGTTTGACACAACTCCCTAAACCTCGCCTACAACCACCTACTGTGATTTAATTTTTAAACAGGGAGGTTAGAAATTTGCACGTTTTCTTTCTTTTTTAAAAAATAAATACAATGCTCGTATTTGTTTTCCTTCCAATGCACCCATTCACAATTCTATTTTTTTTTTCTTAAAGAGCAACTAGAATTTCAGTAAGAACTACCCGAACAATCGCCGGCTTTGTTAGTGCTACCCGGAGCTGGGTACAAAATTTGCAAGAAATAGTCACCATTCAAAATAAAAAATATATATACACATGCATGTTTCTCGCAGATTTTCTTTTCCACAAAAACGATACAGTCTATATCTCTTCTCCCCAAGGATGTCTTTTTGAGGAGGGGAAGACGTCAATTTAATTGAAGCATTGATACAATTGTTATACAATTCAAGCAGTAGATGCTCGAATTGCTTTTAAAAAGAAAAAAAAGCCATATTTTTCTCGCAATAATTTTTGATACGCCAATAATAATAATTTCAGAACTGACGACCATGAGTGTACTTGATTTTAATATAATAGTAAAAATAATAATAATTTAAAAACAAGTAATGCACGTTTCAACAATACTAAATAAATTTCAGTTACTTACTGGAGGGAGGGGTGTTCCTTTGCACAGAGGGAACGCAATACAAATTAAATCAGTGAGTGGGACTTTGTTGTATTCCTATTGGTATTTGCACTGTGCAGACTGTTGCACTGTAAATGCACTGGCTGCTGCTCCTTGCAGAAAGGAAAAAAGACCCTGTCGCGGACTCCAGCTTCCCCAACCTCGCAGCTCAGTCCTGCAAGCAACTCTCCCTGCATACTAATAAGCTCGTGCCACTCACTCAGGGTGAGCAAGCTCGCTGATTGGACGCCCCGTCCTCTACGGTAATAAGCTCGTGCCACTCTCCTTGCGTAAACAGCCTTCCCAATAGGCTGGCTTGGGGCCAGGGAGCTGCCAATCAGAGAGCAGCAGGGCTACTACTCAACCCAATGGCGCCTAATTCAAGTCCCTCCAGTTGCGCAGCTTCCCTCGCGCAGCTTCCCTCGGCTTCACTGAATGGGGATACGTAGCCGTGTGAAGGCGGGGGGAGGAAGGAAGGAAGGGAGCGAGCGAGCGAGCGAGCGAGCAAGGAAAAAAAAATCCCTTGCGGAGTGGGGGAGGCAGAGGGTGCCGCCAGAGAACCGCTCCAGGCCCCCCGCACGTACACACGCACGCGCCAGCTGGGTGGTGAGGGGCTCTCTTCTGCTCCTTTCGCTTTGCTAGGCCGAACAGTAGGGCCGCCGCCGGGCGGAGTGCCCCAAGGGGCCCAGGTCTCGCTATGCGGGAAGCCAGTGACGGGACTGGGCCTCCCGCAGCTCCTACCGGAGACGGCAGAGCCTCCGACAGAGGGGAGATTTACGGCCGTACAGGTCCCAGGCATCCCTGCTTTCAGTACTTGAGGAGGAGTCTAGAGAGAACGGTGGGACACGGGTTTTCGAGTCGGGGGTGGGGCGGAAACCGCCCTTGTCAGAGCATCTGAAACGTGTCTTTTGCAAGCTCAGGAAAGTCCCCTTGCTGTGTTCTTACTCACAAGCACTTCTGGGCTAAGGCACATGTAAACTCCCAGGTGGGTCGTCATAAAACGGGATCTATTTATTTATGCAGTCATTCCTTTTCTTTCGCACCCACACTTCGCAGCGTCATTTAACTCATGCTTCGCCTGACTTCAAGGAAAAGCCCCTGCCAACGCATTCCCTCCAGGGGGGGGGAGGTAAGGTTGCGAGTACGATTCTCCTCTAAATTGCCCTTGACACCAACGTACGTTTGTTTCCCGCTGCGATTTCCCATTCTACTTCTAAACCGGCTGCATTGTTTTCTCTGATTCTACTTGCGTTCACGCTTCTTAAAATCTATTTTAAGCAAGTAAAACGCTGCATCCATGCGCGCGCACAAAACCACTCCTCACACAGCCGCCGGCTCGCTTTGCACCGGCCAGGGAGAGGTTAACCACGCAGCTCCGGTTTCTTCAGTGTCCCCCCGCTCCCCTCCCTTCCCCTCCCCTCCCCTCCCCTCCCCTCCGTCTTCCAGCCCTCCCTTCCCCACTTCCAGGAGACGCCTCGGATTGGTTGGCAGTCCCCCAGCCCGCTGTCCATCACCCAGTGTAAACAAGGCGCTGATTGGCTGCTCGCCAGTCCGCACTGGGCTGCCTGAAAAAAGCAATTACTGGCCCCGCGGTTTGCAGGGGGCCCGGGGCTGGTTTGATGAAAGGAGATAAGCTGGGGACTGTTTCCAGCACACACCCCCAATGGCCCCCCATCCCCGAGGCAGAGCCGCCCGTCCCTTGAGCCAAAAGAAGGTCAAAGAGTGGAGAGGATCAAAAGGAGCAAAAGAAAAGGGGAAACGGCCTGAGTCACTCCTCGCGATTCTGAAAGCAAAGCCGTTCCAGTCGAGGCAGGGTTGGTGCGCCGAGCACCGCCGGCCTCGCCTCCCTTCGCGGGGCTGGGGACAGGGGACCCTGCCGTAGCCGAGGACGGGCCAAGCGGCCGCGACGCGGACGGCTCCTGAAGGGGAGAGGGAGACGGGGCCCGGGGCGCTCCGTTCTGGGGGGGGGGCGAGAGACATGGCGGGAAGAAAGCCGGCAGGATCTCCTCTGCGCGGCCGGCCTGGGCGCGATGCCCCGGGAAAGCGCCTCCGGAGCCAAGGCAAGGTTGGCAGGGATACTGCCGCCCCACCGCTTTGGCAAACGTGGGCGTCTTCAAGGTGTCTCCCCTCCCCCCGCGTTCAGCAAAGGGGGTCGTCACGTGGGTCCCCCTTGGGCGCGCGAACTGAGCCCCTCGGGCTGGTGGCCTGGGAGGACGAGGAGGAGGAGGTCCCGCTGTGGCAGCAAGCGCAGGGTGGACGTCGGGGCTGACCGAGGAAGCGTCGCCGCGAAGGCCCGAGGAGGGGAGCGGAGGGCGCGCGTGCATGTGCGCGCGTGCGTGCGGCGGGGTGGCTCAGAGATGGTCCCCCCTTCTCCTTATACTAGTGATTACGATGATTTGGCGGGGGGGGCAGGGAGAAATTAAAGGACCATAATTGATTGGAAAATGCAGAATAAATCAAAATAGCCCGTAAGAGATATTAGATTACAAAGAAGCTATTCATTAACCGGAGGGGCAAAATTGAATTAAGGGAAGGGAGAAGGAGAGAATGTGCGTGCGTGCGGGCGCGCGGACGTCTGCGGAGGGGGCTGCATTTCTCGCCGTTTTAATAGGGATGGGGATGTGGAAGCCACCCTCGGCTTTAAAACCCAGAGGAGGACGCAACTGGAACAAAGTTGCCAGCGCAGGAGATTCTGGTACATGGATCGACAGTGCTGATCTCCCCCTCCTTCAGATTTTGATTTCGGCTAGTGAACACCGCGTGACTTACATTAAATTGTTAACAAAAGTCTGATATTCCGGGTAAATTTAGACACCTACCGAAACTGGCGCAGTAAGGAAAAAAATGCCCAAGAAGAGGCAACTTTCAACCCCTGGGTTACTTTACAGGCGATGCCCCCACGTAGACATGGAATACGAAGGGACATCAAGACGAAACTAAAAATGTATAAAGAAAAAGGAAAGAAGGAAAAGTAGCAGAGGGACTCAGATCCTATAGTGGGAAGGGAAGGGGAGATTCCTGGAAGCCCAAATCCAGGCTCTCGAGTGACTCTTACAAACATTGCCAGGGGAGAGAAAAAGAAGGACTGGGGGCAAATCGACTTCCCACGAGGGAGGCCCAGCCGTTCCCCGAGCCCACGGCGAGGGAACGGGCAGGCGAGAGGCCGGGCCGCCGCGTCCGACGCGGGCAAGGGGGCGACGCCCGCGGAACACACGCGCCAAAGCCCGGCGCCGGCCTGGGGGCGCCGGGGCCTCCCTCTCCTCGGCCGGCCCGTCTTCCTGCTGGCCCACCAGAGGCAGGCCCTCCGCCAAGGCACCGGCCGGGAGCGGCGGAGCGCCCGGTGTCACAAGGGCTGGCATTGTCTGCCGGTATGCATCTGCGACGGGTCTGAAGAAAAAGCTGCCCTCTCAGGATCTCGAAACGGGCGGCATAGATATCCACTCCTCCACACGAAGCTACCGGCGGAGAGATTTCACTCAGGGAAGAAAAATTCAGGCTTACCCTTCGCTCAATATAAGAAAATGGCGGGGAAACTTGAGAATTTCACTGGGGCTGGGGGAAGAAAGGCAGCGTCTCCGTCTGTCCCTCAGTCCTTCTGTCTGTCTCACTACTTTGACTCGACGTCTTCCGAAACAACAAACGAAGAGAAGGGGGGGGGAGAAGCTCGCGGTTCCCATCCAGTCCTTACAATTTCGCCAGCTCCCTCCCCCTTGTATTCCCATTGCTGGGATTTCCTTACCGCGCGCCCTTAAATTTCCTCTCCCCAGAAAATTTCGAGCTCAGTTTAACCGTGGCTGCCAGGCAGAAGATCCCGCCTCTGCCTCCCCTCCCACACTCCTCGGTTTTGTTCGGATCAGGAGTTCAGCAACTCTCAACCCTTGGGTGAAACATGAGGTTGCCCTCGCCCCTACCCGCAAACTGTTGGGGACATTCAGCTCTCCCCCCCGCCTCCCAAATCCTTTCTGTTTTCCAAAGTCTGGGGCGTTGTCTTAAAGCTCAAAGAGAAGCTTTTCCTTCTGCTGTCCATAAAGCAGAGGAGTAACGGGGAAAAATATGTGATCTCGTTTTTCTTTCTCCCTTCACACCTTAGGAGCGGAGGACTAAAACATTGTCTCGTAATTAGCACGTGTGAATAAGACTTTGCCCCTAGATACTAAACACATTTACTTGGGATTAAACCTCACCAGTTTGGCTAGAATTCTAGAAACGTAGAACGTTTAAGAATTAGAATTCAATACGTTTAGCGTCAAGGAAAGTCTAGCGGTCTTGACGGAATCCCTTTCCAAGTCAGGATGTTTGGGAAGATAGAAAGATCCTAAAATATGGGGCAGGAAGACCCACTGAAATCCGCTCAACCTCCTCCAAGTAGACATGGCTAATTGGCCCGGACTGGGCGTGTTCCCCGTCCTAAAACGTGAAAGTTTTAGAACGCAATCCTGTGCAGGGCTCCTGAAATATAACTGCTTGCTCTCAGGTCAGTGTTGGTGAGGATACCGCTTAGGTAGCCGCTGGGGGTTTCTGGAGCCCGATCCTTAGGGCTTCCCTCTTGGCCACGGTGCCCAAGGATTGCACCCACCCTGAGGGAACTTTTGCGCAAAGCCCTATCAAAATGAGACTGTCGGTGAAAACTAAAAGAAGGTGGGGGATAGAGGCCTTTCACGATGCTAGAGTGCTTGCTCTGTGTGTGTGTGTGTGTTTAAATTATTTGGAAGGGGAAGATTACAAAACTTGGACCTGTGGGAGGGGCAGTAGTTGGAGGGTCTCTTTTCTTTTCCTGAACTTTTTGTTTTGTTTTGTTTTGTTTTGGGGGGCTGCGGAGAGGGGTTGCTGCCCATTCTTTCAGGTGGTGTTTTGCAATGAATGCACCAGGTCTCGAGAAAGCAGCGGTTGCCCTGCAGTGAGGAATGGATGGAGGGGTAATTAATGCAAAGTGACTGATTGCTCTTGAAGAAGACCAGTCCAGCAAAGGGGATTGTCCCTGGTCATTGAAGCGGCGCTTGATTGACACTTCCCTCTCCGTCTCCAAGCCGGAGGCACAGGGACCCCAGCGCTGCATTTTGTCACCGGCTTAGGCCAAGGGTCGCCAAATCTCAAACCGTTACCAATGATGGGGTTTGTTTTGGTTTTGCTTTTAAGGGGGGATATTCTTTTTTTTCCAGCAACCAGGAATAACGTAGAAGGAAGGGCTTTTCAAACACCATCGTCGACAACACAACAACCACAACCAGCACCACAATGCGGTTTGTCCCCCTTTTTAGACTTAAAGGGAGAGCGAAATCTCACATTCACAGACTGGAGGCAAGGAGGTGGGGGTTGGGGGAATGAAGTCGACAGGCAGAGATGAGCCGCAGAAAAGATAAAGCGAAGCTTCAGAAATGAAACTGACCCAACGCATCTTGGCTTGATTAAAAGAGAATCAATAATCACCCATTCCGAAGCTTCTGGGTTTATTTCTTCTTGTTTTAACTGTTCTAAGTTTCCAAGCAGGACAATCTTAGGATTTGCCCTGAATGAATCAGATTTTTTGCGGGGTGGGGGAGGGTAAAATATTGGTTTTCCTTTTCTCCAGTGCCTTTTCTAAACGCCGAACTTTTTTTTTAAAGGGGATACGAAAGGTTCCTCTTTTTCTTTTTAATCTATATACCGTATCTGCAAAGCAGACTTTATACCCCCTCTCTGTCTCTCTCTTCCTTTAGTTCACTTCTTAAACAGGAGTGGGTGAGGTTGAGTTGTTGTTGTTGCGTGTATATGGGGGGGGGGCTTTCCTGGTTGTTCTTTTATTGTTTCAAAACAGTTGTTACAGCAAATAACTTTAGACAGGACTGGTATATAAACCAGAGGTCTGTTGGCAAATTACCAGTACACTCGTTTTCTGCCTGCTCACTTACACAATATTGGCCGGGGCAGTGATAGTGAGGTTGTGTGTGTGTGTGTGTGTGTGTGTGTGTGAGACCATTTTGTATTCTACATGAAGGGAACGGTGCTACCGGGAGACGGCGGGGGGGGGAAGAAGAGGGAAATTCCATTTAGCCTTTAGATGGGCGGCAGTACATTGTCAGCAGAAGTTACAGCTTTTCCCTCCCCCCTACCTCATTTTTTAAAAATCTGTCCAAAGCTAACAAATGTTTTTAATTTAACAGGAGCAGAGCCTCGGTATCTCTTAGACTTCCTCTAAAAGAAAGATAATGCACCTAGAAATAAATATTTAGTCGCGTTCGGACAGATCGCCAGAAGGTCCCCTCAACGGAGACACCCACCTCTGAATTTTGTCATTTTTAAGCAGTAACAACAAGAACAACAACATATTTTCAGGGGTGGTTCTTTAGAGGTGTCAGGATTCAGGGCGAAGAACTAACGGGACGGGCTGGGGAACACAGATCCGGGGAGGCGCTGCGATGGCTCCCGGGGGTGGTGGCTGCGATTCCTTCCTTCCTCATCGGTGGGAATCGAATTAGTGGGCGCCTGCTCGTGAGTAAGCCAGGCGTAGCCTTGCGTTGCAATTAAGCCACGTCTGTGGGACTCAGTTAATATAGCCAGACTCTTGGAGAGAATTAAGCTCGCTTATCTCGGGACACATTAAGGAGATTTGGTTCATCTCTCACGGCCAGATTTAAAAGCCGAACTGCCTCCCCTGGAAGGTTTGGTCAGCAAAATCCTGGTTAACGTTTCCGTGTTCAACTCGCGAGAAATTTGTTGAAAACAAAACAGCAATAAATAAACAGATAATTAAAAATAAAATGTAAAAAACCGCCTCGAGAGTCTAGGTGTAAGTCTTCGAGCATAATACACAGACTGGCCTGCAGCGAAATCCAAGTATTTCGGAAGATTAAAGCAAATCTGAAGTAAGATGATCTGGAGTAGGCTGGTGGGAAGCCTCTGCCTCCTCGAAAGCAAAGTGAAATCCGAGGCATTATCTCTCCCTCTGTCTCTGGCCACCCCACCCATAGGACGAGTTCAGGATCGGGCCGCCGGACTGTAGTTTAGGCAAGCAGACCAGCTTTCTGATCAGTTCTGTTTATATTAATGAAGACTGATTTTACACACAAACAGACACATTTGTACGTCCTTTTTATATCAGTGGCCCCGATTCTTCAGGTATGTGCGTGTATCTGTGAGCCTCCACATGCGCACGCACACACACAACCTAAGGATCAGGATCCGACTCACAATAAACAACTTCGGAAAAGCATTTTTTTTTAAGGCTGCTTTTGACTTAGATTGTTTTCAGAACACAGCTCTTCCCTGAAGCCTGGCCCCAGCTGAAATTACTGTGGATCTCGTCCCTCTTGTTATGGTCTCTCCCTTCCCCCCGAGGTGCTCCCTCTTAACTGCAATATACGTTGTATACAGACTGTATGGATTCACATATGTTCTATGTAGAATTATACTGTAACCATACTGTAACTTCTTCGGGGCAGGGATCAGTCGGGCTTCTTTTGGATTGTCTTTGGGGTGCCCTGTATTGTTGGTATTGTGTTGTGTTGTTAAGTTGTCCCACACAACTGTTTTAGGATTAAGCTCACACTCTGGCTTCCTGTTTTCCGAGGGATTCAGGCCAATTCGCATCTCCCCTCCCATTCTTTTATTAAAGGTTGAGAGAGCAATCTTCACCTTAGCTGCAGCATCTAAGCCAGCTTGCGCTGGAGGAAATGGCAGATTTCCCTTCCCCCTTTTGCTCAAGGTAGTCAACATGAAAACATCTCCTTTTCATGTCCAAATGAATATGCAGCCGTTTTAAATTCTCAGACCTCGGCTAACCTTCACACTCTGGGGAAATGTGTTAAAATATTGCAATTTAATATCTTTCCATCTGGAAAAGAGAGAGAGAGAAAAAGAGGAGGAGGAAAGGCGGGAGACAAGCCCCCCAGTATGTTAAATAAAATTATGGATTAACTCAGCACGCTAAATAATTGCCTAATAAGGGCTGGGAGACGCAAGTCTTTACATTTGGGTAATTGTACGTTGGGTGCATCGCTTAATGCAATTGTTTGGGCCCGGTTCATTGTTCCATGAGGTGTTTGGTCAACGAGCAAATTAGGAACAATTTCTCGGCTAGGAAGAATTACTGTACTCTTAATTCTTAGGAGGACAAAACGCTCGTCGTGAAACGGGCGGAAGTGCCCCGAACTGAGAAATCCGTCCAGTTAGAAAACGAAAACAAAAACAAAAATAAAACGTCCCCGCACTTGAAAAGTTAAAATTAAAGTAAATTAATCTGGGTTTGTGGCGAGAACGGAATGGAAGCAGAAAGAAAGGGCGACGACCCTACATTTACACGTCGGTAAGTCTCCCTGATCTCTGCGATCAACAACAACGAAGAAACTGAGCCAAAAGTTGCGCCTCGTCTTCGGGGCCAACTGCAAAATATGCGTCCGGGGCGGCGGCGGGGGGGCTCTCCCAAGTCTGTCCAGCTTTATTTGTTCAAACAGGCAACCCAGATCTCGTTAAAGCCAGGAGCCACCTCGCGATCCCTCTCCCCCTCCCCTTCCCTCTCTCCCCCCCGCGCTCTGATCCTTCTCCTGAGGGGGGGGAGAGGGAGAGAAGGGGAGCGAGCACGTGCTGCGCCTTGGCTGCCAATAGCCCCGCGCGGAACATGCCCTGTTTTATATTACTTGTTAAAAAACAGACTACTGGAGGATTAAAAAGAAAAAAAAACAGAAGAAGAAAAGAGAAAGAAACCACACACCAAACCAAACCCTTTTGGGACAGAGACGCCCCCGGGTTTGGTAGAGCTTTGCTTTCTGCGCAGAGTGCGTATGTGGGGGGGGGGTGGCTGAGTGGGTGGGGGGAATAATAATCCATGTTCTCCTATAGATGGTGTGTATTATGCCTGCAGGGACCTGGATTCCAAGCCACTAAAAGAGAGCCGTTTTCTGGACTCCCAGGAGGTCCCGCCTTGGTCCCGAGTCCGAGCACTTCGACCGAAGGGGCTCTTGGGGGCTGGTAGGCCGTCTAAATCGCAGCTAGGGGTGGTGTTGCGTGGTAAGCCCAGCTGGTGGTCATTGGGGGAGGGCCTCTCCAAAGACAGCCCAGGGCGAGTAGGAAGAGGCCCTCAGGCTTCCTTTTCCCCGAGCCACGCGCGGTGGGGTCACCGTTCTTGCTCCCTGCAGCCTGAGGCTGGAGTCCCATGTCCCCCGGAACCCGCTTTTAGCTTCGCTAGCCGTGAGCAAGGGAGCTGGGACTCCCGGTTACCTCGGTTGGTCTCTGGGGCCTGCTCACCCTGCCTTTTGTGCGAGGGTGCTTCAAGGCTCCCCTCTGACCGAACCCCGCCTCCAAGACAGAAACGGAGGGGGCAGATTAAAAACATTCTAAAAACACACCTTTTAGGCCTGTATTCCCAACGGCTGACTGGCCCAGTTTAAAGGAATCCCTTTCACATCCATCCAGCCAAAGGTAGGCCTAAACCGTTTTCCAGGGAATAAGGTGACCGCGAGGTGAGAAAAAGAGGAACGGGGGAGAGTGTGGATGTGGATGCGCGATTTCTGGGGAGCAAAGATCCGGTGACTTGAGCGTCTGAAGGCTCCTGGAGAGAGGTGGGGTTCCTTACTCCTCTTTCTTAGATACGATGACCCCCGTCAAACACGCGCGCACACACCACCTCACCCCCAAAGCATAAGCTGGGGGGAGAAAGGACTGGAGACCCGGGACCAGGAGCGGTTCCTTGTTTCCACAGTGGCATCGCTCTGTGCAGTACGACATACAAGAGAATGGGGATTTCTCCTTTCCTAATCAATAATAATAGTAATAGTAATAATATCATCCTCTTGATAAATAACAGAAAGGAATGCCCAGCTTTTCATTTAAGAAAGGTTGTTTTTTTTTAAATACCACTCTCCTTGCTCACACGACGAGGTGGTCGTGGCTGGGAGCAGCGGCGAGGGTTCAAGAGAGCTCGGCTACGCAGTCTCTGCTCGCCCTGGGATACCGAGGCAGAAGGAAAGCGCGATCTTGCGCCCAGAGCAATCCGGAAGCCGGTCCCGCGAAGCCCCCGTTTGCGAGACGGGGAAACGGGCAGGAGGAGGGCTGAAACAGGGCGGCCACCTAGTCGGCGCCTCCCCGGCCAAGCAAGGGCATCCGCCCGCTCCAAAGGCAGGGGCCTGTGTGCCTTACGCGAGAGACCCCACAGCCTGGAGGTGGTGGGTCGGGGAGGCTGGATTTCATCCCTTTCGCCGGCGATCACCAAGCGGAGGCTCGCTCCCGAAGGAAAGAGCCCACATCCGAGGACAGAAAAGGCGGCCGCGCTTTCCCCAACTCGCCCTCGCCCTCCTCCTCCTCCTCCTCCTCCTCCTCTTCGGTGACCGAATGCCGCGTCGAAGACTGGAAAACGTCCAAGCCTCGGAGAATTCCCCTCTGCAG
The DNA here is from genome assembly GCA_948472985.1 of Iguana delicatissima. Classification (NCBI taxonomy): domain Eukaryota; kingdom Metazoa; phylum Chordata; class Lepidosauria; order Squamata; family Iguanidae; genus Iguana; species Iguana delicatissima. The sequence continues at coordinate 346,075 of CAOKZL010000678.1, forward strand.
AGACAACACACGTCTTTCGCCATTCTTTGCGAAGAGGGGGGGTGCGGAGGGAAAGGCCTGGAGAATTTAGCAGGTTACTTTATTTATGCGGGTTGCTAAAAGTCGTCTTATTGCCCCTCAGAACGGGAACGGAACAGGGGGAGACCTCTTAAGAGAAAAAGTGTGCGTGGAAGCCTTTTCTGAGCAACTGACCCCTAATCTGGACAGCGAGAGACAGAGAACCAACCTTGGGATCCAATAGATAACGTGGTTTTTTCTTCTGATCAAACCAGATCCAGAATTGGTCAATTCTTCCCTTACCACCCACCCACTCATCTACCCGTGGGGGGGGGGATACAGAAAGAAAGCGAGAGAGAGGAAGACGAAGACGTATTTATTTTTCTCCACGGAGCTGCAGTCAAAAGCAAAGATTCTAGCCCTGATTGTTTTTAATATGCCTCTACAAGGGGAAACTGACAAATGTGTTAATCAAATAAATCTACATAGATAAAGTTGATGGTGGAAGACAGGCCGAAATTGCGAAGGAGCGTCCAACACATTTGTAATCTCAGAAGAGAACTCTCTGCTCCTTCCAGCTCGGGGGGTTTGGGTTCGTGAGTGTGGCTGTTGCGCAGGGCAAAGGGTGATTTCTAATAAATAAGGGGGTGATCTTTGCGCAGAGGTAATGAGCATTTGTAACCCGCTGAGAATCGTAGTGCTCGTCTACTGCATGTAGCCAAGCGCGCTCAAGATATTTGCCTCCACCTGGGCCATCCCGGAGAAGGCATCAAAGGGCCCTCTCCAATCCAGATGAAATGTACACATTCACAGGAGCATTTGAAAAATACATGGGTTGGGGGAGGCGTGGCATCAGTCGACGTGCTGTGGATTTTTATGTCCCCTTTCATGGCTTTCAGGGGCCCATCACATGCGTTTTTGGGGAACGGGTTGTTCCTTTATTTTATTTTTTTAAGGTGCTCAGAACTCCTCCCAAACCTTTAGTTAAAGCCTGTTAAAGGCAGAGTTGTAATTTGTATCTAAATATATCTCAGTGTGTTCACACACCGAAAGAATAATTCAACGTGTTTGTTGTGTGAGGTTATCAAGGAACCTGCCCATCTGGGTTAAATTAAGGCGACTTTAATAAATGGGACCGGGCGTAGGCCAGATCTCTTTCTTTCCATTCTGGCTATGGTAGGGCGAGAGACAGACAGACAGACAGACAGACAGACAGACAGACAATTAGTTACAAGAGGAAGAAAACGTGGAGCTTCGGCAGACTGTAAGCGGACCAGATTTGCGGGAGCATTCGCCTGGAAAGGGTGGTAGCGTCTCTCAGTGTTATTTCCAGTAGTGAAATAAATTAGCCCAGACGGCACTACTTGCTTTCTATGCCAGCGTGCACTTTGGCATGAGACGTTCCCGGGGACATTTCCACAGTTCCACCAAACGGTTAGCCCCCGCCCCGCGCCAATATAGAAATAATATTACTCTGATAAGGCGTGTCATCCTCCGCCCCCCCCCGCCTTTCCAAGGACAGATGAGATATTCCAAGCAAGATTTGGAAAAGGCTGCGGAGGTGGAGATTCGCGCGGGGTTCGTGGGTGGGGAGGTGGGGGTACGCACGGCGAGCGACCGTTTTCCCGCGAACATGTTGTGACATGTCAAAAGGGTGCGTGTTTTGATAAACACATAATTAGCGCCAGGATGTGTGTGCAGCTGGGTAGAAAGGCAGAATTTAGATAATAGCCAGGGTAGGACTCGCCCCACCGGAGCGGAGTTACCAAAGGGAAGTTTTAGAGGGATCCAGAGGCCTAACGAGTGGAAGAGCCGAGGGGAAACGTCCTCCTCCCCAGGGATAGGAGCACAAACACAGAAAAAGGGTGATGGAAACGCCGGAAAAGGAGGTGGGGTGCTCGATTCCTCCGGGAGGCCCGGCCGGACAGAAGGCGCTGCAGGGAGGATAAGAGGGCCTTCCCTCTTCTTCTCGTGGGTCCCTTGGGGGTTAAAAGGGGAGCGGGCCGGGGGGGGACGCGGCTGCTGATGCTTAAGTACTTTTATTGTCCTGTAAAGCGAGGACCCTGAGGTGTCAGAGTGAGTGTGCGTGTGTGTGAGAGAGAATGATACTGCGGTTGTGTGTGAGAAAAAAAAAGAGGGATTGTGATTGCATGTGAGAGAATGAGAGATTGTGATTGTGTGTGTGTGTGTGTGAGAGAGAGAGAGAATGAATGAGAGAGAGAGAGAAAATGAAGGATTGTGATTGTGTGTGAGAGAATGAGAGAGATTATGATTGTGTGTGTGCGTGAGAGAGAGAGAGAATGAGTGATGCTGTGGTTGTGTATGAGAGAAAAAAATGAGGGATTGTGACTGAGCGAATGACATACAGATTTTGATTGTATGTGTGCCAGAGAGGAAGAATGAGACTGTGATTGTGTGAGAGAAAGAAAATGAGAGATTGTGATGGTGTATGAAAGAGAAAATGAGAAACAGCGGTTGTGTGTGTGTGTGTGAGAGAGAGAGAGAGAGAGAGAAATTGTGTGGAAGAGAAGGGATTGTGATGGCCTCTACCTTTATGTGTGTGCGAGAGAGAAAGAAACGGGAGGATCCAGCCAGTCTCCACCGAGGAGCAGGCAAGCAGCCACCGTCTGAAAACTCTGCGACCCGCTTTTAAATCCTACTGAGTATTTAGAAACTCTTTTCAAAAGGGAAGCCCTTTTCCCCCCAGAAAAAGCCCACTCAGCCCTAGAACTGTCGCCTGCCACAGAAGGGGATGGCCACCAAGCCTTTCTCTACCAGAAAAGTCGGGAGGGGGGAGAGAAATCCGATGGGATGGCGGATGGGGGGGGGCTTTCCGGCGAAGGCCCTGTATTCCAGAGGCAGACCTCTCGCCCTCCCGCTCTGTCGATCCCTCTCCAGCTGCCTGGCTAAGAGTCAACGCCACCGAACTGGATCCCCCAGCGCCTGGCTGATGGGACGAAGGAAGGGCACCCCGGAGGATGGGGGGGGCTCTTCCTTCAACTGAGCCTTCAACCCTTTTCTATCCCCCGCCCGGGCAGCAGCTATAAAGGGGGTCCTTGGGAACCCCAGACTTCTCAGGGGAGCGTCCGAAACGCTCCGCGTCCGGAAGAAGGAGAAATGAAGCCGGCCAAGAGCTTCGGACCGAGACTGCCGACATCACGCCCTTCTAAAATTGGCCCCCAACTTCCCTCCTCCCTCAGCAACTTTTAACACTCTTAACTTCACGGCTCTGTAATAAAAAACAGCGGCGAGGGTTTGCTCCAGATTGCTGGTGAAAGACTAAAAGTCACTAGAACACCCTCTGTGGCTGTGTGTGTGTGTGTGTGTGTGTGTGTGTGTGTGTGTGTGTGTGAGGGAGACTGAGAGAGAGAGAGAGGCGACCACATACACAAGGGGGGCACGCGGGAGCTCTGACAAAGCGCGGTGCATTATTAGTATTATTTCTTTTAAAGATCAATGAATTCCAGTCGAAAAGGCAGGGTTTCTTCTTCCCTTAAAAAGTGCTCTTTTTCTCTTTGATTGCACCACTCTTTCCAAAGCTCTTCCTCTCCCCACCTGCGGGCAAAATCCTTCTCCCCCGCGACGAATATATAAGCATTGTTGTAGAAGCGGTTAAAACGCACCACGTACAAAACTCAGTTCGGGGATATTTTTAAAAAATTGTGTGTGTTTCTTCTGTTTCAGACTGAAAGCCCTGTGTTTGTTAAGAGAGAGGTCTTGAGCAAAAATTGCAGAGGGCCTCTCCCGCTCTACACGTCCTCCCCTCTCCCTTCACTAAAAAGACGGGTTCGCCGTCCTCTTCGAGTCTTCCCCCCACATCCTCCACTTTCGGCCTCAAGTAATCAATGAAGGAAATATCATCCGCAATTATGTCCCTGGAATTAGATTCCACCCAGCCTTGGGGACGGACAATGAGGATCCCTTCTTAAGTTCTCCTCTTCAGTCCAGGGCCCGGAGCAGGCGATCCCTTCCTGCAGCCCTTTGGCTGATTTCTGTCCAAATAGAGGTGAAAAGGACAAGCAACCGGGGTCATTCGAAACCAGAAAAGAGGGAGGGGGCATACGTGTTTTGATCAGGGAGGAAGAGGGGAAATCAGCATCCTTCTTCAGGGGGTGGCGGGGGCTGCTTCCCCCTCCGTTTCTTCCTTTCCCCATCTCTTTTCTCCGGGCTCCAAAACGGAGCCGCGTCCAGTTTCCTGTTGCAAAGGGGCGGAAGAAGCGGGGGGGGAGAAGAAGGGCAGGCAAGCTTCTTGGGTTCAGGGCTCCCTTTTGTGCTTTCTCCCGCTCCTGCTCTCTCTCTCTCTCTCTCTCTCTCTCGGCTCTGCAGACAAAACAAATCCCCCTCTCGGCTCTGCCTTCGCTAGGGCGATCATGTGGCGAAAGAACCAGACACCAACTCTCCGGAGAAAGGTTTGGAAGAACCACGGGAAACTCTCCATTTCGCCCCCACCGCCTCAGCACAGATCCCAGGGCTCCCCCAGCCAAGGTCGGAGTCCGACTGGGCTCCCCGTGGCAACTCAGCCAAGGCGAAGGGCCCTCCCTGGCACCCCCCGTTTGGCACCGACGCGTTCCCCAGACCTCGAGGCCGGCGGCGACGCCCGCGGCAGAGAGTCGGCGCCCGCTCGGAGGCGGGGAGGAAGCGGCCCGCCGCCGGCTTCGCGCCCTTCTCCGCCGGCCATCTTCCCGGCCTCCTTCCCGCGCCGCGGCCCCCCCCGCCCTCCTTTATCCTGCTAGTCCTCGGGTGGGTTGGGGAGGGGAGACCGCCTTCGGGTCAGTTTCCTGGGCCCTGCTCCGCCGGGGACCCATCCGGCAGGAGAGTGGGGAGGAAGAAGGGCACCGGCGTGGCCTCGCTTTCCTCCACCCTCGCCCTTGGAAACGGGAGCGGCGCGATTCCTCTGCCCGGGAGAGGCGCCCGCCTGCGCGGCCTCGGAACACCCCTGACTACCCCGGTTCCTCCCCGGCCGGGTCCTTCCTGGTGGCCGTATAGCTAACGGGCAGCGTGAGCGGCAAAGGAAAGAAGGCGGCGATGGTGACGACGAGGAAGGAACTCCTTTCGCCGGTTTAATGGTAAATAAGCAGGAAGGCAGAGTTGGGAAGGGGAAAAACTGGTCAGGGAACCAAAGCGGAAAACCCATCTGACTTTTCCCCGCGTTTCTCCTGACTAGAAATCCGTGCGCGCTCAGGAAACATAAAGGGGGTCAAGGAAAATGGGATGCGTCCCTCCCCCTCCCCAAACCGACGCGAAACTGCTAGGCGCGCCGCGAGGAGAAGCGGGGAGCCTCCGGGCGGGCCGCGGGGAGGAAGAGGCCGCAGCCTGGGAGCGCCTCCAAGGCCGGCTCGCCTGCCGGGGGAGGCCGCCTTCCCTCCCGGCGCAGCAGCAGCAGCAGCAGCAGCTACCCCGGCCTTTCGTTACTGCCTCTTTTGTTAACAGAAAAGTCGATCCCTTTAATTAAAAATCGTTAAACAAATCTATCTCTTTACTCGCACAAATATACTTTCTATACCGAATTTGCAAAGATATCGATAGAAACTCGAGAAGCGGGGTCCTGAGATAATTTGATTTGAAAGAATAAGACGAAGGAAGAGGGGGAGGGACGGACCGACGAAGGAAACCAGAGTGAGTTTTCAACATACGTACACACAGACACATCTGTGTATGATCGCTGTTAAAAATATCAAGGCACTGCTTGTTTACACACACACCGAGGCGGCTCATACACCTTTGGGATTTTCCTCAGATGTAGGGAGTCTTTTCACCTCTGTTTTTACAACGCCATCGCTGGCACGTTTCCTTGGAAGTAAGTCCCCATATTTTAAGTAAGGCTTCCTCTTCGAGTGAGCAGGAATAGGACTGCAATGCGACCCTGTCCACCTTTTCTCAACGTAATGAACTTACTTCCGAGGAGACAAGACTCACTTGGTGATCCTTCTGGCTTCTAGCGGGAAACAAAGCTGGGCCGAAACAAAGCAGGGTTTTTGTTTTTGTTTCAGTAGTGGAGGAAAGGAGTCGACCTTTAAAACAGGCCTGAAAAAGAACCTGAGGTTACAGCGATCGGAGATCGAGTTTTAAAAAGGCCTTTTCCTAGCAGCTTTAAATCGGCGTCCTCATTGTCCAAAAGGAGTTGGCGAGGGAGGGAAGAATTGAGAGGCAACTTTTTCATGTAATCCTTCGTGAAAGAGGGCGGCAAAACTCGTGGATGGCGATGCCGGCTCTTACTTCTTTACACGACAGGGAGGCATTGAAAATTTTGACCCAGACCTCTTTCGAGGCTGCCTTTCGAAGTATTCTTGCCCGGGAGGAAGACCCACTGAGTATTCTGGGACTTACTTCCGAGGAGATACGCCTAGCACAGCGCTGTAGGAGGGCTTTCTACCAAAGTGTGAAAGCAGCCGTAGGAACAAAGTCCTTCATTGGAAAGAGAAACCTTTCAAATCACTATTAAATTCTAAGCCTTGTTTTTGTTTTTAAAATATAACGACAGGCGGAGAGACTCATGAATTATTTTGTACCTTCAAGGTCTCCTGAAAAACTTTGGGAGATTCTCCAGCAGCCAGGTCCGAGGTATACTTAGAGACAAACAAGGCATCTCTCCGCGGGGCAGTTTTCAGTTTTCTAAAAGAAGGATTTATGAGCCTCTATTTCTTCTTCTTTTAAAGGTTTAAGGGGAGAGGTATCTGTACATAAGACTCTTTCAAATTCTCTAAAGACAAGGCTTTAATTTGGGGGATAATAAATTTATTCACACGTAATGAATAAAAGTTTCCAGGCAGTATTAAAGCAAAACTAGAACAAGCTGCTTTTTGGAGGGAAAGCTGTTGTAGGTCCCCCCCTCCCCACCAAAATAATATTGTTTTCTTCTGGAAAAGAGGGTTTTGGCTCGGGTTTTTCCAGGAAAATCTGCAAGAACCTCCTTGAATTAAAAGATAGGGGATAGAGGGGAAAGTGGCGCTGGGAAGGGGCGATGTGTGTGGGGGTTGTTCGTGGGGTGCGGAGAGAAGACTACATTTTGCTCGCTTTCGAATTTAATCTCCATTAACGTGGCAATTAATGGGAAGGAATACAGAGGACGACAATGCGTTGGAAGAGAAGGGGAAGGAGAGACTGCACAGATGCAAACAAGGAGAGCAAATCAAGACAAAACAATTACTTACAGACCGCTGCTTTCCTGGGTCAAAGTTCTGTTTAACAAACCACAGAAACAAAACGCCAAAAAAAAAAAAAAAAAAATCCACTTCACGGCGAAAAATGTGGGCCAGCGGAGAGATTCAAATCCATGCCGTGGGTTTGGAAAACGCTTCGATTTGAATACAGGTGGGAGTCTTCACCCCCCCCCCCTTGTCCCCTCTATATAGATCCTCACTCTCCACTCACTGGAGTTTTCTTTCGCTTCCTACAAAGCGGAAACTGGAGGTGGTTTTTGCCTGTGCGCGCCTTAGACCCCAGATCTTCCGCCCTTCTCCCCCACCCCCGGCTGAGGCGTTGGAGGATTTGCTTTTACGACGACGACGGCGGCCGCGTCTTCCTCGCTGCTATTATGAATTTAGTATTTAGTCGGTAGTATTTTTGCTCCAGCTCCGAGGTCCCCCCCCACCTGCCTGCGTGGAGTAAATCCATTCAATTAGGGCACCAAGACGGAGCTGGAGGCTCTATAATCTCAAATTTATGGCCGGATGACGTGCCTCTCTCTCCCACAATGGAGACCAGTGACATTAAACAGAAAATTGATGAGAGAGAAGCGAAATCTAATCTCTTTTCCCCACTTCTTCCACGCCATTGCTGCCGCTGCTGGTTGCTCGCCTTTTTTCCACGGTTTGCGGAGAGAAAAGGCGGGGTGGGGACGGCGAGAAAAGGATTTTCTCGTCGTTGGCTGCGGTGGGTGTGAGACGGGGAGCGCGGTACGGTTTAGTCTCCAGAGGCAAATCCGATCCGAACCATTTATTCATTACCCTCTCGCGATCCCGGTGCAACGGAGGTATGTGTTAGGTCGGGCTCGGCGGAGGGGAGGGGGGAGCGGAGGGTTACCTTAAAAAAAAAATCTTTTATCTCCCCACCCCTCTCTCTCTCTCTCTCTGTCGGTTTCCTTCCCCTTTGAACCTGTGGGCCGTGGGCTCCAGGGACTTACCTGACTGGGCTTGTGCTTTTGAGTGCAGGGTTGCATTTTCTTCCCGGCCCAAGAGCTCCCGTCGGAACCGCCTGCTTTCAGGAGGGGAAAAGCGACGGTTCTGGAGGAGGAAAGCTTCCCGGGCAAAATGGGAAGTTTGAGTCCTGCATTTCAACGCGGTTACATTCCGCTGTGTGTTACCAGATAGGCGCTAGCTGGTTCTTCAGCACACCCGCACACCACGGGGAAGGGGGGAGGGAAACGGGGGTGGGTTGGTGGGTGGGTAGGCGGGCGAGCGGGAGAAAGAGAGAGAGAGGCAGCCCTAGCAGGATCTGTTGGAATAAAGACCAAGTAACGTCCCTGTTGCAGCTGCAAACGCCAGCACCGAGAAAGAGGGCGAGCAAAGCGGGTGGGGGGGGTAGAGAGGAAATCCCAGCTCCCCCACCTTCCAAACAAGAAGAGGAGACTGAGATTTGCAATTCTCTGGCTACTCCTGCACAGCTCGCGTGTGCGTGTGTGGACGCGCGCGTGTTGCCAGCCTGGCCGTTCCACGGACATATTTCCCAGCTGGAGCATCTCCCACTGCCCGTCCCAGCCGCGAGCTCCTCTACGTGGAATCTCTTCCCAGCCCCCCCCAATGTACACTACCCAAGAGGCGCTGCGAGAGGGGACAGAGGGAGAGAGGAGGACACTGAGGTGCCACCGACTTTCAAGTTTCTCTCTTTCCCTTCTTCCTACCACCCCCATCCCATAACACCGTCCTTGTCTGGGATGAGTTTACAACACGGCTGCTGTAACCCTGCCTCAGACATAACAAGGATGTGCTGGATCTGGATCTTGCAGCCTGCCGCCGGCGTTTGCACGCTCTGGAAGGGGGCAATCGGGAGCTCTCTCTCCCTGGCTCCGGGGCCTCTTTTGTCTCTTTTCGCCTGGAAGGTCACTGACATCGCGAGGGGGTGGGGTGGGGGAAGCGTCGGCCCCAGGAGCTTAGTCCTGCTTCCCTGGCCCCTTAACGCTTGATCTTTCTGCCTTCCATGTCCCCCCCATATGGAAAGAACACTTTGATTTCACTAGAGTACTCACGATGTCAACAGTTTCTTGGATCCGCCTGATACAGAAGCAGATAGTCTATTCCCATTGTTACACAGGGTAGGCCCAAAATGACAGGAATCCAGATCTCTATCCTGTATTTTTTTAAAAAATTTGTTGACATATTTACATATCCTGCCTTCTCTCCAAGGATCTCAGGTGAAATGATTTAAGAATGTGGAGAAGGGAAATGTATTGGGGTCCCATTTTCTATCTCTCTCCTCCACACTGGGAGAAAAGCAGGATATAAATCTGGTCACTCAGTGTGCTCTGCTGCAACAACTAGGGGAGAAATCCCTGTGGCACTCTGGAGAAAGGTGGCCTACAATTTCCACTATCTTTAGAAGAGAGTCATATCTGAAGGGTCCCAAGCTTCCCACTCACATACTATAAATCTTTATAGGATGACCTGATTTTTCTACTCTTCTGCAACTTCCGGACGATCATGTCAAGATGCATTGTCACTGCAGACTTGATCCATTATCGAACCACTGGAAATCCAGCCAAAATTTCAAGTCTCTCATAATGAAGGGAACACCCAATATAATACAAACTATAAAGAAATGTGTTTTTAAAAAAAGGGAAGGAAGAAAGAAAAAGGGACCCGGCATGGAGAAAAGGGAAGCACATTCTCAAACCAGCACCTCAAAGAATTTGAGACTCCAGGTGAATGCTTGCTCCAGAGCATGCAGACTGTTCCTTTATCCACTCCTCTCTCTGCTGGAGCCTAAGATTGTGCTCCTACTTCAGAGCAGCTGATCCTTCTCAGTCCCACCTAATCTCACTAGTTTATTTCCTTTCCCTTTACTATCTGCAGTTTCTAGTACCTTTCCTTCAGAAGAAGCTAAAGCTGCAGACAGAGAGAAGAGAATGATGTGCACAGACAGCTATATCTCAGTGGCTTTAGAACTGGAGTGTGGAGGTGCCCGGTTCCAAATCTGGAAATATTCAGTCAAGCAATCAACACAATTCCCCAGTTGCTCCACATTTATGCACCCTCCCACAGTAAAAGATTATTGGCAGTGAGTTCTACCAGCTACCTCCAGACAGCTAGGAAAGGAATATGCTATCATTGGCTTGGCTTGAAATCTGTCACTTTAAGGGAAATGTATCTGGGATCATGGGCTACAATGAACCAATACAAAATCCTCAAAAAACTAGCCCACATAGGCCAAAGAATCAAGCCTGCTTACTTTGGACTTTGTGTGGAAAATTCCCATTAAATCTCCTCCGGAGTAAGTACATTTTCAAGACTGGATCCCAAAGGCAGCTAGTTTGGAGGAAGACAATATTGTCAGTATCAGTGTATGTATAGAGACTCTCAGCAGCACCACAGTCCCTGAGGCTGTAAACCTTGCTACTGTACAGTTCGGCCTGTTCTTGTGATGGGAAGAGTGGGGAGTGGATTGCCAAGGTCTAGCCTCAAAATCAGGACATAAGAATTTTCTGCCTGCCCCCCCCCACCATCAAGAACCACATTAATTTGTTATCCACTGGGGTCCACATGCACTCTCAGTCAGTAGAAAGTCCAGAGCCAACAGTGGGTTGGGCCACCTTTCCTTCTGCCAACCTGGTTTTTCCTTTCCTTCTGACACCTCTTCTCTTTGCCATTTTTCTACAAGAAATCAGAATGAGTTTGACCACTCCTTGTTCTAAACACTTCCTGTGAACAGTACTGATGCAAACCCTTATATCCTCATCTCTTGTGTTTTGTTTCACAGCCAGTGAGTGACTCTGGCTTTTCTGACCACGCCTTGTCTTATCCAGTACTAAAGGGCTGTAGTTCTACAGTTTGCTTTCCAAGTACTACCTCAACTCTCTGTCTTGCCCACTTTCCATTAGTGTTGCAGGGACCAAGTACACTCCTGGAACTCTTGGAACCTGTTCCCTCTTTAATGGCTTCCATCCCTATGTGACTGAGATCAGCCCTGGCTATACTGCTACCAGCCTCCTCACAAGGACGATGTCTCAGGCTGCCCTGTTACTTATCCCTGTAAAGCTGAGAGTGTAAGCATACTGCAACGCTACTGGACAGCTTGCTTCCTTTGCATATGGAAAGAAGTTCATGCAGAGCTTACCATGTGAAATGAGAGGTGCTGAGACACATTCATGTTGAAACAGAAGAGAAGATAGCTTTTTCTGCATTCCCAGAAACAGTCTCATGTCATCACATATTCCTAAGGCTCAGCAATGCCATTGAAATCCTGGGACAGAGCCCTAGAGATCTGTGCCTGACTCCATTCTTGGGTTGTTGACTTGTTTGGCTATAAAACTGGAGGCCAGGGCCAGCCAAAGACAACTAGCTCTCTGAGGCATAGTACCTATGTCAGCCAAGCTATTTTGGCATCTGGGACAGAAAATCCCAGAAGAATTTCTCCTTTCCCCTGGCTGTGAAAACGAAATAATAAAGTAAATAACTTAACTATTTGCTGCCCTCTCTTAACACCCCTGAGGCAGTCACTTCACTCTGCCTTATGGTAGAGTCAGTCCTGTTGGAGGCCATTATGAGCTGCCCCATCAGCCCTGTCCTGCCTACACAACATGACCCATCAATCCAAACAGGATTCATCAGACGCATATGGCAGCAGGCCCGTCTGGACTTGTTGTCTGTCATGGGCTGTTTGAACAGTGGGTTGTGAAACAGCTGCCAGGTCCTAACACAGGGGTGGGCAGCATCCGCTGCAGTCCAAAAACATCTGAAGGGCCGCATTTTGCCCACCCCTGCCTTCTTTTATAGGCTCAAGTGGACGTGCTCTGGAGCCCTGAGGGCTGCGATGCCCCATTTTGATGTCCTCTGGAGCTCTGTTATACTGGACTGAGATGTTGCAGCTGCCAATTTATTTACTGAAGGCATTTATTTCTCAGATCTCAACATGCTGGGCCCTCAGAGCAATGCACACATTTGCATGACCGGAAGTGATATCATGTCATTCCCGGTGGTTTTTAGGGCTGTTTTGGTGGGTGGGGGCTAAAATGGCTAAAACCACTTTGTAGGGCATTTTAAATCTGTTCTAGGATCTTTGTTTCAGCTGAAGAACATGGGAGGTTTTACATGAATTTGGGAATGGGGGTGGTACTAGGGGCTTTAGGGGGAATATTAGCTGTCCAAAAGGATTCACTGGACCCCTCTAAAAGGCCACAGAGGTTCCACCCCTGATGTTGCTGATAACTTGATAGACCTAATATAGTCAAACACCAGCAGAATCTAGGTGATGATTTGTTTTTTAGGTGACGATTTGTTGTTGCTGTGGGTTTCTCAGAGACCTGCATCTATATGAGCAAGATGCCCCTCTGTGTTACTTATCTGCCCCCCTTCTCTGCTGCTATTTCAGAGCATTTCACAAGCCTCCTATGGAGGCAAAGCAGCAATGCTCAGCTCAGTTCAGCAGCTGAGGGCCAGAGAGACTGTCCTATGAACACTGCAGAAGCCAAAGACCATTGAGGAAAATGTCCCAGAGTACACTGCTTGAGAATTACATCTTGAATATCTTATCCACTTGGAGAAGAATGTGGGTATTTAATTGAATTCAGAAGTCCTCTCTGTGCTAGATTGTAAAGAAGGATGGTGAAAAATCTAGAGAGTTTTCTCTTGTATAGCTTCATATGGATAAAGACAGCACGCCCTTTTTCCTGTCTTTATCTGGGAGATATCTGGGAATGCTCTTTGCCCTGCTTCAACTCTCCTTGTCACTTTTTCTTCTAAAAAAAAAGCTCTCTTTCCAGTCCTCCTATACAAGATACAAGACAAGATCCTAAGGCAGATGGGCAAACCAGTGTGTGATAAATGGGTCATCCTGTACTCCTACATTGGGTTGCTGCCATTCCGTGTGGCAAAGAACATTCGCCCTTGTGCTAATATTCAGCTGATTTTGGTATGTGGAAATGGACAGCAAGGACAAATACCATTCTTTGCCTCAGGCAGCAAAACATCTTGGGCTGCTCTCAGCTGCATTTTATCTCTTTGGGCAGGCCTTTTTGAAGACTAGTTTTACACTCAACGTAGTGGACATATCTTTTTGCAAACTAACAAACAAACCTTTCATCCAGGTTTATCTACCTTAATTAGATCAAATACAGTCTGTGATCATATAGATTACTTTAGACTATAATTCTAAATATACTTTGCTGTTGCATCAAATTGGTTTTGACTTACCATGACCTTATGAATGAGGAATATCCAAAAGCCCTGGTCTTCAAAGCTCCTACTCAAATATTGCAAACTCAGGGCTGCAGCATCCTTTTCTGAATGAATCCATGTCGTGAAATCTTTCTCTTTCCTACTGCCATTAATGTTTCCTGACATTTTTGCCTGTTACAGTGAGTCATTTCATCTCATGATATGTCCAAAGTGTGATAGCCTTAGTTTGTCATCTTGGCTTCTGCAAGGCCTGCAACCTCTTGGTAGTCCCAACCAGATCTTACAAAATCACTTGTTTAATTGTGAGGCAACACTTAAGTAAACTCCACTGCTTCAATGGGTCTAATCTAGCTGGTACAAAGAATAGGATTCAGGCCCAGGGAGTAAACTTCACTACATGCAAATGAGACTTACTTCTCAGTAAATTTGCACAGGATTGTTCTGTTAAGCAGATTTTAAACCTCCCACTTGTTTTTGTTTAATCTAGATATGCTTCAAACCAATCTAGATATGCCTGAGGTTGTTCTGGGAACCTGCCAAATAAAGAAATGAACCTGGAGCTGCCATCTAAAGCCACAATCAATGGGTTTGGTGTGTGATTCTAAGTCAGTTGCTGAGCACATGGGAAAGCATTCTTGTTTGGGTATTTATTTTTGGTTTAGCTTTATGGTAAAGCATATGAGAAGGCAGATTGATGCAGGAACGTCAGGAAAGCTTAGAAAGTGTGTGGGTGGCATGAAGTGGGGGCAGAAGAGCTAGGGGAAAAAAACTGAAATCTTCTACAGATTATTTATAGCATTCTTTTTTGAAAGTGGCAAAACATCACCCTTTGCTTTCTATGTTTCTGGTGCTCATCTTGGAAGCAGTGGTGGTGCAGTCCTTACAGGAGGGAGACCTGGACTCAAATCCATGCACTGATGTAAAGCCAGAGGACCAGGGACCATCACTCTCAGCCTAGCCTCTGGTTCTACTGATGACTGGCAACTTCACTGTTTTTTAAGCCAGAAAACAACCTTCAGTGTTTTTAAGCCTCTTCCATAAACATGGCTAGAAAGTTGCTTTTCTTGCAATTAATAGTAAAAACCAGAGTTTGAATCAGTAATCAGAATCAGATGTCATCTGGGATTTTGCATATCTGGAATACACTCATGCTTGATTATAACTGGTTTATCCAGTGATTGGGTTTAAATGGCCTGGCTCATTTGGTTGACAAGCCGATTAATTTTGTTAAGGTCAACTTCTGTGCTGGACAAAGGTCATTGTTATCAAAGGGCACATATTTAAAAGACTTCTAACATGTGTAAATGCCCCTGTCCCTTCCCTGTGGAAAACAGGCACAAGCCCTAGGAATGCAAAAGGAGAGCTTGATCCATATTGGAAAGCTCACAGCAGGCTCAGAGGCCTGTATGTTCTAACATGTGCCTAATGACATTTATAAATATGAGCTGGGAACTACAGATCGCCAAGCCAGGAACCCGATCTAGAATTAATCAAGGAGTTCTAGATTAAGGTCTCTACATCCATAAGATATCAACAGAAGTCATCTGGTTTCCTGGAGTGATTCTGATTAGACTGAGACAGTTTGCCTATCACTACAAGCAATCAAATACAATGGTCTATTGCTACATTCTTTAGTAGGAGTGGGTCAGAAGTCCCTGATGAACTAGATAGATTTCCAAAGATTATGACTATTTTGCACATCTTGAATATTGCTTCCTTCCATAGAAACGGTAAGAGTAAAACCCTAGCTACTCTACCATATTCAGAAAACCAGAGCCAAGAAAACATTCTGCTCTTCAGACTCATTTCAGATTTACCCAGAGAGTGCTTGAGTCTGATTAAGAAATGTAACGCTTCTTTCTAGTGTAAAACTTCAGGAGGAAAAAATTCAATATAGGACTTTCTTCAGATGTCAAACTCCCTATATCACATCACCACTACTTTACTATCATAGAACACATTCTTCACCCATTTTTCAGAGCATGGGAGGCTCTTCAGATTTTTCAAGGCTGTGTCTGCCATCTTCCCTTAAAATTGTCCATGCTGGCTGGGGCTGATGGAAACTGGAGTTTATCACAACTTTAGTCTCACAATTTTTCTAATCCTCCTTTAGATAATGTTACTAGATTTGGTCTTATGTTATTTAAACACATTCTTATGAGATGCTATAAGGTACACTATCAGCAAAAATGCTAAAATGCTTTCCAGCATAATGTTTTAAATCTGAGTAGGTGAATTAAATGTGGCTTCTTTTGGTTTGTTTGGAAACTCCAGTTCAGCACGGATAAACAGCTAGTTTCTTCAAGGGTTATCTCATCTTTTTTATTTTTTTTAACATGAGGGTATGATAAAGTCTCCCAAGGAAATCTGCTCTGGTATTACAGATACATTTGGATGTTTGTTTTTATTTTCCTGCAAGGGCAACTGTGAGAAGCAGAATGTTGGACTACTGATCAGAGCAACTTGTTTTTCTTATGCTCTTAATTGTCTTGCAGTGGACCTGAAATTTTCCAAGAATCTCCTGCAAGGTGGTAGCCAGCAGTTTCCTTCATTTCAACACCATTGGCGGGTCTGCAGGATGGTAATCCCCTCTTTCCTATAGAAAAAGTGAATCTCTCGCTGTATTCCTGTATGGCTATCTGAGAATTCCCTTCTCCTGTGAATGGGGCAGATCTTTAAAGCATGAATTGAGGACTTTATGGAATCATATTTTGTATAAGGAAGAATTTACAGAACAAGGTCAAGAATTAAGTAGATTAAGTAAAGAGAAGATCAGGACTAGTGTCTATGGCAGGGCTGCAGATTGATTGGCTCTTGCGGTGTTCCTGGATTCCCATCAGTGGCAGTCAGTCTGGCCAATAGACAGTAATTATAGGAATTTTTGACCAACAACACCCATAGGACCACTGTTTCCCCACCTACAGCCTAAACAGTACCCAAGATATATGTGTAATTGAATATGTGTGTGCACACACTTTCAAGTCACCTGTCTACTTATAGCAACCTCATAAATTTCATAAGGTTTTCTTAGGGAAAGGAATACTCAGAGTGGTTTTTCTAGTTCCTTCCTCTGAAATATAACTTTTACAGCATCTGGTATTCATTGGCTATCTCCCATCCAAGTACTAACCAGAGCTGGACCTGCTTAGCTTCCAAGATCAGGCAGGATCTGGTGCCTTTCAACTTCAGGGAATACACTGTGTTTAAAGTGGCATTTCAGCCACTTTAAACAACACACAGGAGAGTGGATTCCTTCACTATAAGGTCACCTTTCTCCTGCACTTTACCAGCTGTGTTTGTCGTATCTTACTTCCAGCCTTCATTAAAAGTACTATTTCAACTATTAACTACAAACTTTGGACCAGCATACCTGAAACACTACTGGGCTCCACATATAATAAAACTTCAAAAGAGGCTCTTTTTGGGGTTTCCTATCAAAATCACATTCAGGTGGCAGGTATAGGAGAAAGAGTCTACTTGGTGGTGACACCTAACTATGGAAAACTCTTCTCGGTGAATTTGCCAGATGCCTTCTTTAATGTCTTTTTGGTGTAAACCAAAGACCTTTTTTTTTCTTTCCAAGTATTTTAATTATCTTTGTATTTGCTTTTAATACTTCTGATTAATTTTATATTGTGTTTTTTTTCTCCACATTTTTACTGTACAGTTTTATCTGGTATTATAGTAGTTAGCCAGCCTGAGAACCCCCTGAAAAGAAGAGTATATCTGCCTCATCTAGTTATTTGCCAAATTAAAATTCTGCTGTTACAACAAGCTTTTTAGTTTTTAGAATCTTTCTTTCTTTTCAGGTTATGCAGGGTATGGTTGATAATTTGATTTTTTTTTTTAACATGCTTTCATTATTTGGTGGAGAAAGTGCTGTGATTGAGTCTTGTTAGAAAGGTGGCATGGAACAAAATATAATCTATGAACAGATGGGAAGGTGCTGGTGAACAAGGGCACAGGACAGAAGGGAGCTGTGAAAGGGACAGTAAAGCAAATCTGGGGGGGAATCCTTCAAAAAGAACGAAAAGGAAGACGAAGTGTTGAAGTTCAGTGATGGTGGAGCGAGCAGTGGTAGCCAAAGCTTGGAAACATGGCCCTTCCCCCACTCTTTCCTTTCTTTCACAACCAGGGAATGTGGCAGTAGGATAGAGGCTCCAAAGGAAGCCAGTTTAAATATCCTTAATTTGCATAGTGTTTTCTGGGTGAAAAGGAGTAAGTCCAAAGTTAGTCTTGTTTAGCACAGAACCAGTCAGAGGTAGTGGTGGAAACGAGGCTTGCTAGTTACAAGTAATGCAAGTCATATATTTCTGTGGGTTTACTCTGAGTAGGTTACAGCCAGCAAGGTGGTAGTGCCGGGGTGAGAATCATGAGGTTCTCCAGATGTTCTCCAGATGTTGTTCAACAGCAACTCCCAGCAACATTAGTTAACACAATCAATGGTGAAGAATTAAGGGACCTGTATTCAAACAACACTTGAAAGACTATTGCCTTTCCCGATGTAGTATTTAGAATTTTGGATTGATATTTGAGAGACTGAGATTCTAGTCCCTAGTTAGCCATGA
The DNA here is from genome assembly GCA_948472985.1 of Iguana delicatissima. Lineage (NCBI taxonomy): Eukaryota > Metazoa > Chordata > Lepidosauria > Squamata > Iguanidae > Iguana > Iguana delicatissima. Next base: position 363,968 of record CAOKZL010000678.1, read on the forward strand.
AACTCATTGACTGATCTTTGCCCGGTTACTCTCTCCCTCTCTCAGCCTGATCTTCTTCACAGAAGTGTTTTGAGGACAAAATGGAGAGGAAGGAAGCTAGGAAGAAAATAGGAATACAACAGTAACAAATATAAATAAATAAATAAATAGTAGGACTATAGTGAGCCTGTATAATTTAGTAGTTGGGACTTGGCCTGAGACTCTTGTGGAATCCCCACTGAGTCATATAAACCCACGGGGTAACCTCAGGCAAATTACGTTCTTCCATTTTAGAGGAAGGCAATGATAAACCTTCTTTAAATAAATCTTGCCAAGAAAACGCCAAGATAGATCCACCTTTGGGTCAGAAAACAATCTGAAGGCATAGAACAACAAGAAACAAATGTTGAGTCTAGCCCAAAACAATTGTTTCTCAATAATATATAATTCTGGGGAGGGGCTGCAAACACTATGCAGCCCCATGATGATAACCAGGTTGATTCCTGTTTAGGCAATGATAGAGAGGGATAGGACATTTCTCATGGATTAGGTTCTGCTTCCTCATTCAGCTGAAGTCTTGCTTGCAGTACAGGATGAAATGCTGTCCTCAGACTGTCTTCAGGATCTATTTTGCAGTTATGGTTTGCAGGCTGTATGGCTGACAAGGATGAACTGACACCAGAGGAGCTTAAGCCACGGTATTTTTGACACATAATAGAAGCCCTCTCTCCCTGATTTCTGAATGCAGGCTTTTGATCTTTCAGAGTTGCATCTATTCCTTTCATCCACATTCATGTCACAGGAAATCTGTTCCTTGACAAGGAATTTGATTTCTTGAAGTAAAGTTGGAATTTCTGCCAGAGAGATCACTGAAGACAGGGCTACTATGCTCTGCATAGCTTTCTCCCTTCCGCCAACTGCCCTTTGCTACCCTGTTCCCACACCTCTCTCTACACAGCCTGTGTCTGCCTCCATATTTGCTTTCCATCAACACAGCCTTGTCATAATATTGGAATTCTGCAAAAATCCAAACACTGCAATCAGATGGAATAGGCAAGTCACACTCCCACTGTTTCAACTTCCCAGCTGTAAAATAGGGAGAAAGAATAAAGACCTATCTCAAAAGGTTTAGGAAGAGAAACAAAACAAAGGAATAAACAAAAGCATCCAAGGCTGCTGTACTTGCACGAGAGTAGAAACCAGTGAGGACACTGGGACTTATATTTGAGTAAGCATGCTTTGCATCGTGCTGTAAGGCTGTGTAACCCTAATTATCTTCATAAGATAAGGCTATGTTCTTATGCACATTCACTTGAAAGCAATAAAAGCAAAGGGTCTTACTTCCATGACTGTGTGCTCACAGGATCAGGCTGCTAAAATGTTACATAATTTTTTTTATAAAGTAAATAATTATAACAACATCAGCAGCATTCCTGTACACAGTTAGGCTGCTTAACTCCCACTGAAGTCAATGCAATTTTAAGTGGCTGAACTGTGCACAGGACTACAGCTCTTATTCACAATTAGCTTTAATGCAGAATGTGCTTTACATGTTTTTATTAATCACACAGATTTCATTTCTGTGTGATCAGAGCTTTCCATATTACGCATGACAGTAAAATGACCATTGTTGCAAGGAAGAATCTCACCCCCATTTTATAGACAGAAACCTGCAGACTAATTTGCCCAGGGGGATGAAGTGGAGCCTGTAGTGAAGCAAGAAGGGAATAATCTCCTGCCCTTCGGTGTATGTGTCCTAAAACCACTGGCCTATCTTTGTGCTCACCATCCTGATTAAGCACTTCCCACTGACACAAACATGCAGATTTTGGCAGTGTCTGTGATTTCTGTTTTGGAACAAGGGCTGTGGCCCTGAGAGGAGGGAAGAAAAAAGAACCAACTTAACTCCTATTAGCCACTGCCATTGTATCAGATGTGTTAATAATCGGGTTTGCTAATGCAATTGCTACAACGATGCGAAAATCCGACTGGAAAATGTATTAGAGCAATTATCCCTCTTACTACCTCAGCCTGGTGTAGCATTAATATTCAATTTTGATGTGGAAGTCCTATTATGTTAATGACTTTTGTGACAAAAGTCGTTAATGTAAGACTTTTTTTTTAACAGCACAGCATTAGCCGGGCTGAATACCAACGTGACATCGGGTACGTCTAACAAGATAAAACAGAAACTTGCCATTGCTGCACTGTGCAGTTCCTTAACATATTCCAAGTGTGTTAGCGAGAGCTGCCATTACCTCGCTACAATGGGAAATGATATACACTACAAAGTCAATAATTCGACAAGACCGAGCCTTGTCTAGTGAGAGCTCTAGTTCCTCAAAACCACAGCCTGTTATTAGAATCTCAAATAAAAGCCTGTGGCAAAGGCAGTTTGTTGCAGCTCTATGATTATAGAAATAGCCCGTCCAGCTGTACTAGAGGGCTGTTTAATTTGGTGTCCCTTGGAGCAAAGCCCCTCAATGTCCTTCATTACAAGGCACACGCTTACAGTTTTTCCAAAACCCAAATTTCCGAGTGTCCTGTATTAACTACACTGTCTGCTGCTCTAAATAACAGGTGTTTAAAAAGCTGGATCAGGAAAAGAAGGGACAGATAGGAAACTTTGTAGATAGCTCGGAACCTCATTGTCTTGGATTGATGCCTTAGTGGCAGGTTGGAATCAACTGTACTATAGAGGCTCAGACCTCCAAGATGGAGCCTGGCCAGACGGATGGGTGGCCCTCACTCCTTTTCAAAAAATGTTGTTGAACAGGGTTAGTGTGGGATTGTGGCTATGCTGGTGAATGTCACCTTCCTACCACAAAGATGCATGGACACACTCTTGAGAAAGAACAGAAGATTTCCCATCGATGTTACCAACATTTCGAATAACCCTTCCTAGAGAAGGAAGATCATAGAAATCATAGAAATGTAGGGTTGGAAGAGACCACACAGGCCATCCAGTCCAACCCCCTGCCATGCAGGAACACCCTCAAAGCACTCCCAAAAGATGGCCATCCAGCCTCTGCTTAAAAACCTCCAAAGAAGGAGATTCTACCACATTCCAAGACAGCATATTCCACTGCCGGACAGCCCTGACCATCAGGAAGTTCTTCCTGAGGTTCAGGTGGAATCTCCTTTCCTGCAGCTTGAATCCATTGCTCCCTGTCCTGGTCTCTGGAGCAGCAGAAAACAAGCCCTCTCCCTCTTCTACATGGCATCCCTTCAAATATTTAAACATGGCTATCATGTCCCCTCTTAACCTTCTCTTCTGCAGACTAAACATACCCAGCTCTCTAAGTCCATCCTCATGGGGCATGGCTTCCAGGCCTCTCACCATTTTGGTTGCCCTCCTCTGGACTTGCTCCAGGTTGACCATGTCCTTCTTGAATTGGGGTGCCCAGAACTGGACACAGTATTCAAGATGAGGTCTAACCAAAGCAGAGTAAAGTGGTACCAGTACCTCCCTCGATCTAGACACCATACTCCTGTTGATGCAGCCGAGAATTGCATTGGCTTTCTTGGCTGCCACGTCACTCTGCTGACTCATGTTCAGCTTGTGGTCTATGAAGACTCCTAGATCCCTTTCACATGTACTGCTATCCAGCCACTTGTCCCCCATCCTATATTTCTGTATTCCATTTTTTTTACCTAAGTGTAGGACTTTACACTTCTCTCTGTTGAATTTCATTTTGTTAGCCTTGGCCCAGCTCTCCAATCTATCCAGGTCATTTTGAATTTTGATCCTGTCCTCTGGTATATTAGCAACCCCTCCCAATTTGGTGCCATCTGCAAATTTGATGAGCATGCCCGCTATTCCTTCATCCAAGTTGTTGATAAAAATATTGAACAGTACTGGGCCCAGGACAGAACCCTGTGGCACCCCGCTAGTCACTTCTCTCCAGGATGAAAAGCAGCCATTCGTGATCACTCTTTGGGTTCGGTCGGTCAACCAGTTACAGATCCAGCTGACAATAGCCCTGTCCAGCCCACATTTTACTAGCTTCTTTGCAAGAATGTCATGGGGAACTTTGTCAAAGGCCTTACTGAAATCGAGGTATGCTACATCCACAGCATTCCCTTCATCTATCAAGCTAGTAACTCTATCATAAAAAGAGATAAGATTAGTCTGGCATGACTTATTTTTGAGAAATCCATGTTGACTTCTTGTGATTACCGCATTGCTTTCTAAGTGATTAGAAACTGACTGCTTAATGATCTGCTCCAGGATCTTTCTGGGTACTGACGTCAGGCTGACTGGGCGATAATTATTTGGGCCCTCTTTTTTTCCCTTCTTGAAGATGGGGACAACATTTGCTCTCTTCCAGTCTGCTGGAACTTCTCCTGTCTCCAAGATTTCTCAAAGATTATAGCAAGCGGTTCCGAAATGACCTCTGCCACTTCTTTTAATATCCTAGGATGCAATTCATCTGGCCCTCGAGACTTGAATTCATCCAGTGTGGCCAGGTATTCCTGTACCACCTCTCTACCTATAATGTGCCGCATTTCCCCTGCTTCCTCACCTGCTCCCCAGCCGCCAGGTTGAGTGCTTGTGTCCTTCTGTGAAAAAACTGAGGCAAAGAAGGTGTTAAGTAGTTCTGCTTTTTCTCTTCCCCCTGTTAGTAACTCGCCATCTTCTCTGCGTAGCGACCCCATCGTCTCCTTCTTTTTCCTTTTGCTGCGGACATATTTAAAAAAGCCCTTTTTATTGTTTTTAATGTCTCTGACCAGCCTAAGTTCATTCTGTGCTTTAGCCTTTCTGATCTTCTCCCTATATCTCCTGGCTACTTCCTTAAATTCTTCTTTGGTGGTTTCCCCCTGGATATTTGGTATCTCCTCCTTTCTTGTTTTTAGTGGATTTAGAGGCAGCTCACATGTGAGAGATGTATTCTTTCTCTTCTTCTCTGTACATTTTAACAAAGTCTGAGCTGCTGCACCAATAAATGAACTGAAAGGCTCATGTTAGCTGATAGGAGGACACATACAATTTCAAAGTTCTACATTAAGTGCTAAGCCCCAACTTCAAAGATGCTATAGCAGTCTTACATTGGCTAGTATCTGTTCTAGACCTGACAATCAGGGATCAGCTCTGGGAACAGACTTGATGGAACTGAAGAGTGGAAGCACAAAACTGCAGTGAAGAATTCTAATTTGTATAAAAGAAAAGCAGATGTGAGAAGAAAAATAGCTGAGATACTTTAACATGGCCTCTTATAGTTGCCTGCATATCAGAGACTCCTATAGAGCATGGGCATGGAAAGTACAGCCTGCAATTCTTTTTCTGCAGTCCCAAAGACTCCTGACCTCCCTCTGCCATTTTTTTTTTTTGAAAATCTGCTCTAAAATAGCCCAAATAGCTGCAGAATGGCTTTACAACGTGGCATTTTTCCTGGATTTGATTTTCCTGACTTCCCAACCTCTAAAATATACCTCCCTAAATGGGCTATTTTCAGTCAAAAATTAAACCAAAGTGGATAAGACATGACCTGTGGTTTGCTAGAGATGCACTGGTTAGCCTGCTGGGTGAAGGAACAAAATCTGGCCCCCACTCAGACTCAGGTGTCCACTCCTACTTATGGGATCTAGGGGATCAACTGCAGGTGGATGGAAAGGGAGTGATATCAAAGGTCTCAGTTTGGACCACCACTAGTGCTAAGGCTACAGTTTGCAATTGTAATGAAATTGAGAACAAATGAATGTAGTATCTCTCCCCGCTGCACACTTTCCCTCACTGCCTTGCTATCTTGCTTGTAGCATGCCTCGCTGTGCATCTTTGCCAGACATTTTAAAGGTCAGTGTCATCCATGCAGGTCTGGGAAAGTTCGGAGCAATGTGGCAGAGCGAGGATAACGTCCCCAATTCATTATTCTGACTCAGGCCCTTTTCTTTTCTGCACTGAATCACCTCTCCATCTCCCTCACCCCACCCTACATAAGCCCTACCTTCTCATCCTTCCTTTTCTTCTTCTCCACCCTAAGAAACAAAACAGATATGTAAGTCTGGCAAGATGAAGTGCTCCCTGCTAATGTCTGCCTGTGATTCAGCCCAAAGGGCTTGGCAAAGAGACTGCATGGGAGATGCTGTGAAGCAAAAGAACACAAATGAGTTTAAGAGACACCTTGATTTATTTCTGGAGTGAAGGCATAGGGAGAGCTGAGGATTGGGAACTTAGGTACTTGGTGGGAGGTTGGAATTTTTTGTGGGGAAGGAGACTTAATATTTAGGGGGGCACCTTTTAAAGAACTAGATGTGCAGACAGTGGCATTTTCCTTTTCTTGAAACATATTTTCTTAAAGATGGGGGAAGCAGGAGCAGCAAATCCTGCCACCACTATCCCTAAGCCTCCCTTGACCTATCTGGGTTTATGTCCTTGTCTCTTTGTTTGCCTGCCTGGTTTTTCACAAATTGTTCCAAGATATTATTCATCTAGATGTGTCAATCAGCTCAGCAGACCACTCCCTGCTTTTAGTTGCTGCTGGGATTTCCTTCCGCTCTGGCTGCAGAAAGGTCAGTCAGCAAATAGGAAATAGGGGGTCTTGAAGTGAAGGAGAATACGTGTCTTTTCTCTTCTGGGAGACTATACAAGGGCATTTGTTACAACCCATTTCTATGGGGTAGATAGGTGGGAGAGGTCTGCGCAATGTCCTTGGTTTTGGAAGGCCAGTGTTCAATCTTTGAAGATATGTCAAAGAGGGAGGCCAAAGGGGGCTGTATCTCCATCTTCATTTAGCCATCATCTAGTAATTCCTCGGCAACAACTATTTTTCTGGCCAGACCATAGTTTTTTTCCTGCTGAGTACTCATTGTCATTTAACAGTTCTTTGGGTTTTACTGACTTGGTGTTCATGCCAAAGGAACAAATCCCTCTGCTTATCTAAAAAGAGCGAGACTGTCAGGGTTGGTCTACCTTGACAGCATTTCTTATAATTTTTTAATGAGGCCCCAGAAAGTAACCACCACTCATATTCATAAAAACGATATCTTTCATGCAACTTAATTTTGATTTTGGGCAATAACAAGTTTTTGAACTTGCTGAGAATCTTGGCCCCCCTCCTACTGAGATGACCTTGTCATTAGGCAGCTGCCTTAGGCAGCAGATGCTTGAGGGTGGGGAACAGTGATGAGGTGTGAAGAGGACAGAGATGTGTGGGCCAAGAAGCCTGCCTTGGGACCCCTGTGCTAGTTTGCAGCTCTCAGCAGAATTTTGTTCCACCTCCCCCACTGAAATAAGATTTAGCTGCTCCTCTTAAATCAGGGGAGAGGGCGGAAGAGACATCATTTTGTCCTTTGTCTCAGATAGCAAAATGTCTTGGTCTGGCTCTATTCTCCCAAAATCTCTTTATCTTCTGAAATTTCTTTGTGGGGGGAACAAACACTGAAATCTGTGTCAAAGCCAACCAGTATTGTTTATTGGCAGCTACTAACCTGCTTGCTTTAGGAATGAACCCAAATCAGGCATAAGAAAAGAGACATACTGAATGCTAAATTACACAACAAAACAACAGTGGTTGTTCTGAGCTGAAAACAACAGTTCTCTTGCAGCCGCAACACTACCATTGTTCCCACTCTCCCCCAGACACCCGCCTCTGGGCCTAACATGATTCAACATATATATTGATAGCTTGTCTCTCTGTGGAGGCTCTGGCAACACTTCTGTGGCCTGTTATGTCAGCAGAGTCTCAGTACAACAGCTTGACTTACAAAGAAAAAAATGGTGGGCAGAGACTGGCTTTTCTCTGGACCTTTTACTCCAGCATTTTGGATAACAAAGAAGCTGGTAGAAGAAAGGGATAGAATATCAAGGTGTTATAATGCTGACATGTGATTGAATTGTTGTTGTAATTGAGTCATAACCCCTAATAGGAGAGCTTCCTGCATTTCTTCATCAAACAGGGAAGGGGCGTGGGAGATCATTTTCATACCATTTCCCCCTTAGTGTTCCATTTTTTTCCTCTGCTGCTTGCAAACACTTACCAATGGATAAATGAACATCAACAAAAGATCATAAATCGTCCAAATGAGGTGCCTACATACACCTGTTGGCAAGGGATGGTGTTTCTTAAAAAAAAAAAAATTAATGAAACAGGAGGAATCAAACCAACACACACACACACAGATACAGACACAAACACAAGTAAATGAGTTATACCAGTCCTATTACTCAGAAGATTCTCCTTGTTCCTGCTCACTACTATACAAAAGCAAAACAAATTTTACATGTACTGACTGATTCCCAGGAAGAAGGGACAACAACAGAAGTGATAGGCAGATAATGATGCTGAAATTTTGGAACAAAGAAGAGGGATACTCTTAAAATGACTCCACACATCAGTCAAAAAACAAGGATAAGAGAGGACACAGATCTGCATAAAATAAAATGTTATGGATAGAGGTGAATTCAGTAACCAGTAGAAAATACAATACACTCACCATAGTGGGAAGACTGTGATCAGGTGATTTGTATCCTGACTCATTCTGTTGTCCAGATGTGAACTGTTGTTGGGCAAATTCAAGTCTCCTGCTCTTTTTCTGAAGGTTCTTGATCTTTCAGACACACCTGGACTAGATCACCCTTCAAAATAGGATGCCTTCAACAGAGGGCTGTCCTTTGACAGCTCATCAGACAGAAGACTTCATCTGTAAAGCTGGATCTGTGCAGACCTTGGATGCTGTTCATTACTTTGTGCACTGAGATGATAATGTGCATAAAAAAAGGGGAAACATGCAAAATGATGTGCAACAGAGTGCTGTTGCTTTAACTAATGCAACATTGAAATATTTGTAAAAGTATTTACAAAGTTTGTCTGTTTTGCAAAAAAGTAATATTTTTGAAATATTATATTTTCTGGTTTTTTAAAAATACAAATGTATTTGTAAAGTATTTAAGATTTGGTGGGAAGTTTGTGGTGATTCTTGGCTTTCTTGTGTCAGGGTTTCATGATAGCAGAAATAGATATTGCCCCTATGGATCAATGCCCATGTTTCCAAGGAGAGAGGAGCCTTATCAAATATCTGTCAGCCCCACCTGGTGAGATTGTTACCCTGATTTCTGGGGGTCCCGTGAGGGACACCTAAATGCTCTCCAAGTTATACAAGTTGGGGAAATTAGCAAAGAGCACAAGTTAGCACTGCGAGAGGCAGGGCAATGGAGTGAGATCTTTTACCCAATGTCTACAGGGTCAGGCTGAGTCAAGGAGCAAACAGATGTGAAATAATAATTGTTTTTATTATTAAAATACAATCAAACAAGTGTATGCAACACCCTCACACAGATAACTAGAGAAATAAAGGTTGGAGTGGGATAGAGGGATTTTTAGAGGAGGTTTTTGGTATGGGAAATACTGCCCCTGTCCTGAAGCCCAGGTAGTCTGAAGATAGAGTTCATGGATATGAAGGTTCTCAGTACGTGGGACTGAGGGGAAGGCTTGCTAAGCAAAGCGGCAGCAAGGCGGAAGTCGGGAGCGATCCGAGGAAACTCTCAAAGTCAGCGGTTCTCACAGGGGAAAATGTGGCCATAGGCTAGTCCATACTTAGAGAAAACAATGAGTTTTGGGCTGGAGACAAAGCCTCCGAAAGGTCAGAATTTAGCATGATTGAGTTAAATCCGAATTGTCATTAGGGTAGCCAGTATGCAAACGCAGAGTGCTTGATGATTGAGTATTTGGCTCGTCAAACTGCCTGCTTGCAGGGGCAGGGAGTTCTTAATAGCAGTATAAAAGGCTAGTGAGGAAATGGCCTTGTGCTCTTACCATTCATATTTATCAGGAATACCCCTCCTAATTTTTTCATACCTGGATAATCTTCACTGTGTCAAATTTTTTTCTCACGTGTGGATTAACATTCTTTTACTGTTGAATATAGGAAACAGCATTATGCCTTGATGCATCCAACCAACAAGGTATTCCTCACTATCTCCTGGATTGCAGATTGACATCTGGTTTGACAGAATAACACCAACTAAACAAGTTTTCAACTCTTGCTGGTACAGCCAAATAGGCCCAGGATTGCTCTGTTGCCTCTGAGGAGGCAATACAAGCCCTAAGGTCTCCTGCTAGCTCCAAAACTGAAAGCATTCCTTTCAGAACAGAAAGCTGAGCATAGCATGTGACTACTGAGACCTTCTGGGATGGCCTTTTAAAAGGCCAATATAGAACAGTTACTGCGAGTGCCTAGAACTGGACTTTCTTCAGGCATTTAGCTTCTTCTCCAGTAGTCTCTAGAACAGTGGTTCTCAACCTGTGGGTCCCCAGATGTTCATGGACTTCAGCTCCCAGAAGCCCTGAGCATTGACCATAGTGGTTGGGGCTTCTGGGAGCTGAAGTCCACAAACATCTGGGGACCCACAGGTTGAGAACCACTGCTCTAGAAGTTAAATCTCAGCATGGGGAAGGGGTGTTCATCTTGTCTCCCCTGTGGACATCTATTTCCAACACATTCACATGAACACTAAGACTTTATTCAGTGCCCAGTCAGCCATTTTACCGGTTGCCACTTCTTCAGGCTAGTTTGTTCATGGGAAGCTGTTTTGGCCTTAACACCCCTCACTGTGTATGCATCTAGAGTCTAGACAGAAGGCAAAACTTACATCCAGCTGCTCTGAGATACATAAAACTTTCAACTTTATTCGATAACTTGGGTAGTATCTCAAAAGTGACAGCAGTACTGAAGTGTGGAAGGCAGAAATGGCAGGTAGAAGGTCAGCTGATATAAAGCGATGGTCAGTTCAGGCAGAAAGAGGATGAGAAGACCAGGCGCTCTGGCCACGAAACATAAATATCTGTGAAAACCCTCAGCCAATCAGATAGTGGATCTGCCAGGGACAACCAATCAAATTGACACAAAGAGTCAGGCCAAATCAGTTAGTAACACACTCCTACAAAAAGAGTATCACAGTTGTGATTACAAAGCTAGAACAACGGAACGTGTAGTGTAATGCCTAGTTGTAACACATAACTATATTGTTTTTCACTACATTTTTTAATCAAATTACCTTTTGGGGTTTTAAATCAGTAGGATATAGGCACAGAGAGAGCCACTGTGGTGTAGTAGTTAGACTACGACTCTGGAGAGCAGGCCTTGATTCCCTGCTCAGCCATGAAACCCCTTGGGCAAGTCATGCTCACAGCCTCTGAGGAAGACAAACAAAACTTGCCAAGAAAACCCATGATAGGTTTGCCTTGGGGTCAGAAAACAATTTAAGGCACACAATAACAATACTGCAAATTACTAAGCAAATACAAGACCATCGCGTAATCACTGGGGTGGCTCTCCATTAGGCAGAGTGCACATATTGCCTCAAGTTGCAAATATGAAAAGAGAAGCAGCAGGTCTTCAGCAATTCCCCTGTGTCAGAGAACAAAGGTGTATGTGCCATATAGTTACCCTGTAGTTTCTAAGTCAGCCTGCTGCATTCAGACGTAGCGGAGGACGCTAGAGTTGCCAGCGTGAAAACTGGCAAGGCTTCTTGCACCTTTTATGCTTGTGTAGAAAAGGGAATTTCAGCAAGGTTGCTTGACCCTTGACAAGCAATACCTTCTGAAAATCCCACTTCTGCACACCACTAAAGATACAGAAGCCAATCCGCTTTTTAATCTGGCAACCCTAGAAGAGTCTGTCCAATTACCAACTCAACAGCTGGTCTGATTCATTGGTGTAATTCACATATGTGTATGTATGTGCGTTCAAGTTGTCTGTTTATTTATGTTGACCCCATGAATTTCACAGGGTTTTCCTAGGCAAAGAATTCTCACAAGTTGTTTTGTCAGTTCCTTTCTCTGAAATACAGCCAATAGCACCTGGTATTCATTGGCAGTTTCCCATCCAAGTACTAACCAGGGCTGAGCCTGCTTAGCTTCCAAGATCAGAGGGGATCTAGTGCCTCTAGAGTATTTAGGCCACTAATTCACATAGCTTGCAAGAATCATGGGCTAGATGGGATGACCACAGCTAGCCTTTTGCATTCCCTGATTCTCAGCTAGTCTTAAAGAGTCCCAGTTTCCATCTGTTGCCACTCAGTCACATGTTACTCGCTACAGTCAGCAGACTTTGTGCTCACTTCATCTCAGCAGGCAGGAGCCCGCAGGCCTGCTTTAGGAGAGGGGACAGTAGAGTTAGAGCAAGAGTAAAGGAGGCAGTGCTGCAGCCAGTTGGAGGTTTGTACAGTTTCTACACATTTTATGTGCCCGGTAGCCTTTGCGGGGTGGAGGGCAGGTAAGCAAAGGAATAAACATAACACACAGGCGAATGGAGAACCCTGACATGAAGAGGGGTAACTTTGAATTACAATCACAGAACATTACAGGAGGTTCTCTGTCCCTCACAGATGCAGAAATCTCACTTCTAGATTTTAGATTCCCACTCCACCTCTAGCTTGCTTAAAATAGGATCAATACTGCAGAGAAACATTTGTGATTTGAAAATATTTTTCTCCTCTCTTCAGTTCTTCAGTCCTTACATTGTAAGGCTTAACTGGTTTTCTTCCTCCCTTTCCTTTGATTTGCTAATCTTCAGTGTATGTGTGTGCACTGTACAGAGTCATAGGAAATAAACTGTAACATATAAATTCCAGAACTTGGAGAGATTTCCTGGTGATTTAATTTGAGAGAATCTTTTGCAAAACAAGATTCCATTTACATTACCAATGCAGCCATACACATCTCAACTCAAAAGTCCCAATGGTCCCTAAGAGTGGGACGTACGCCTACAGAAATTAGTACAGGATTGTGGCCTGAGGTGTTCTAAAAGGCTTTGGAATGCATGGATTTCTTCATGATAGTCATGCTTTCCCCCTTCCTAATAACTGTACATCTTTCTTAACTAATTTAATTTTCACTTATTTCTTGGAGCTAAAAGCTTTATACATTATTTTTCACCATACACCCACTCACCCCATCCAGATGCTGAAAAGCTATGATTGCTCAGGGTGACCACATGAGGGGAACCTGAGATTTGATCTAATATACAATATGTAGCTAAGTATGAACACAGAGCACATGTAGTGACATGGATGAGCTCTGTGTTCATACTCTTCTGCCTACAAGCATCGGACTATGATCCTGGAGACCAGAGTTCGATTCTTCCTTGGCCATGGAAATCCACTGGGTGATCTTGAGCATACAACACTCTCAGCCCCAGAAACCCCTGTGATAGGTTTGCCTTAGGGCCTTTGTAAGTTGGAAATGACTTGAAGCCAAACAACAACAAGTGACATGGATATGAGAGAAAACTACATTTTTGAGCAAGGTCTGATGAAGACATTTTGACGTTACAATAATATTGAAAGAGAGAGTTAATTATGCTGTGCAGAATAGTGTAGTTTGATGATTGAGTTATAATTTGTTATTTTTGCAGGTTTTCCGAAGCTCAGTACAAAAATTCTGAGGCTTTTCTTGCTTAAAACAAAAGTTTTGGGTGTTTGTTTTTCATTATAACTTTAGCCCTCTTGTTGGCTGGCCACAGTCTTTTGGCCACATTCTGATGTTGCTTAGCCACGCACATGCCCTGCTCTGCATCTGTGAAATGTTGGACAGTATGAATTTGCTGCCTTACTGTAGAATGGGGCGGCAGGGGCGGGGGGGGGCCTGAACTTTGCCTCAGGCAGCTCAGCATCTTCAGCCAGCCCTCGCCATAATGGAGACAGTGGAGCTCACAAAATGATTCTTGTTACAAGATTGTGGAGACACATTACAAGCCTAGAACATTTTATTGCCTGAGACTGAGCTGCAAAGTTTGCCTCCTCCTCCATGTCAAGATATACACTACCCAATGCTTGTAAAGTTATTTGGGCACCTGAGGCAGAAAATACCACAAAGCTCTGTCCCTTTTCTGCCAATAAACATACCTTAATAATAAATTACTAGGGCAGGTAGGGCTTGGGTGGCAGGCTGGAACTGCTTCTGCGTCAACTGGTAGAAATGAGCATGAGGGCAATAGGTCCAGAATTTGGGTAAAACCAGGGAGGGAACATGGCAGCTCAGAGCTAGAGAGCGTGTATTTTTCAGCAGCCACCAAACTTCCTCCTTTGGTGCTATTCACCCTGAAATTTGTCTCCCCAGCTGTAGAGCTAGAGATGTACAGTAGTTTCCTGAAACTTTGGCCAGCACTCTGAAACCTGCAAACCATTCTCCCACTATACCACAATGTACTTGACCATTTTCACTAAAAATAAGCAGAGGAATCAACTATTAGTTAATTGTGTTAGATAAATATCCAGTGCCGTATTCTCAGCTCATGTCTGTAAACAAAATGGAAGGTCCAAGTCTTTGGAATTTTTGGAGGCAGAAAGGGCTATCACCTTCAAGGTAGTGGGGAGATAGTGCAGAAGACACCTAGACCTTGAACCGCTGCCTTAGGTTATTGCATCAATCAGGCTTGAATACTCTAAAAGCACCCAATTCCATCTGATCTTGGAAGCTAAGCCAGGTCAGCCCTGTTTACTACTTGGATGGGAGACCACCAATGAATACCAGGTGCTGTAGGCTATATTTCAGATGGAGGAACTGGCAAAATCATTTCTGAGTATTCCTTGAATAAGAAAGCCTATGAAATTAATGGGGTCACCATAAGCTGACAGGCAACTTGAAGGCACATAAACACACAGGATAATATATCAGTTGTTTTATTTGCATAGATATTGATTAGTAAATTTGAGTCACAGTATAGCCAAATTGTAGCCAGTAACATATGAATCAGAATTCAAGAATGGAATGGACTGAGAAATGTTGTTACAATGACTCCTCTACTTTTGTGAGGGTTCAGGGTGCAGAACCCTTGCAAAAGTGGAAAAATTGTGAATAACTTCTCCCATTCCCTTGCCTTTTGCCTGGGTGTGCCTGCCTTCCTTCTCTGCGCTTGGGCAAAAGGCAAGGGAACGGAGGGGGAAGGCACGTGCGCCTTCCTTCTCTGCACACAGTGCTCCCCCTCCCATTCTCTTGCCTTTTGCCCAAGCGTGGGGAAGGAAGGCAGGCACACCCAGGCAAAAGGCATGCACAGGCCTTGCAAATAATCAAATTTGTGAAGATAAAACCCGTGAATGCAGAAGGAGGATTGTAACTGGTAGATGCAATTTCTTATTACCGTACAAATATAACAGAGGTTTTGTTACAGCATCTCAGCCTATGAATCCTGGAAACTATAGTTCACTGCTCACAAAGCTCACAAAGGAATTCTCAGAATGATTTCAGTACGATAGTCCCCGAAATGTACTGGAGGAGGAAGTCAGGACAGCAATGTTAGCTTCAGACAGTTTTATATTCGCATTGCAGACATATCCACAGTTAGGCCATGTAACATCCTCCACCAACATTCCTAAGAAACAATTAGAGATAATAAAGCAAAATTAATCAAGGAAAACTTTTCAGGGAGGACAATTTTTGAACCATTTTCTATTGTTTGAGAAGCTAACTTTGAAATCAGAGTGTTTTTGAGAATTGATTGTGAACTGCTTAAGACAGGACTGAATTCCCGTTTCTTTGTATCACATGATACCATTCACATCTGCCTCAGACTACACTCATAAACTAATGTTTTGTAAGGAAACACAGCTGCATCATTGTACTTTGTTGCATAAGGATAAATGGCAAACACATCACAAGCAACAGGACAGAATCAACGTCCTTATCTTTTTCTAAGTCTGAGGAAATTAGTCTGATCACGGGGACTGTTTTTTCAATCAGAATTGTTTTAGGAATGACTGATTCACTGGCCTTAAATGGAATTTGCCTTAAGAGTTCACATACAAGCCGACAAGACCTTCTATAGCTTAATAAGTTGCACAGAAGAGAAATATTTAATATAAACATCCCAGAGCAAGGGCAGGAATCATGTAGCCTTCCAGATGCTGTTGCACTCCAAGTCCCATCAGTTGTAGCCAGCATAGCCAATATTTGAGAGATGATGGGACCTGCACTCCAATAATATTTGGAGGACTATAGGTTGCTTTTCCTTTAAGAAGTTGCTAGGAAGAGAAATGAAAGCCTGTACCTGCTGAAATTCCTGCTAGCTAAAAATGAACAGCCTGTGTCTTAATTTACAGAGGATAGTCCTCTACTTGAATGACTGTCCAATGCTTCAGAGATAAAATAACCCTTTCCCCAGAATTATTTTTATTTGTGGTGGCGGCGGCCGCTGAGTGGCTGCAAGAAGGAGTTAATGGCCATAAATGGGGGCCTTTTACACTATGCAATTATTTCACTATAGCAGCCATGGCAACACCCTAAGGAATCCTGAGGTTTGCATTGGGGGGGGGTGCTTTAGAATTCTCAATCAGAAAGTTCCTTTGGTGTCTCTGACCAAACTACAAATCCCAGGATTCTATAAGATGCAGTCATGGCAAAGTTAAAATGGAATCATAATGCTAATATTGTGTAGCCTGAAAGGGCCTCAAGATCCATGGGCTGCATTTTCACCACCATTATTTAATTTATGAAAATGGCATCAAGTGTACACATAATATATTTTATTATCCAGAATATCCTACAATACTGAGAATTGCGATTTCAAAAAAGAAAAAAAAACTTACAGAGAAATTTAAAACACTGAAACAATGTCATGAGATGTTAAAATGCCTAGAAAAATGCAACAATTTTCTCATAATGCTCAGATAATGTCAGAGCAGATGCGGATGTAGCTACACCAGGTCTGCCAGAAGAACCAAGAAGACCCTTGCCCCAATCAACTCACCTCAGACAATAAGGGCATCTGAAGAAGCCCCTTGGAAGATCACATCAGGGCAGAGCTAGGCTAATATATTCTTTTGCATTGGCAAAGTGTAGTATTGATCTGTAGCCACCTTGTTGAAAGGGAGTCAGGGGTATCTAAACCTGAACTTGGAAAAAAAAAACTTTTTTTGGACTCTAACTCCCAAACTTCCCCAGCCACCTTTTTAAAAAAGTTAATTAGTTGAGTTTTCCAGTTTCCCTAGATTATACCATTTCTAAAGATTTTTTAACATGCAAATGTAAAGCACCAATGCTGGAGTTACATTATTGGAAACTGTAAGGAGTACTAGGTCAACCTCAAGTTAGAGGTGGCCTTGAGCAGACCAGTGGGTTTCCTCTTCTATTGGTGAACCCTACTGTCTGTCTCTGATAACAATGGCATTATGGATTCAGCTGGAGAGACACTTTCTAAAATTTCCCACAATGCTCCAAAACATCTTTTCTCAGTGTGATGCCCTGCGGAAGTTTTGTGCTACAGCTCCCATCATCACAACTGCCCATGCTGATTGGGAACAATGGCAGTTACTGATTACCTAGAGGGTACCAGAGCCGGTGTGATGTTGTGATTTGGATGCTGGACTGTGACTCTGAAGAGCAGGGTTCGAATCCCCACTCAGCCATGGAAACCCTCTGGGTGACTTTGGGCAAGTCACACTCTCTCAGCCTCAGACAAAAAGCAAAGACTAGACCCCACTGAACAAATCTTGCCAGGAAAACCCTGTAACAGGGCTGCCTTTGGGTCACACCAGGCTGGGAAAGGCTGTCCCATAGCTGTGTTTCATCAGACCATTGTGGAAAATTATAATGACTAGTAAACACCGCCAGCTGGTACTCCTCAGAGTACAGGATCCAGAAAAAAGTAGAATGCAGAGGCCCTGGCAGTTACTGAAGGATGCCAGGTACTGATACCACTCCTGAAAAAAATTATATGTGCACAGACATGTGCGTGTGTATACAGTTCTAGCTGTGTCACTCACCACAAATTATATTACATGAAATTGCCAATAGATACTTGTGATACTCCTTCAACCACATTCCATATACCAGTAAGAATAACAATGCATAATTTATCTGTGGGAAGTTTCACATTTTCCCAGCTACAAAGAAGTCAAGCACAGAGCACTCATAAGAGGTAATCACCTCAGCAGAGTAGAGCAATAATGAGAAATGCTTTCTGGACTGTGAGAACAGCCTTTTCATACATTACATTTTAAAAAATGTACATGTAAGGGCAGTGCTACATGTCACAGAGCAAATCATGTTTGGTCGTAACACAAAGAGAGAAGGAGGATTTTAATTTTTTTTCAGAGCAGGATTATCAGACAGAGAAGGAAGCCTAGTCAATCTTGTTTCTTCTTGATCTTCCCCTGCAAACATCCCTCCTCACCTTTTTTACTGTCTCCTTCCATGCCAATCAGACTCTGAGGAATGTTCACACTACACAGTTATAGCACTGTTATTCCACTTCAACTACCGTGGTTCCATCCTATTTAATCCTGACATTGGTAGCCTAGTGAGGCACTAAAGCTGGCTTAGAGTTCTAAATGTCCCTCCCTGAACTACCAATCCCAGGAGTCCATAGGATGAAATCATGTCAGTTAAAGTGAAATCAAGGTACTGTAATTCAAATGTGTAAATGGGTCCTGAGGGCAGACAAATCATAACTGTAGGAGGAAGAGGTGGAGTAGGGAGCTATTTGCAAAGGAAATTTCAAGAACACAATTTCTCACACTGACCTCTTCCCACCTGCTGGAAGTGTCCCTCCCCCTCCCCTTCACATGCACACAAACCAGTAGACATGTGTTTTGTAGATAAATGGATTTTTCCTGAGATGTATACCCTAAAACAGAACTTTCCAAGCTGTGTGTCGCAACACGTTAGTGTGTCGGCTGCAGTGTGTAGGTGTGTCACACAAATGTAATGGGCGGAGGAGCTCTCTCTCTCGCCTCCGCAGTGGGCCAGGCTCAGGTGAAGGGGCTGCCTCCACTTACTGAACTGCTTACTGAATTACTGGGTCGAGAAATGATGTATGTCTAGAAAGTGTGCCACCAACATGAAAAGTGGTTTGAATGCTGGACTATGACCCTGGAAACCAGGGTGACCTTGGGCAAATCACACACTCTCAGTCCCTTTCTGCACTAGAGTGTTATAATGCTATGATTCCACTTTCAACATCCTATGGAATCCTGGGGTTTGCAGTTTCAGAAGAGGTCGGCCGGCCCCTCCCAAAACTGCAAACCCCAGGATTCCATAGGATGTTGAAAGTGAATCGTAGCGCTATAACACTCTAGTGTGGAAAGGGCTTCAGACTCCAGAAAACCCTGTGATAGGTTCACTTTATGGTCACCATAAATAAGAAACTGCTTGAAGGCACACAACAACAACAACAAGTGGAACACATGTGTTACCACCGTGAACTGGCCTGGCCTTTGGTAACCTTTAGATATCATTTTGATATTATAATTCGGCCCTGCTCAGCCACCAGCCAAGTGTTTGTGAGGCCACCGAACAAGCACAAAGCTAGGCATGGCTATTCACATTTGTTTACACCAAAGCAAGCCAGAAACTGCCAGATCTGCTTTAGAGGACCTCCCGAAACAAATACCTTCATTACAGATGCGTATTAAAACAAAGAGACCTCTGCCCCGAGAGGGCACCCTGGCGAGCTGAGTGCCTAACTGCCGAGCTAGCCGCATCTGCATACTGGCCATACTATTGTCAATTCGGTCCATAACTCAATCATGTAAATTCTGACCTTTCGGAGACATTGTCTCCAGCCCAAAACTCATTGTTTTTGCCCAAGCCCAGACTAGCCTACGGTCATTCCTTCCCCCTATAAAAATCCCCAGTTCCGAGAGCTCTTCAGACTTGCGTTCGGACTGCTTTCCTGCCTTGCTGCCTCTTCGTTCTGTGAGCTCCCCTCGGCCGCCGCACCGAGCCCTCCTGCCCTCCATTGGACCCTTCAGGACTGCGAGATTGGTGACGTATCGCCCATCCTCTTAAGGCTCTATTTCCTATTCCCAGTTAGCAGTGTGTTTGTGTTTTTCTTAATAATTGTTTAATAAAATTGTTTATTTAAAATTGTTTAATAAATTCTTAATAATTGTTTAATAAATCTTATTGCTAGTTTGAACTGTCTGTCTGCTCACTGACTTGACACTGTATATATTGGATAAAAGATTCCCGCTAAGTTACCCTGCCTCTCGTGAGCTAAGAGAGTGCTCGAGTTAATTTTCCCCATCTTGTTGTATTTGTTTTGGTTATTTGGGTGTCCCTCACAGGACCCCTAAGTCACAGGGTAACACACGGAAGGGTGACGTTCTTGATGTTTCTAACTTTATCTACAGTGGCTGGAAGCAACAGATGTCCCATCTCTTCTTTCTAAAAACTGTGTCAATATCTGACAATTGTTTCCATAACAGTCCCCTGCCCATTTAACCATTGTTTCTCTAGGGAGGTCAAGTGGAGCCCATTTCTTCAGGTCTTTCTCATAGGAACCTTTAAAAAAAAATCTAAGCTCTTCATCATCTTTGTAGCTATCCTCTGAAGCCTTTCTAGCCTGTCAACACCCTTCTTGAGTCTAGAGTCCCAGCAGACTACTTCAGGAACTCTTTATTTGAAGCTAACACCCCCCCCCCGCCAAATCCTCTCAAAGAGTTATGCTCATGTGTCATCCGAACATCCCAAAATAGGAGGGTGTTTCAGACAGTTAATAATGGGAGTTATACATGCCCTATGGAGAAACAACCTGCCATGACTTCATAGGCATACACACACACAAAATTGTAAACAGGCAGGCAAGAGGTTTTTCTGGGCAACCAGATTCCTCTAGATTTCGTTACATATACTCTTTTTGGAGAGGGGTACTGATTTAACCAAGGTGCAAAGACAAGCATTTTCTGAAATAATAGCTTTCCCTCATCTCCCACCTAAGGTTAACAGATCTCAGGGCCTAGACTGGGGGGGGGGGGAAAGTGTGGCCCATACTCCTTAAGTGTGGCCCTTGAGACCCCCAGAAGCCCCATAAAGCCTCCCTGAATTTAATTGGGGGTATTTTTTTGTGTTAAAACTGGCAGAAATCTGCCAAAACCACCTTAAAATGTAACTGTTTGTGCCCTTTAACCCCCCAAAACCTGCCCTCGTAAAACATATACAAAAATAAAAATCATTTAAAGTAGCAAGTGGAAGTCACATTGTATCACTTCTGGCGCACCAAAACGTGCTCATGCAGTCTGCTGAGTGGATGTAGGGAGGAAAAATGGCCCCTGCTCTGTGTGCAATTGGCTGCGTTTGATCTTGGCCCTCTTCTTCAGTTCTCAGGACAAGGAGATGGAATCTCAGGGCAAGAGTACTACCTTGAAAACCCTATTTCTCCCTCCCTCTCCCTCTCCCCCCCGTCTTTTATTCATTACTTAGACTTGGGCCCTTACTACATGAAGTTGTCATCCCAGCAAAGCCACGTATTGTTCCCAGTCCAGGGTCTGGAAAAATCTAGTAATGGCCTCCTTTCCTGCCACAAGTCTGTCACCTGAGCGAGTGTGGTTTCTAATTTGCTCTTGATAGCACTTCCTGTGTGGTAGAAAGCATTTGGAACCCAGAAACAACACAGAAATGCTGGAATTGAAACAGAACAGCATGCTATCGAGGTATGGTGCAGTAAGGGCCTTGGTATTTTTAATTAAATGATATACTCTGCAAATTTGTTTGATGCTTAATTTATCATGCTTAATGGCTTTACTGGGGCTGCCCCTTCCAATATCATCCTTGTAACATTGCCAGGGCCCCACCTCCCATTTCCCCATGGTCTCATGGTTTGGCCCTGAAATCTCAGGGCCTGGGATAGTCCTCACCTGACAACTTTACAGTCTTACCCCACACATTGGGACTGAACTATCAGCTTGGCTTTTCATCCTGGAGGCAGGAATGAGAAGGAAGAGACAAATTTCCTTGCAAAGCACAAAATGAGCGACACAGTTGTATCTTGGGTGGGGCAAGTAGGACACATGCCCCAGGTGCCAATGCCAGGAAGGCACAAAAACGCAGTGCTGGAGGTGACAGAGGAGGAGAAGAAGGAGGAAGCAGCCCTGGAGGTAGGGGCACAACTTCCACACTTGCTCTAGGTGCTGTTTATGCCAGTTACACCTCTGATGAGAGATCCTCATACTGGTTTCACATCTACTAATGGATCTAGCGTTGGCGCCCTATCCTTACTTCCCACATGCTTTAAAGCCTTGTTTCCCTTTCTTCTCTGTTCTCAGAGGCTAACACCTCCCAGCTGCTCCTGATCTTTCTTTCTCTGGCATCGTATCCCCTAGACACTTATTTAAGGACTCTTGATTTCTACCCTGCTGTGCTTCTGCTTGGAATTGCCAGACTCTGTCAGCAATGCCTCTTCTTTCTTTAAAAATCTTTCCTCAAAAACAAACAAACAAACAAACAAACAAACAAACAAACAAACAACCCCAGCCTTTTCCACAAAGTTCTTCTCTAACACGATGGTCTCCGGCTCCTTGGGATTACAACTTTTGCCTTCCCAATGCTGGCCTTGCAGCTGTGCACCCCCTGCCCCCATGGAAGATATGGGAAAGCTCTCTTAGCCTGCATACTCTTTATCAGACTGAGGCAAAGAATTGCCCACTGGCCACATATGGCCTCCCAGGGCCGTTTTGATGGCCCTTGCACCACTGTGCTCAATGGAACTATTGTCACCACATTTTGGATCCTCTGGGTCAGTGAAGGTCCAGAAAAGGCTGTTTTAAAAAATGGATGTAAATCGGAAGTGACTTCTGGTTACCTCCTGTTTTGGGGGAAAAAAGTGTCTTCTGAGCTTAAGATGGCCAGAGGGGGCTAAAATGTGGCAAATATGCCCTCATATCCCCTATAGGATGTTGGGGGCATTCGAGGGCAAAAGAGTTTTTTTTCAATGGGTGGTATGGTGGAGAGTTACAACATCCAAGGTCTCCTGGGAGCTAATGAGACCCCCTAGCTTTCCACAGTTGTCCACCCCAGCCCTAAACATAAGGCCAGTCATGACATCATGTAGAATGCGGCAACTTCCTCAGGCAGCAGAACAGGGATGGCATCAGTTTCTGAGCCCCTTGATAATTCCCCTCTCTTGAATAATAGCACCGTGTGGGCCACAGAGCTTCCCTTCCATCTCCCAAATTAGTGTGCTGTCTGAGGGCAGTGAAAGATGGTGTCTCGCTGCCAATGTTGAAATCACTTTGCTTCTGTACATGAAATTGGGATGCAAAAGGATGCCTTGTCCTTGATGCAGGCAGCAAAATGTCTAGGCTCTGCCTGCCTAAACATTAACCAGAACCATATACAGTTGGCCCTCCACATTCACTAGAGTTGGAGGTGTAGGACCCTTGCAAAAGTAGAAAAAATCACAATTATCAGAATGTGTATTTGTGTCTATGGGAAGAGGCCTGAGGCATGGTGGGAAGAACAGGCATACAGGGTCCAAATCAGGTTTGAGAAAGGAGAGTGAAAGGAGCTGGGTCAGTATGGTGGCCCTATACTTCCACTCTCTTACCCATCTTCTTCCTTGGGTGTAGGGGGGGCTCAAGGGGAGGGTTTGTGGTACTGTGAAATTGGGCAGCAAGCCATCCTTAGCTGGACAGGCAGCTGCCGGAGGAGGAGAAGAACCAGAGGCAGGTTTCTAAAGGGCTGTGTGACTTCACTGGAGCCACAGAGGGGAAGATTCCTCCAGAAAAGAAGCACCTGAGGTAGAGGGGCAGAGGTTGGAGAAACTCACAAATAAACAAATCCATGAAAGTCAAACCCAGAAATGTGGAGACCTGACAGTACATATCACCTAATAACATAACCTTCTTATTCCCCCCCCCCCGCTATGTAGTCCATGAACAAAATCTAGAGAAGTCCAATGGTGGGTAATACCTTTATTTAATTGCTAAAATATAATTTTAAATATTTAGAAATAGTTTAAAAGACAAGTTGTCGATCCTTCCAGGATTATTCATAGAGTTGGCTGTGGTAGGAAAGTCTCTAAATCTTCCCATCTGCACATTGAAGTCATAGGATCTGTAATTAGACTAAAGTCCCCAAATGAAATCCGCAAGAGTGAGGAATCAGGTGGAAGTGTGCTTAAAGAGAAGTAAGAGTGTTAAAGGAAAACATTTCAGTATTTTAGGTCCCATCCTTCTCCCTTTGGGTCCTGAGAACGCTGCCCCAAGAAGGTCTGTGAAGTGGAGTTTGGCCCTCAAGCTGAAAGAGTTCCCCACTGTTGTGATAAAAAAAGGATCTCTCCCTGAATTTCAATGTTTATAGCAAAAAATGAAGCCACAGCTTTGAGTGATGTAGAGGGAAGCTGGGCTATAGAAAAACACAGAGTCTGCTATACACACTTTGACAGAAGCAGGGACTTCCTTGTTCATTTTGAATCCATTTTTCCTGGTAGAGAAGCAATTGTTGCTCTAAGAAAATGATTAAGAAGTCCTAGATTTTAGTGTAGCTGTGACAGGATAGAAACATGCTCACCCAAAAGCAGAAGGGAACAGCAAAGACATGAACTTCAGTTTTTTTCAATCAGGTTTACTTTCATGCAAAAGAGAGGTTATTATTTCTGAGTATGTATGTATGTATGTATGTATGTATGTATGTACGTATTTATGGTAAGCATGAACTAAATTACCTTGTCATTGTCAGTAACCTTAATCACAGTTTCCCTATTGCCAGGGAAAAATATTGTGGGAGAGATTGTGAGTAACCTCAGTCTTTCAAAATAGCCGGATGTTATTCTACCCATAGCCATTTCCACACTACACTGTTATAGTGCTATTATTCCACTTTTAACATCTTGTGGAATTCTGGGGTTTGTCATTTACTGAGAATTCTAAATGCCCCTCCCTAAACTGCAAACCTCAGAATTCCATAGGATGTTGAAAGTGGAATAATCACACTATAACAAGTGTAGTGTGGAAATGACCTACTAATGGGCCTGAAAGGGCCTACTGAAGAGGAGAGCTACTACCAAGGTTTGGTGGGGATGCACTGGCCCCTGAAGGACCATAGAGGACTGCCGTCCCACACAATCTTTCATTAACAGAACATGTTCAAACTCAAAATCATTCTCCTCATTCCCTGGCCTGTTTAACAAGGAAGTAAACCAGAACTTGAAATTCACTTTCTTGTTAAATAAAGCCCCTTCTAGGTCTAAAACAGCTTGGGTTGAGGGTCCAAAGCACGGCAAGATTGCCTTCCATACTTCCTATGCAAGATGTGTGTGTGTTTTCTGTTAAAATGTTTTTTTTTTTAAAAAAAATGGAGAAAATTGAGGAGTCTTGAGGGCCTATAAAAATGGTGCTGGAAGCAGCTTGCAGCCTCTGTGGGACACACTTTCCCCACCTCTGGACTAGTGCATGACAATCCTGCAAGGTAGTCCAGTACTGTTGTCCAATATCTTGGAGCGTTAGGTTTGTTATTGAGACGCAGGTGGTAGGTAGGTGGCTGGGTTAAATTTATCAGCAGCAACATGCAGAAGTAAGGCAATCCATTTCTTTCACAGCTACGGGTATATGTGTGTGTGTGGGAGATAGGAGGACTCTGGCGGATGGGTAGTTGCTAGTAATATACAGCAAATACTTAAATTAGCATATTAGTCAAAAGCTCAAATTCTTTGTATACAAAAAATAAGGGGAAAAAAGGAAAAAGAGTAATTGCCTGACTTAGGCTGATAACACTATGTGAAAACACCGTCATCACAAGATATAAATAAAATGAACACAACAAATGCTCTTAGAACACATTGCTTGCTTTTCACCATTTTAATCTAGAACACACTCCAACATGGGATTTGAACTATTCTTGTTACGAATTTTGACTTTTTTTTTAACCACCTACCTCTATCTAAAACACCATGTCCCGATTTGCACGGAATGTAGTATTTAAGGATGGGCCAACTGGATCCTTGAATCCTCAACAAGGATTTGAGATTCGTGAATCTGAATCCTTGCACCAAAATTAGCAAACCAAATCTTTCAAATCCACCAACCAAATAGTTTGTTGGAGACCAGGACACTTGAAAATTTGGGAAACTAGACACACAAGGGGAGATGGCAAGTAGGTGACTTTTTCCCTTGGAGTAATAATGGCCTTTGCTAACAATTTCAGAAATTACATCTGGGGTTGTATTCTAAGATATTTAAATTGAACATTTAATATTTCAGTTCAGCACTTGGCTGGAAGGTACAGTCTTCTTGAGATTTCAAGGACAGCTGAAACATTTCTTTGCATAGCTCCCTTGCAAAGCTCTTTCATACATAATTCTGGGGTTTGTAGTTTTACAAGGTGTCACAGCCTTCTCTGCCAAAGTGTGCTGGTGCATCATCAAACTATAAACCCCAGGATGCCATAAGGAGCTATGCAAAGAAAATCCAGATTTGACCTGGATTATCTCTGTACTGTAGTATGTGGCCCTGTTTACAGAGGCAGGAAAATGTGGGATTAATCTATATTTTCCTGCCTGGGTAGAAAGGGCCTTCACGTCATTTTCAGTATAAGAAGCCCCTGAGGCAAAACTATGACAATTATCCTGGCCAGATTTCTTCAGAGGGAGGTTTGCCTTTGCCTAGGCTTTTGCTAAGGCTGAGAGAGTGTGTCTTGCCCAAGATCAACCTTCTCTCTTTTGCCTTTTAAACCCTTTTGTTAAAAAAAGTATTCAAAAGATTTGAGATTCGTGAGATTTGTGGATTCCCAGAACCTTCCTGGGATTTGGATCCAGATTTGGATTCAGAAGATTCTGGATTCATCCCATCCCTAGTAGTAGTACTTCCTTAAGATCAACTGATAGGAGATCTACAGCAGGGCTGGCTCACACTTGGGCCACCTGTTGTTCTCTTTCACACTATACAATTAGAGCATTATGATTCCACTTTAACTGTCATGGTTGCATGCTATGGAATCCTGGGGTTTGAAGTTTGATCAGAAGCACTATAAGTTTCTGATGGAGAATTCTTAAATACTTCATGAAAACTACAAATCCCTAAGATTCCATAGGATGGAGTTGTGGCAGTTAAAACAGCACCTAAGTACTAAACTTGTGTAGTGTGAAGGAGCCCTAGAGAATCAGGCCCTTTCTGCAGGATGATGCTCTTGCGCATCGTCCTGTTGCAATCCCAGGCACGCCTCTGCTGGGATGGGAGTATGTTCCCAGCACTCCGCTCCACACCCAACCAGCTGCCTGCAGAAGGGCGCACAAGGGACGTGCCTCTTCCTTCTGCACTGCAGCTGATCTTCTTCTCATGCTGCAGTGGGGAAGAAAGTGCATGGCTGGCTGTGACAGAAGGCTTGTGCAATCAGGGGTCATTGATGGAGTTTTTCCATCAGTGATATACCCCGTGATCACACTGATTGGCAACACGAGAAGAGTGGGACCATGATGATGTCACGTGGAAGAGTTGTCAAAGGTCCCATGTCTCTCATGTCCCCGTGCCAGGATGCTGCCGTCCTGCAGAAAGGACCCCCGTTTCATCCAATCATACTTGGAACGGAATCACTGCTATTCTCTCAAGTGCTACCACCTTCCAACCTCTCTGGAGGGTCATATGTTCCCCATTCATGACCTATAATATTATAATTGGTTGCATAACTCATTAAACTTGACTTCTTTGCATGGTATAGTGCTTGCACTAAAAGACAGCAGGGTTTTTATGACTTAATAATGGTGTGGCAGACAGAAACTCTACAGGACAAACATTTCCTAGTAGGAAAATACAACTATGAGGAAAACTTCATCTGTTGGTGTTCTGTCTGTCAGATATTTTATTACTTATGCACAGCTGATTTTTTTCTTGTGCCAATGGCCACACACACACACACACACACACACACACACAATTTCCTACTCCTCCCTGAAACTTATCAAAACACAGAGGTACACATGGGCTAAGTGTCACTTGGTTGACTGACACAGGTTTCCCTCTGTGGTGAGATGAGTGGTATTTCTCTTCAAACCATGGTATATGTATCTGTACGGATAAATAGCCTCATAACAGTTTTATGGAGGTGGGTGTCTACTTTCAGAGCTGGGGCAGAGCTCCCAATTCACTTACAGTGTACTAGACCCAGAAAATCCTGTTGGCAGCCATGGTGAGACACACAGAATCTTTCAAAAGGGACCAGTGGATGGATGTCCAAAAGTACAAAGGCTCCTGGGAAATGGCAGGTGACGAGTTTTTAGAGAGAAAGGTTTTTCTCTGCTGTCCCAAAATGGTTCTTCTCTTTTAGCGGGTGGCAAATATGGTTTAGCTGTGCAAATTGGGGAAGTTAGAAAGAGGCTGTTCTGGAAGACCAGAACAAAAATAGATGAGAAAACAACGGTTGGGCTGCGGTTAGCTTGCCTGAATTTCTATGATTAGTTTAAGAGAGGCAGCGGTTTAGGCACTTGACTAGTTACACCTCTCCCAGGAGGGAAAAGGAGGGGACGGCTGCTTATTTTTTATTGGGCTCTTCAAAATGCCTGCAGACTGCAAAGTCACCATTGAATGACATTAGAGCTGCATTTTTTAAAAAAAGTTGGATTGGAGGCAAAACAAAACAGGGAGCAATTAAAAGTTTAATCTTTGTCCTGTGTAGTGACTTTGGTCAGGTTTTCCCTCTTTTCTGTGCTTGCAAGGGCACAGAGGTCTGTCTGTTGAGTTAGGTCTGCTAGCCTCAGACACCATTTCTACTGAAATACTTTCTACTGTAGCTACATGAAAGCAAATTCTCAACATATCATCCCAATCATATGTCACAGTCAAG
The DNA here is from genome assembly GCA_948472985.1 of Iguana delicatissima. Classification (NCBI taxonomy): domain Eukaryota; kingdom Metazoa; phylum Chordata; class Lepidosauria; order Squamata; family Iguanidae; genus Iguana; species Iguana delicatissima. The sequence continues at coordinate 392,434 of CAOKZL010000678.1, forward strand.
AATGGCCAAGAAACAAAATGTAGAGCAGTGCTATGAAATGGATAGAGTCAGAAAAGTCCCCAGAACAGAAGGGCAGGTATAATTGGATCCCAATCCAGTGATATGTTTGAAAATATCCCTTCACTTTATCCCATAGAAATAAATGGCAGCCAATTATTGTTGTTGTTGCATGCCTTTGTGGGACACACATAAGCTATTTCTGACTTATGGCAACCCTATAATGGGATCTTCTTAGCAAAATTTATTTTCAGGGGGTTTGCCATTGCCTTCCTCTGAGGCTGAGAGAGTGTGAGTGGCCTGAGATCACCCAGTGGGTTTCCATGGCCAAGTTAGAATTTGAGCCCTAGTCTTTCAGAGGCCATTTTTGCACTAGATTGTTATAGCGCTATTATTCCACTTTCAACATCCTATGGAATCCTGGGGTTTGCAGTTTTGGGAGGGGCCAGCCAGCCCCTCCCGAAACTGCAAACCCCAGGATTCCATAGGATGTTGAAAGTGGAATAATAGTGCTATAACAATCTAGTGCAGAATGGCCCCAGTCTTGGTCCAACACTCAAATTGCTAGACCATGCTGGCTCTTGGTCATTAATTCCTATGTGGGTATGGAGTTCATTGCTCTTGAGAGCAAAGAAACCACATTGTGGTTTAAAATGACGGGGAAACCTGTCTTTGCATAATTTGGTAGTGACTTGTGGCAATGCTATAAAGTGTAACCTGACAATGGAGTCCACTGTAGGGGCCTTGTCATATACAAAGCTTGCATTACATGCACACACATGTGCATGATAACGTGTATGCATACACACTACTCATAATAACAAGTATTTCTGTCAGTATATTAGAATGACTGCAACAGACTGAAGAGAAGATTGTTTATTCCAGACAGAAATCAAAGGAACAACTACAAGTGCAATATATGATCAACATGAGTTATATGATTTTTTCCTCTTGGGCTATAGAGAATCCATGAGTCAAACCAAATGGGAGGTTTTAAAATCATATTCACCCTCTATGAAGTAAAATGGACAGTGGGGGGAAGGTTTTCCAAAGCATTATTGACATTGCAGTACCATGTACTGGAGTGGAGAATGTGTACTCCTCCAGATGTTGTTTGACTACAGCTCCCATTACCACTGGCCATAGGAGAGAACATGGTACAGGACAATGGGAGTTGTAGTATGGCAATATTTAGACAGTCACATTTTTCTCATCCTTTCTATAAATGTCTGATTAGATGGAAACCCTACTGATTGCAACTAACAGGATTTCTTAGGCAACAGCACTGCAGCCTAAAGTTGTTTGCAGCACTTTTAAAGCATCATGTGAAAACCATGCATGCCACTTTGCAAGAACAGAAATGGTTGTACATGCACTCTGACTCTAGACAAGGTAGGTGTTACATTCCAAATACAGATACAGGGAAGGTGGAGGACAACAAGGTATCAAATAAAAATGGCTTAAAGCAAAATACGTATAGCACTAAGAGGTAAAAACCTTGTTTGGATTTTTATTAAAATTTAAAACTACAAGATGTAAAACATGGTTTTTAGTTTCTGGTTTTTAGCCTTCTGTGTCAGGAAAAGAGAAGATTAAAAAATGGACTCGCTTTATTAAACTGTTGTGGTACAGGCAGCCTCCTGTATCCACGGATTCTGCATCCACAGATTCAACCAGCCACAGCTCAAAAATATATTTTAAAAAAATCCATTAGGCAAATCTTTGAGTTGTTCTCCATTTTATATAAGGGATGCCATTTTACTACACCACAGAATGTAATGAGACTTGAGCATCCACAGATTTTGGTATCCACAGGAGATCCTGGAACCAAAGCTCAGCAGATACTGGGGACCCTTTATACTCACTCTTGATCAAACAGACATATCCATGAGAAAGAGCTGACTGGGCCTCCTGAATGCTTCAGAATTGTTAGAGAGAAATGCCAGGAATGAGCATACTTGGATGTGATCACAAGTTCTGAATACATCATACTTACAATGGCTTTGTGAGTAAACTGGAATGTTTGTGGATTGAGGTAAAGACCTTCTCAAAGTCTGTACTCAGCAAACCAAGATCTTGTGGTACATGTGACTACTGGATCAGAGCTTGGCAAGTTACTGTTTAAAAAACATTTAGTTCCTATTACATATTAAAGTATTTGAAAAGAAAACTGGTTGCCTGTTGCTCAGTACAGTAGTGTGGAAGTCCCTTGTTACGTTGCTTGCAGTGTTCCTTGCTACTTTTTCTGTCACTTCCTGTTATTTTTCTTAAGAGACAACTCCTTAGGATTCATAAAAGAGTGACATAAATCTTGAAAAGTTTTCTGTCAACATTCCTCAAAAAATGCCCTTTACAACCAGCTGTTGAAAATAGAAATTATCACATACTGTACTAGTAAAGTAACTCTGCTCTTATTTTTATTATGTTACTTTTGAAAAGTAACTTCATTGCACTTTGTCATCCAAGAAGGCAACTAGAGACAGGTAACTGATTACTTGTGACTTGTTACTTCTGAGTTCTACATCAGGTTTTCAAGCTTTTGCTTATAATCATGAGGGCTGAAGCCAAACAAAAAAGTAAGAAGGATTTTCAAGTGTGCATTACACTGAAGGTCTTTTGCTGGTTGCCCTGGTAAAGTCCTTTAGTGATCCTTGCTAGATGATCATTTTCCAAGAAAGTGTCCAGTTACCAACAGAGAGAACAGAGGACCAGGTTGAGTACACAAATAACATTTTCTTCTGAGAGAAAGAGGAAAGATGAATTGTTGGTATTGACTGTTTTGCCCCAAGGACACAGGACAAAAAGAGTCAAGAGAGAAGAGTATCCAGAAACTAGATAAGAGGAGCCAGACCGAAGCAGAAAAGTACAGAGCAGCAGAGATAACTTCTGTCTGGAAGATGAGAAATGGTGATGCAGGGAAGGGTTCCCAGGAGAGGGAAAATGGGGGAAGGGGTATCAGAAGAATGTGGCTTGAGTGGTTGCTCCAGTGGGTGGGATCCCCCTTGGGGGATTGCCTGCTGGACTCCCAGTACTGCCGTCTACCTCCCCATCTGCGTTTATTATCATCACAGACATTTGTGACATTAATTATCTTCTCCAACATCAAAAGCTTCTCCACTTGTTGAGCGACTAAACAGAAGGCCTTTTCTTCCCATTGCTGCGGGGCAATTCCCCCCTCCTCTCTAATCTCAAGGGCAGTTTTTGTATCTCCCCCTCCCCACCCCAGGGACATGCAAAGTGCTGACACAAGGCCTTTGTCTCTCCCCCTCCTTTCAAATGGCCCACACTCTTTTTCATTTCCATTCATCCAAAGGCTCTCCGCCCCCTGCAGTACACCCACCCGATCCTCTTTCTTAATAGCATTTACTGCAGGGCCTACAGAAAGAGGCTAGCAGCACACTGTTCCTAAGGCTGAGCTGAGCTGCCTATGAGATATTATTTAGGTAAATTGGCAGACTCCCTCTACAGCAGTTCCCCTTTGATTCTGTGTGGAGGAGCAAAGAATGCAGATCAGTGCAAAGAGAACACAGGAAATCCCTTTGCAAAGAGATCTTGTAGCATCCTTGTAGATCCTCTGAGACTAACTGAGAGAAGAGGTTGGTAGCATAAGCTTTCTTAGACTTAAGCCCACTTCATGAGATGCATCAGTAATTGAAGTTTTAAGTTACTACAATACTAGAAATTTAGAGACTGAAAGAAAATTTCATGAGTGAGTGGGGGAGAATTCTTATTTGGGGGTGCATGCTCTTATTTTTCCCCACCCCATGTAGCTACATTTGTACTGCAGCCCTATATCCACCAACCTGGGAGGGAATGTGTCCCATAGAATTTAGAGGGATTTACTGCTGAGTAAACACATCCAGGATTATGCTCCACAGCAGCAACCTTGTATCACTTTCCCAAAGGGAGGATAAGCCCCATGGGACTCAACAGACTTTTTTCCAAATAAACATGTAGAGCAGAGGTAGGCAACCTTATCTAGATGGGCTGGGCAAATGAGGCCTGCATTCATAGCTCTATGGATAGCGGGATGACATCAGGCAGCAGGGCCGGGGTATTAACTGGGTCCCTGTTTTGCCAGGAACCTGACTTTGGCTAAGGAGCAATTCTGCCACCAGTTCCTCAAGCAGGGAAGCAATGATACTGTGTGATATGATGCTCTCCAATTTATGCCATTCCCTCATCTGCTGATCTTAGCTGTATCGTGTCCTCTGGCATGTGCTTCAAATTTTAATTTATTTATGGCATCATCAATACTTATGTATGAGAGTATGAGAGGACTCTGTCCCAGGACTTCACCATCCAAAATTTGATACTAGAGTAAGAGGAGAGAGGTAGGTGCAATGGAAGGACACACAATTATCACATGTAAACATAGTAGCAAATCTGACTGCTTCTTCTCTGTTCTGTTTATTTGTTTGCTTGATTTTTGTTCAATTTTTTGGATTTATACCCAGTCTTTCTCCTGGGACGGGATACAAGGCAGCTGCCAAAAGTTTAAAACACTATTACATTAAAATCCCATTTTACATGCATTGAAAAAGGAATTAAATAACAATATATTAAAAACCATGATTAAAAACAGTTATTAAAACATAAGTACAAATGACAAATAAAAATAAAATACAGCACACCACATAAAGTACTGCCACATAATTTACAACTCAAAAGGTCTTCACCTCCCAACAGAAAGGGAGCTGGGAGGGGGCAAACTGGACTCCACAGGAAGTGTGTTCCACAGCCTGGGAGCAGCTACAGAGAAGGTTCTCTCCCATATCCTCACCAAATGTGTCAGTGAAGGTGTTGGGGCTGAGAGAAAGCCCTCCCCTGCAGATCTTAACGCTCAGCCTGTTTTGTATAAAGAGAAACGATCTTTCTGATAGACTGGACCCAAGCCATGTAGGGCTTTCAAGTACTACCCAGAAACAAACTGGCAGCCAGTGAAGTTGCTTCAATGGGAGAAAGATTTCCCCCGATCTTCAACATATCCATGACCAAAAGACGGCCAATTATGAGCAGATCTCTGTAGTCATCCAAATCTGCATTATTGTACCTTATTGTACATTATTATATTGCATAACTCCTTCATCTTTCTCTGCCACATAATGTAACCCTTTATAAGACATGTACAGGAACTTCCTGAAGGCTATATGATTAGGGCCATTTCTGCACTAGCCTGTTATAGTGCTATTATTCCCCTTTCAACATCCTATGGAATCCTGGGGTTTGCAAAGGCCTCAAAGGACCCTCCCTAAACTGCAAACCCCAGGATTCCATAGGATGTTGAAAGTGGAATAATAGCACTATAACAGGCTAGTGCAGAAATGGCCTAGGTCACCTCAGACTCCTGACTGGTCATTGCAACATAAAGAGATCCCTGCTAGATCAGACCAAAAGTCTACCTAGTCCACAGTTCCCAGAGTGGCTAGCCAAAGCCCTACAGGAAGCACACATGGAGGCCATGAATGTATAAGCATCCTCCATCTCATGTTCCCTGAAACTAATTTACAGAAGCATGCTATAACCACTGTCTCTAGTAGGCACTGATAATGTTATCTTGCAATTCCCCTTTAAAGGCAGCAAGGCTGATGGCTATCACTACTTTTGGTCGTAGCGAATCCCACACTTTATCTATGTGCTGTGTGAAGACTTATCTATCCTGAATTGTTCACTGTTCAGTTTCAGTATATAACTGTAGCTTCTAGGACAATGTGAAAGAGAGGTAAACTACTCCCTAGTCACTTTTTTTTACTTGTTATGTGCTGTCAGGTTGATTCCAACTTATGGCGACCTTATGAATTAGAGACTGCCAAGAGCCCCAGTCATCAACTGCCCTGGTAGATCTGGTAGGTAACTCTGAGGCTGGGGCTTCCTTGACTGAATCTCCTGTAGTAAAGTCTTCCTCTTTTCCTACTGTCTTCCACTTTCCGCAGCATTACCATCTCATTTTTTTCTTTCTCTTTTTTATTTATTTATAGCATTTCTTTACATATTTAAAAGCAGCTTTCCATATGGTGCAAGAAACATAGTTTCCGCTGTCTCTACAATTCTATATATGAATGTATTAAACAGAGAAAAAGAAGAAAAAATACATATAAAGTTACAAAAATAAAATATGAAACCATCTTTTTGAGATAATAAGAGAATAAGAATAATATATCTCCTTAATCTCCTTAGGTAATTAATTCCTTATCTAACAAAAACTCACACAATGTATTAAAGTTATAAACACCTCCAGATTCTATTATATTGTTCACCCTAAATCCATAAAAATCTATATAAAGAGACAAAGGACAGAAAAAGGGAAAGAAAAGGAAGAAAAAGAAAAAAAAGAAAAAAGAATCTGTGTCTCTACATCTATTACTATCAGTCTCTCCCATTTTTCTCTCCATATTTTTTTAATACATTCCCATTCCTAATTTACTTTTTTCATATTTTGTTTATTTAAGATACAGGTTAGCTTATCCATTTGAAACTTGTCAAATATTTTTAAGATCTAGTCTTCGATAGTTGGATTAACTTTCTCTTTCCAGTTCCTGGCATATAATATTTTTTGCAGCTGTTACAAAATACATCAAGATTCTTCCATATTTTCTCTGGTAAGAGGCTTTGATTTCTTTCTTTATATTTAACAAATATAGTTCTGGAGACAAAGGGAACTTAAATCCTAATATTTTAGTAATAAGATTACGGTATGAATTTATTTCCAGTAGTCTTTTGCTTTTTGACAGAGCCACCACATATGGTAGAACATGCCTTTTTTATCTTGGCACTTCCAGCATTGATCCAATGTTGTATTATAGATCTTAGCTAATTTTACTAGTGTTGAATACCAATGAATAGCATTTTATAATAATTTTCTTTCAGTGCTGAGCACCTTGTAAATTTTATAATTTTTGACCATGCTTTTTCCCAATCTTCTAATAAGATATTTTCCCTAATATTTTGAGCCCATTTGATCATATTATGCTTAATGGTTTCTTGTTCCAGGTCTATATTGATCAATAATTTATAGATTTTTGATATTATATGATCTCTTGCTTGCAAAATAGTATCAAATTGATTTGGCTTCACTACTATACCTTCTGATTTTGAATCAATTTTATATCTTTTTTAAAGCTGGCTATACTGTAGCCAATGACATTCAAATCCATCTTTCTGTGATTCTTCCAGAGACTTCATCTTATCTCTTAATGAGTTTTTGATCAGTATACCATCATAAGTTAGCCAGTGGGTCTTACATATATACTCTTGCTTATAGAATCATAGAATCATAGAAATGTAGAGTTGGAAGAGACCACAAGGGCCATCCAGTTCAACCCCCTGCCATGCAGGAAAACCCTCAAAGCACTCCCGACAAGTGGCCATCCAGCCTCCGCTTAAAAACCTCCAAAGAAGGAGACTCCACCACACTCTGTGGCAGCACATTCCACTGTCGGACAGCCCTGACTGTCAGGAAATTCCTCCTGAGGTTCAGGCAGAATCTCCCCTCCTGCAGCTTGCATCCATTGCTCCTTGTCCTGGTCTCAAGAGCAGGAGAAAACAAGCCCACTCCCTCCTCGACATGACACCCCTTCAAATATTTAAACATGGCTATCATGTCCCCTCTCAACCTTCTCTTCTGTAGACTAAACATACCCAGCTCTCTAAGTCTGTCCTCATAGGGCATGGCTTCCAGGCCCCTCACCATTTTGGTTGCCCTCCTCTGGACCTGCTCCAGCTTATCCATATCCTTCTTGAATTGGGGTGCCCAGAACTGGACACAGTATTCAAGATGAGGTCTAACCAATGCAGAATAAAGTGATACCAATACCTCCCTCGATCTAGACACCATACTCCTATTGATGCAACCAAGAATTGCGTTGGCCTTCTTGGCTGCCGCATCACACTGCTGACTCATGTTCAGCTTGTGGCCTATGAAGACTCCTAAATCCCTTTCACACGTACTGTTAGCCAGCCACGTGTCCCCCATCCTATATTTCTGCATACCATTTTTTCTGCCTAAGTGTAGGACCTTACATTTCTCTCTGTTGAAATTCATTTTGTTAGCCTTGGTCCAGCTCTCCAATCTGTCCAGGTCCTTTTGAATTTTGATCCTGTCATCAGGTGTATTAGCAACCCCTCCCAATTTGGTGTCATCTGCAAATTTGATCAGCGTGCCCTCTATTCCTTCATCCAAGTCATTAATGAAGATATTGAACAGCACCGGGCCCAGGACAGAACCCTGTGGCACCCTGCTAGTCACTTCTCTCCAGGATGAGAATCTGCCATTGGTGACCACCCTTTGGGTACGGTCAGTCAACCAGTTACAAATCCACCTGACAGTAGCCCTGTCCAGCCCACATCTTACTAGCTTCTTTGCAAGAATGTCATGGGGAACTTTGTCAAAGGCCTTACTGAAATCAAGATATACTATGTCCACAGCATTCCCTTCATCTATCAAGCAGGTAACTCTATCATAAAAAGAGATAAGATTAGTCTGGCATGACCTATTTTTGAGAAATCCATGTTGACTTTTCATAATTACGGCATTGTTTTCTAAGTAATTAGAAACTGACTGTTTGATGATCCGCTCCAGGATCTTTCCAGGTACTGATGTCAGGCTGACTGGGCGATAATTATTTGGGTCCTCTTTTTTTCCCTTCTTGAAGATGGGGACAACATTTGCCCTCCTCCAGTCTGCCGGAACTTCTCCGGTCCGCCAAGAGTTTTCAAAGATTATAGCAAGAGGTTCCGCAATGACCTTTGCTAGTTCTTTTAAAATCCTAGGATGCAATTCATCTGGCCCTGGAGACTTGAATTCATCCAGTGTGGCCAGATATTCCTGTACTACCTCTCTATCTATTCTGTGCTGCATTTCCCCCACTTCCTCACCTGCTCCCCAACCGCCAGGTTGAGTGTTTTTATCCTTTTGGGAAAAAACTGAGGCGAAGAAGGTGTTGAGGAGTTCTGCCTTTTTCTTCCTCCTGTTATTAATTCACCATCTTCCTTGTGCAGTGACCCTATCGTCTCCTTCTTTTTCCTTTTGCTGCGGACGTATTTAAAAAAGCCCTTTTTATTGTTTTTAATGTCTCTGGCCAACCTAAGTTCGTTCTGTGCTTTAGCCTTTCTGACCTTCTCCCTACATCTCCTGGCTACTTGCTTATAATCTTCTTTGGTGATTTCCCCCTTCTTCCATTTCCTGTACATGTTTTTCTTAATACTTAGCTCAGCTGAGAGCTTTTTAGTCAACCATTCCGGTTTGTTCAGATGCCTTCCATTTTTCCTCCTTAATGGCACAGTTTTAGCCTGTGCCTTCAGTACCTCCCTTTTAAAGAACTCCCATGCATCCTGAACTCCTTTCTCATTGACTATTCTTGACCACGGGATTTCAGCCAGCAGCTCCTTCAGTTTACAGAAGTCTGCTTTTTTAAAATCTAAGACGAATGCCTGGCTACACTTGCCTTCTCTTCCCCACTGAATGCAAAATTCTAATAGGGCATGGTCACTCTCTCCTAAAGATCCAACCAGTTCTACGTCATTAACAAGGTCTTCCCTGTTGGTCAGGATCAGATCCAGAATATTTGATCCCCTTGTCGCCTCTTCCACCTTCTGGACCATGAAGATGTCTGCAAGACAAGCAAGAAACTTGCTGGACCTTGCCGCCTTTGCAGAGTTTGACTGCCAACATATATCCGGGTAGTTGAAATCTCCCATTATTACTGTATCTCTCCTTTTTGAATGTGCAGTCATTTGGTCTAGGAAAGCGCCATCGAGGTCCTCAGTCTGGCTTGGAGGTCTGTAGTAAACCCCCACTATAATATCCCTATTGTTTCTCGCTCCCTTAATTCTTACCCAGATGCTCTCGACCTGGCTTCCGGTGTTCAAGTCATGGATCTCTTCACAGGTGAAAACATCCTTGACATATAAGGCTACTCCTCCTCCTTTCTTATTTGGTCTATTTCTACAAAATAGGCTATACCCCTCTATTCCTACATTCCAATCGTGAGACTCATCCCACCAGGTCTCAGTGATGCCTATCAAATCATATTTATTTTGCTGTACTAGGAGTTCAAATTCATCTTGTTTGTTTCCCATACTCCGTGCATTAGTGTAGAGACACTTAAGTCCTCGTGCCCTTCCTGCAAGTCCCATAGCATTGTTTCCACCCCTCCCACGATTGGATGCTATTCCTACTTGGCCAATATCATTTGGGCCTTTTTCCCCTGCACTTGCCGAGTCCTTGTCCTGAATAATCTTGTCTCCCTCCCCAGTTGTACTTAGTTTAAAGCCCTCCTAATCCTCCTTGTGAGACTGTTTGCAAAAACGTTCCTGCCAAGTTTCGTGAGGTGCAGCCCATCCCTTGCCAGAAGCCCCTGTTCCTGGAATTTCAAGCCATGATCCAAAAACCCAAACTGTTGGCAGCGGCAAAATGTGCGGAGCCAGCTGTTGACCTCTACTATTGTCCTTTCCCTTCGTGCACCATATCCTTGAACAGGGAGGATTGATGAAATGACCACCTGCGCACCAAGGTCCTTAAGCTTTCTCCCCATAAGCTCGTAGTCCTTTGTGATGTGGTGAAAGCTGTGCTTCACCGTGTCATTGGCTCCAACGTGAACCAAAACGAGGGGCTTACGGTCAGTGGGCTTGACCAGCCTGGCTAGCCTCTCTGTTACGTGGTTTATCCTCGCCCCAGGAAGACAGCAGACCTCTCGATTGAGCTTGTCCGGTTTGCAAACTGCCGGTTCGGTTCCTCTGAGCAAGGAGTCCCCAACCACCAGAACTCGCCTCCTCTGAGGCCTGTCCGGGGTTCTTCGACAAGCAGATTCTTCCAGGATTGCCTGGGCATTGTGTTGAGGCCGGGAGTGCTGGTCTTCCCGATGTTGGATGCTGTCCTGTTGGTGTTCAAGTTCCAGTTGCCGAAGTTGGATTCCTTCTTGCTGATGTTGTGTTCCCTCCTTCTGGTGTTCCTCATCATTCACAGCACCAAGAATGTTGAAGCGATTCTGTAGTTTGAGAGTCTCTGTTTCCTTCCTGGCCCTTCTACTTCTCCGTGTGACATTCCTCCAAGCATCGCTTTCCTGGCTCATGGAACTGATTTTCTCATCAGGCAGCTCCTCCACATATCCGGTCTTCAGGAAGGTCCTCTCTGCCCTATCTAAGAAGTCCTCACCTTCCCTAATAAGACGAAGATTAGAAACCTGTGCCTCCAGCTACCGCACCTTGACCGCTAAGAAGGTGACCAGCTTGCACTTGCTGCAGGTGTACCCGACCACATCTTGTGGCAAGAAAAGGAACATGCCACAAGTGCTACAGGTGACAGCAGCAGCTCCCTCACCTTCCATACTTGATAATACAGAGAATAGAACAAGAAAACAAAAACAAAAACTGGGCCTCCTTTCTTAATTTGAGCTGTATAAGCTATGTCTGCTCAGCTAACTGCCAAGCTCAGTTGAACTCTTCCTAAATTTGTTCAGTCGCTATAAGGATCGGTTGTTCCTAAACTTGAGTGGTTGAACTTGAAGGATTGAAGTAGATGAATGAAACTGCGCTGCTGGGAGTTCCTAATAAAGCCTCCTTCCCCTAGCTGGCTCCTCCCCCTAGCTTGATTAACTCTCCCTAGTTTGATTGACAGTTAACTGACTAACTAACAAACAATTAGCTGACAATAGGCTGTGAGCTCAGGGAGAGCACACAGCCAGCGCAAGCAAAAAAACAACAACAAAAAAACACAGAGAAATAAGCAAACAAACTCAGCCCCACAGTCCTGCAAAAACACCTATCAAAGTTGGCTTCACAGACCCAGCTTACCTTCTGCTCTCTCCTCTGGAAGTCCTGAGCCTCTTGACAGGATATCCATAGTAGGGGTGGGCCCAGCATTACCATCTCATGTAGTCTCATGATATGTCAAGAGTACAGTCAGCCTTCCACATTTGCGAGTTTTACTTTTACAGATTTGATTACTCACAGATTATTTGTTGTCCCCTCTGCTGCCTCCCTATGCCGTTTTTAGTAGGGACTGCAAGCCTCGTGAGACTGAGAAACTGTGAACGAGGCTTGTAAGTCCCTATTAAAAATGGTGTGGGGCAGCAGTGGAAGTGGAACTAAGCCCCACCAGCCACCCACTTCTGCCTGATGCCTCAAAGGAATCCATGGTGGGTTGAAAATGGTGATCATACTTTTTGTGTGTGTTAAATATGGTTTGGGAGGGTTTAGAGTTATTCATCGTTTTTCCACTTTCACGGGGGTCCTGTGCCCCTAACCCTAGCAAATGCGGAGGGATGACTGTACAATAACTTCAGTTTAGTCATTTTATCACTTTGTTCACAGCATGCATAATTGTCTACCCTACTATCATGTCTTCCCTGGCTCTTCTTTTTTCTGTGTTGAAGTCTGAATTACCAAGTGCAACCAGGGAGACCTGCAATGTCCACAGAAATACCTCTGGCTATGAAGTCTTGTCTGATCTTTGTGGTTGCTGGCTGAGGGCCATTTGCTTCATTGCCACCTGAAACGTATGACCCCCCCAACACACACCTGCAAGATGTTTTGGTGAAATATTTGTATGATTTCAGTTCCTGATGAATAAGCTTTACTCAACTAATTCTATGTTTCGCATTATTTTAAGAAGCAACTAACCATTTCTGAAACTCTCTCTGCTAGGTGCTTAAATAAATATATTCAGTTGGAAACTGGGGCTGATTAAGTTATTTTGCCTAGCCTGAGGTTGGTCTTACTCATGTCTTGGGATACTTGGCTTCCACGCTTAACCTAGTTTTCACAAAGATTAAAAGAAGCTCTATAGAAGGGGGTCTCTCCTTCTCCATAAGTGTAGGCAATAAATCTGAATTGTCCATCTGCTCAGGCCAAGGGTTATTAGTGTGGATGATTGTGGTAGTCCCTAAGAATATGCAACACACCATGCCAGGAATTTGTCCCACTTCACTGAGACGTATTTAGGAGACTTTCACAGTACATAATTATAGTGCTATGATTCTACTTTAACTGGCATGGCTGCATCCTATGGAATGAGGAGGGGACTAGTTTGGTCCAAAGCTCCAAAGGAGCTCTTTGGCTGAGAATTCTAAAGGCCCTTCCCTCAAATGCCAATCCCAGAATTCCACAGGATGGAATCATGGTGGGAGTCATACTGCCTACAACTGTATATTGTGAAAGGACCCTTAGGCTTAGTTTTAGTGAAGCTTCAGGTTGATGGGTGACATAATGTTAGACTACTACAATACACACGAACAGACAAACAATTGTCATTATAAATCAATGATGGGAATTGTGTGGCCCTTCAAATGTTATTGGGCTGGAGCTCCCAGCAGACTCAGCCAAGAAGGTGCTAAGGAATGCTGGGAGGTGCAGTCTAACAACATCTGAAGGGCTACAACAATACCATTCCTGCTATAAACTTTGCAATCTAATTGCATTTATGATTATTCTAATTTAAAAAATAAGGCGATTTCCACACTACACTGTTATAGTGCTATTATTCCACTTTCAACATCCTATGGAATCCTGGGGTTGGAATTTAGGGAGGGGCATTTAGAATTCTCAGCCAGAGACCTCTTGGGCCTCAATGAACTACAAACACCAGAATACCACATGATGTTGAAAGTGGAATAACAGCACTATTAACAGTGTAGGGCAGAAATGGCCTAAAAGTTGCCAACTGGAGCTGTATCCAAGCTGAAGCCATATGGGGCGGGGGGTGAGACGGCTTCTGGCCACATTAAATGGAAAAGGAGGAAAATGCCTGGAATCAGATCAGCTGCCTTCTTGTCATGTTGGAGGCTCCTGCTCTTACACAGGGTAGCAAGTTCATATTCCATCCTATAGAGCAGGTCCGATGAAAGCAAAGCAAGCTCAGTGAATCATCTTCCTCCCTCTTCCTTTTCTAGGGCTGGCTCAAGACATTTTACTCTCTGAGGAATAGCCATTCAAGCCATGTTATTTTCACTTGAGGTAGAATACTCCACAACACTTCTCCTGCCAGAAATGCAAACATAATGATTTATTCTTCATCTTTTAGGTCACACTGAGGTCACCACCTCTTTTGTAGAAGTCAGTCCACATTGGCCCTGTTGTAGTGCAGAACAGTGTGTTCACACTGCAGAGTAATAGCATTTTGATACTATTTTAACCGCCATGACTCCGACTGACAGAATCCTAGAATTTGTAGTTTGGTGGTATACTTCGAATTCCGTTGTCTGCCACCCCCAACTACAACATTCGAGCTTTCTGGGAGAGAATTCTAAATCCTTTATGACCCTACAAAAACCAGAATTCTACAAGACTGAGCCATGGCAGTTAAAGCACTATCAAAGTGCAATAACTGTGCAGTATTACTACACTGCTGATGGGAGAAATGCTGGGAGCAGCCACCAGGCATGCCTGCCCACTTGCTCCCCATTGTACATTTTAAAAAGAAAAGATGGTTGTGGCAAGATATGAGAAACCTCTAGAAAGTTTTGGGTGAGAAGAGGGAGAATACAAAAAATGGTGAGTTTGCCTTTTGAGGAGATGGTGTGGTGTGGTGTTGATGTTTGTAAGAGGAAAGCAAAAGAATGAAAAGGAACTTCTGGCATCCTTATTTACATTTGTGATGTATCAGATTAGTACTCTATTTAACAGAAGGGAAGGAAGCAATCTTGCAACAACTTAAGAAGACAGGAGAAGTTTGAAGGGCAAGGATTCCCTGATCAGAATGAGATACAATCTTATTGGACTCTGGAGTTCTCCTCTCTTACAGGGTCTCTTACAAAAGCCTTCGCCATTTGGTGTTCAGAGGCACATTGAGAGAGAGGGATGGAGGAAGGGAGGGATGGTCTGTGTGAAATGGCTGATTGCATGAGCCCTTTTTCTAAATAAGAAAAAGAGGAATCTACATGCATTGTCATCTCCAGGCTTTGGTGTTAATCCTATTTATAAAACAAGTGTATGTTTTCCAGAAAATCTGCTACACATGTAGTCATATAGGAAGTGAAATGGACTATAATCTATGGTTTGATTTACTTTCTTGAGGTTTCTGCTCTGTGTGGAGGGGATCTTCCACATTCTTCATGAACATAGCACAGATATAACCTGGTTTGAGTTATGCTGATCTGTGGCAACTTTCTCCAAACTGCCTCCATCCAAATGTTTTAGAATGCAGTTTCCAGCATTCTTCACTATTAGCTGTGCTGGTTGAGGCTTTCTACCATCTGGTTGCTCTGAAAATTACAGCAAACCCAAGTCAGTTATTATATGAAAGAACCAATGTAATGCATGGTTTGTCCCTCAGCAGCTCAAGCTTTCTTAAGATGAGAAAGCTTGCTAGATGGAGCAGGATGACACTGCCTTTTCCGTCATGGTGTTAAGCATGCTATTCTTATACCACGGTGCACAGAGAGGGCTAGGCCCTACCATTAAGCAAAAGATGGTAATCACCCAAGCTGGCAAATACTGGAAGGAGAGGGAGTAAGTAATGACAATGCCCTGGCTGTTCCCTCTACTGGGTTGCCAGGTCAGGAGTTTCCAGGCCCAAACATGAGATCTAGGGATGACCCTTGTGATGTCATAGAGGCTCAGCTATAGAGATGTTACACCAGTGATATTACAAGGTATGCCATAAAGTATGATGCTTTAAGCTTCAGTGACAGTTGCACAAAGGACACCATTCAAATTTTAAAAACACACACACTAGGGCCCTTTCCACATGTTCCGTGGAATTTGTGCTGCAACGTTTCCGGGTGGGTTTTTTTTCTGTCCGTGCTACCGCGGACATATTGTACAACAGTCTATTGCCATTTCCACACGTTCTGTGGAATTCGCGCAGTGGATGTGATTGGCAGCTATTTTTTTTTTAAATGGCCCCGTGCATCATGACATGTGTGCTCACGTCATGCCCTGCAGTTCCTCCCACAATGACTCCCTCCTCCCATTCCTCCTGCTAGCCATAAAATAAACCGTGTCAATTTTTTATTTTCGCGCCCTATCTCGGGGGAATGGCTTTCCATGCCATAGCTAGGTGGAGTGCAGTTTTTCTCCCTATCTCTGGTGGGTTCTCGCACCCGTTTTCTGCTTTTATCTTTCCCTGTGAGCGATGGAGGAAGAGGTGTTTCCTGAAGTTGAACGGCCCATTTTAGCTGTATTCTGGCTTCTTGGAGTTGTGCTGGCTGAACTGGAACATCTATGGGCTAAAGACCGCGCGAGGAGGCACCGGCGATTGGCCTTTTATTGGTAATGCTGCGGAGGATTTAAGCTTTTCTGTGCCACTGCTTGGAGGCTTCTCACGGCGTGTTCCAACCGTTGAAGCTGTCCACGCCCACAGCCCGCCCTCCAATTACATCATGCATGAATCAGCACGGTATGAGGGGATTTTTCAAAAAGCCCACGCGCTGACTGTTGCTGACTTAACCGGGCGGATTAAGGTGTGGAGCTTGCCAAATATGTATGAGCTAGCGCACTCGAATGTGTGGGCGATATCCGTCAGAGCTCGCGCTACCTCATTTTATTTCTCTGGTGTGGAAAAGGCCTAAGTCTAACAAATGAGGAATACACAAAGATACACCTCACACTCACTATTACTTCCTTTTCAAGACAGCATTTTCACCTTAAGATTTCTTGCCCTTGCCCTGAAGACAAAAGAAGAGGGTCCACGCCCTGAAAGTCAGGGACAAGCCCTGAAATATGGAAGCCAAAGAGAAGACAGAGTTCTGTGATGCCCTGTGCATAGACATTATTCCCCAAACAAGTCTGCTGCCTCAGATATGGTGGAAGATGCTGTCCTAGTGTTAGTACTGAAATGATATTCAACAGGGAATCCATTCTGCTTTCATATGTGGAATGGGGAAGAGGGAGCCATCTTGTCCTTTGCTTCATTCCAGCCCGGAGCACATAGTTCCTCCCCTTTCTCTCCCAAATGGTCTCATATTTTTCAATGAGCTCCATGGCTAAAGCACAGGTTTGAAACAAGGGCCCTTTTCGCACGCCAATCCTGTTGCGAAATGGCCTCGGGAGTGTCGCGCAATTGTGAGGACCGTTCCACATGATGTCCTGGCAATTGCACAATGCTCCTGAGGCCATTAGGTGGTGATTACGCATTATATCATTTTCTGCTCGTTGCCGAAAATGATACGCAATCACGCGTCCCTCCTGTGCCCCACACACACTTACCTTGTGTGCGGAGGCTCCAGATGCATGGCCATCGCACTTCCTCCTCCAGTGCAGCCTGGGAAAGTACCTGGCTGTGCTGCAGAAGGAAGGGGTGGAGCGCTCACGCTTCCTTTTGGCCAACACGGAGCTGGTGCAGAGAAGAAGCGGAGGGGACACAAGGCTTTTTGTGCGATGCCAGTGGCACCAGGTAAGGTGTGAAAAGGCCCAAGGTCTCATCAGACTTGGGCCATTTCCACACTAGACTGTTATAGTGCAATTATTCCACTTTCAACATCCTACGGAATCTTGGGGTTTGTAGTTTACTGAGGCCAAAGGGCTCTCTGGCTGGGAATTCTAAATGCCCCTCCCTAAACTGCAAACCCCAGGATTCCATAGGATGTTGAAAGTGAAATAATAGTGCTATTACAATCTAGTGCGGAAATGGCCTTAATGTGACATTTTATTTATTTATTTACTGAATCTGTACCTGCCTTCATCCTGAGATGGGATTCAAGGCAGCCTACAATAACTTAAAAAAGATTGAACTAAGACATTAGTGTAAAAAGTTAAAAAAGAATTAAATAACACTATTATTTAAAAAAAAAGATTAAAGGTAATTTAAAACATTTAAAACATAACCTCCAATAAAAGATATTAAAAATACAACGTGTCATTTCAGATGCACGCTATTGCTTGATAATTAAAATTCAAAGGTCTGCCTGAATAAAAACATCATCTGCCAGTGGAAAGAGAGACGGAGGGGGCCAACTGGACCTCCCGCAGAAGGGAGTTCCACAGGGTGGGGGCAGCCAGTGAGGAGTCTCTCTCCTGAATTCTCACCAAGCACACCTGTGAAGGGGTGGGAATGAGAGAAAACCCTCTCCCAAGGATCTTAAAACTAATGGACCACTATCTGCTATACCATTCTAGCTGTCCATCCAGAGGGAAATATATCCCAGTAAACCTCCATGCTGTAAGAATGGTGGGCATTTGAAATCCTTCCTAGCAGAGCGGCACTCTTTCTTTTCTTTCTCTCCTTCTTCTCCCTTTCTTTCTCCCTTTCTTCTTCAGTTCTGGATTGTTTGTGCCATAAATGAGTCCTGGGGTGTTCTTCTGTTTTTCTTTACTTACATTCACCTTGGAGATAGAGCCAATTCATTTAATTTTGCACCAAGTCTGCAGTTGTGCAGTCTGTGCCAGCTTCCCACTCGCACTCTCATTCCAGATTGAAATTTATATCTGGCAAATTGGTCAAATGAATTAGCCCTTTGATCACAAAGCAGTAACATGCTTACATGGCAGATACAGAACAAGAACCATTTGTGTGAATCAAGCCTTGCCCGCAATGGGCTTAATCCAAAGCCTGAACAAGTCCCTGAATCCCCAAGCCAGCATGGACACTGGCCATGTGCTAGAAGGACCTGAGAAATTGTAGTCCAAAATAGCAACCTTTCCAGAATCTGAGCTTCAGATGTTTGTCAGTGTAAGCTTGAATGGTTTCAAACCCAGGATCTACCTTTATTTAACCTAAACATGCATTTGAAGACCATTTCTTAATTATTTTAACTGTATGTTAACATGGTGTCAGTGCTGCTGTTGCAGCTCATCTTGGATTAAAATGCAACAGAACAGAGGGTCCTCACCCATCTGCTGAAGAAGAATTTTTTTTTAAAAAAAGATCACCTCTGCAGCAGAGAAAAACAGCAGTACCTCATCCCTTTTTCTGTCTGACTTTGAAGTTTGTAACACTGAGAGCCCCTTCCATGTTTTACACCCAAATTAAAACCATGTTTAACACCCAAATTACAATAATGGTATCCCCAATTACCCAGGTTTCTGTGTTATCAGTATCTTTTACAGTAGCTTGCTGTGCACATTATGCATGGAAATGGGACCACAATGGACTGTGGGGTCAAGCCACAGGAGAAGACTTGGATAAATGCTTGTTAACTACCAAAGGATGGTAGACACATTCTTGCCCAACAGCCCTTGCATTGCAGTATGTGGCACAGAGTGTATTTGCCAACATAAAGCAACTACTACCTCCTTCTCAATTCACTGTAATGTGTGCAGACTTCATAATCTATACTGTGTTTAGGATTAGCAGACTAAATTCACTTGTTAGTCCCAACTGGATCAGTGGAAACTTACTAAGTCTATACTTATGTAAATTTCATTGATTCAACAGGTCTATGCTAGTTGGAACCATAGGACCTTTTTGTTAGCCACCCCTAGACTGTGGAATAACCTGCTAGAAGAGACTTGACAGCTAAATATGCTGTCCGAATTAAAAAAAAAAGGATTAAAAACCTCTCTCTTCTGGCAGTCCTACTCAGTCAATTATAAACTATGAATTTTAAGGTGGTTGTTTATTAATCTATATTTATGTGTTTAATTGATTTTATGCATTTTTAGTTACATAGTTTATTTTAATCTGTGTTGTATCCCACCTTGAGCCTTGGCAAAAGGTAGGTAAGAAACCATCATCATCATCATCATCATCATCATCATCATCACCACCTAACAATTGGATTCAGACCTCTGTATGCATGTGGATGTTTTCTTTTCCTTTCTGATGCATGCAGACACACACACTTCCTTCTCTGTCCAGGGTAATATACACTGCAATCAAGCCAGAAAGCTTTTCATGGACTTTACCACTTCAGGCTAGACATAGAAGAGACATGTGTAAACACTTCTACAAACCAACCAACCAACCAACCAACCAACCAACCAACCAACCAACCAACCCACCTATCTGCCTACTTTTCTACAGGGAACCAGGTGCCAGGGAGAATAGGATTTTGAACAAACAACCAAAATGGAAATAACTTTATCCCCTTGGAGCAGTCCTGAGACCTTCTGCAGAGGTTCTCCTAGTGCTGTCATATACTCCTGAAGTCCACCTTGCAGGAATTTGGAAAAGGCCATTTAGCACAGTGGCACGCACTATGTGGAAGAAATAAAAGCCTTAATTTTTGGCCCATGTTGCTTTCCAGTTTTGTTCAGCTTTATAATAGTTTTGTAGATAATGTCAGTGTTATTTTTTTATATTGTTTTCTATTATGTGTTTGACATTTTCAGATATAGGGAGTTTATACTTATCAATCAATCAATCAATCAATCAATCAATCAATCAATCAAGGCTCTAGCATAGCCTTCTGATTAATAAGCTAGATTTCTATGGGCAGGGGAGTTTTCAGAAAAGTCATTCTCCAGTGGCAGCCTGAACTAATACAGTCTACAAAAAGGTTTACCACTTTCTTCTGAAAAATGTATACATCGATACCTCACCTCCCCAAATTTCTGAGTGATTACATCCAAAGCCTAGAATTAAATACCTGACATGGCAGTGGTAATATACCACTATCTCTCATTCATGGCTGAGTTGTGTATACAAAGGCTTAGATACTATTAAGATCTTGGAGTTTACTGTGGTCATGAAATTAATCAGTTTATTGAAAACAGGAATCAAAAGAAGAAGCACCAGCAGCAGCTATAGATGTTTGTGACATTGGTGGGAGTTGTACATTGTACATTATGCTTTGCTAGTTCTCATGGGATACAGGAAAAGAAAGATCAATATCATAACTTGCCATGATGATCCATGACTACAGCAGAGTTCAGATGATATCTTTTATTGGGCTACTATCTGTTGGAAAAGAAGTATGCAGGTTGCACAGAGCTCTTTAATCTGTCCAATGAGTTTGTGTAAGCTTGTAAATCTGCAAGCTTCTGTAAAAGCTTGCATATCCTTTTACATAGAAATCAGTCCACTGAAAACAATGTAGTGTTTCATTCCACAAGATTTCTGTTTTAATAGAAATTTAAAAAAATAACATTCACCTTGCTGCTTTTATATCACACAAGGAAAAGGAGACACAAACTAGAGCAGAGATGGGAGCCACACAGCCCTCCAAGAGTACTTGGACCGCAACTACCATCAGCCCATAGCCAGTAGTAAGGAATCCTGAGAGGTGCAGTCCAACAACATTAGCAAGGCCACATGATTCCCATCTTCATTGCAGAGGGAATGGCAGGAATTCTTAAAAACAGTTTGACATGGGTGAAGAAGCTGCAGGGGACATTTCACCCACTACATGTTTTTGCTGTGCCCCTCAGTGGGTTTCATAATTGCACATTGAAAACTGAAACATGTAAAAATTAGAAATGCTGGTTTGGAAAAATGTGGAACTCACCAGGTAAAGGCATACATGATTGGTTATGGCTTCCATTTGAGTATGTATGCACTCTGTGGAAAACTAGGACCATTTCTGCACTACACTGTAATAGTGCTATAAGTCCACTTTGAACATCCTATGGAATCCTGGGGTTTGTAGTTGAGGGATTGGCACTTAGAATTCTCAGCCAGAGACTTCTTTGGCCTCAGTAAACTACAAACCCCAGAATTTCACAGGATGTTGAACAGGGAATAATAGCACTATAACAGTGCAGCGCAGAAATGGCCCAGGTTTAGGGCTGTGCAATAAATGAGATGCAGAAATTGTAAAAATTAGCAAGAAATTACATGCTACTGGGAGGGTTCTAGGAGCTGCAGTCCAAAATAATAATATGTTCAAGCTGTGATGAAACAGCTTAAATGGACACATGTAGGATGCTGAAATTGTGGTCACACATGAGGATATGTGTGTGTATTTAAACTTGCCTGTCATGAGTACAGCCTTAGGGGAAAATTAAGACAGGAAAGCCACTTGTCATTCTCTCTGGAGTTGTCCGGAAGCTCCTCTGGGTCTGGATTAAAGGAAGTGACCCTTACGTGGATCAGGAAACCCTGTCCCACTGGAAGCAAATTTCCATACATGACTGGGAGTTGGCAGAGTGAGGCTGAGCTCTCAGTTTGACAAACAGACCATTCCAGTGCTCTAAAGGGGATTTGAAAAGTCAAACACAGGAGTCAGACGTCGCCTGTAATGGCAAAAATTACATTGCCCTTCACCTTTTTAGCAAAGGACTCATTTCAAACAGCAGTAACTTACAGGGTCTATTCTACAGAGAATTATTCCATATATTAGCTTTGCTTTAGACACGCCACAGTGATAGGCAGCTGTGTGGAGCGCGTAGCCACTCAGGGGACTCTTGCTCAGGTTATAGCATTTGGGCTGCAGTAGTACGTTTTGCCAACAGGAAGCTTCTGTAAGAGAAGCCATGGAAATAAATGCACAGATCCAGCCCTGGCACAGAGGGGGAGGAGAGAAGCAGGTTTTAATTCCTCAGCTTTGGATAAGAGGGAGACTGTAGTGCGACTTAACGGTGTTAAGGTAACCACTGCTGGATAAGAATGCCTACAGGTTTCAGAGGTATTTTATGCTTTAAAATATGACAATATTAATTCAAGATTCCCAATTAAAAAGGAAAAGAAAGCTTCTAAGGTACCCTGTTGAATCCCAGCATATTCAGTGAAGGATGTCAGGTTTGGTTATACAAGGTTGTGGGTTGTTTTTTTTTTTCAGGGAGGGCTGCGCTCCTATTCCTTTACAGTAACCCAGCACAAGTAATTTCTACAGATCAGGGTTTTCCTGGCATATTTTACATATTTATTAATTAACATATTTATATTTCTTGCCATATCCAAGAAATAAAGGGGTGACTGATGGGAAAAGTCTCAATTACTTATAATTAATTATTTTGTTTAAAAGTTGGGGTGAGAAAACAAAGTGGTAATCCTAATTTTGGTTAGTCAGATTGGGAAGCACACTTCAGAGGCAAAACTTTACCTGGGTTTGAAGTCTAGGTCTTCCAGCCCAAGCCATTAGCTTTATTATGTTAAGGAGGGAAAATTGAGGTTACTTTGTAGATCATGCTTGAGGGGATTTATGGAACCTTATTTCCCTGTATTTGTGTGTCTATAGTCCAGATTTGGTAAATTAGTGCTAATCACCGAGGCAGTGTCAGAGAACATCAGGTAACATTCTGAACTGTGGTTCCCTTTGTGAAATGCTCTCTATGGAACTACCAGTCCTAGAATTCACTGTGCCTAGACAGCAAGGAAGACCATCTTGTGACAGTGATCAAGTCACCATAATCAAGAACGTGGATTCCAAAGACAGTGAGAACCACTGCTTCTGATTTACAGGCCCCAAATATATATGAGTACATGTCTAGTTCACATCCATACCTTACTGCCATGTCATACTATACATTCAGGCAGACAAAAATGTAAGGAAGTTACACAAAGAGAATTACTGAATATGAACTTGTAACAGAAATGATCTTTAGGGAGATAATCCATGATTTGTAATGAAAAACACTATGTTACTGCGGTTTATAGTCCGAACCCAAGGCTTACTAAAATTAATTTGATATCTAAAGATTGGCCATTCCCAACTGCTCCCCTCCATGTGCTTGCGAGGCGCCCGGACAAGCACACACAGACACGGCCGAACAGGCTGAAAAATACAAGATAAATCAAGGCAGGCCAGTAATTTTCTGGCAAACAGCTTCAGGAGACCTCCAGGCAGGTACACTTTAAAATTACATTATGTATGCATGAAGCATACAAAAGATTCTCTGCCCCGAACAGGCAGCTGGATGAGATTAGCACTTCAGACTACTCAACCGTCAAGCACTCTCCATTTGCATACTGTCTGCGCTATTGACAGTGCTGTCAAAATCCAATCATTCTAAGTACTGGCCTTTCAGAGGCTTTGTCTCCAACCTGAAACCCATTGTTTTCCCCGGGAACGGACTACCTTACAGTCACATTTTCCTGTATAAGAACCCCTGGTTTTGAGCGCTTCTTCGGATCGCTCCTGGCTTCCATCCCACCTTGCTGCCGCTCCATTTGCCACGTGCTCAGTTTCCACGTGCTGAGAATCTCTGCTTCAACTGACTTTCTTCTGGCTACCTAGGCTACAGGATCAGGTGTAGTATTTCCCCTGATAAATCCCTCTCAAAATCCTCTATCAAACCTCCTCCCTTTACATTCTTAGGTCTGTGTGAGTGAGCACGTAAGTGCGCAGTGACTGTCTTTAAAAATAAAGAAAACAATTATAATTTACTTTTGCTTGGTTTGTGACTCGGCCTGACCCCGTAAACATTGGGTTCAAGATCTCGCTAGGTTGCCCTGCCTCTTGCATTGCTTTAGCTTGTGCTCTAGCTAATTCCCATTCTCCAATATTTGGAGCACATTGAGGTATCCCCCACGGGACCCCCAGAAATCAGGGTAACAACTGAATCGTTCTGTTTATAATGTTTTGTACTTGTGTGCATCCCTTGAATTTTTTTTCAAATGAAAAGATTGGCAAGATAATACTTTTATTAGAATCAAGTAAAATGTTAACAAAATATTCAGCAAGCATTTCAGGCTAGACATTATATTAAACAAGAACAGCAAAAAGTATTAATATGTTTGGGAACATACCAGGACAATCCCAGTGTGGGCCATAGTGTAATTTCAGAAATGAAGGAAGTGTAATGATTTAAAATGTAAATCATTGCTCATGACTTCTGTGTAGAAGAAAATAGGCACAACAGAACAGGATGATAATTGGTGTCACATAATATACTAAACTGTAGCATAAACTTTTATACCAAAGAGT
The DNA here is from genome assembly GCA_948472985.1 of Iguana delicatissima. Lineage (NCBI taxonomy): Eukaryota > Metazoa > Chordata > Lepidosauria > Squamata > Iguanidae > Iguana > Iguana delicatissima. Next base: position 417,111 of record CAOKZL010000678.1, read on the forward strand.
CAGCGAAGAGGTGGTAATGAAATCATAACATTAGTAATTCATTTCTGAACATCTGTCATATCCTATTTTGAGCAATAAAGCATAGATATGAGAAGCAAACATGAGCCTGAAATCCAGATTTGGGAAGAATCCGTTTGGGACTTGTATAGAAATGAGATTTAATTATTTTTTCTGCTGAATTCTTTCCCCTGCTTCCCATTTTTTTTACCCAAGAGGATTCATAAAGTTTTGGAATGGTTATAACATTTGGATTTACTTAAAAGATGCAGATGCCCTTTAAAGCTCGTGAAGGATTCCAAAGATACTCCCTCACTATATCCACTATGGGAACTGCAGCAAATAGTCTGTTGGCATTTTAAGGAAAATGCTTTAAGACAGAGACTGAAATGAATTGTTCTTGAGGCATCCTGTAGGAAGAACAGAGCACTGGAAACTGGAAAGGATCAGGGATCGTGATGAAGCCCACCTTATGGAAACTATAAATCAGATCCTGGAACAGTTACTTCTTTGGACTACAGCCCACAGGACCCTATGCCTACCATTCTGGGGAGCGGTCCTGGGAGATGAAGTCCAAGAAAAGTAACTTTCCTAAGACATGGTCTATATATCAAATGATCAGAAGACAATGTGAAACCATCTTTGAGTATTCCTAGCCTAAGAAAACTGTATGAAATTCATGAGGCACCATAGCACACACACACACGGAAGTAATTACTGGAAAGAGGACATCCACTATGACTCAAAATCTATCATGGAGCAGGCTTATCCAATTATGGATAGCACTGGGGTTCACTGAAGAATGCTGCTGCCACCAAGAGCTAAGAACACTTGACCATTCATTGACCTTGCCAAATACCGAGCTCTCTCCTTACCAGGTAAGCAGCTAGCTGCCAACTGCTTCATCTTCTGGAAATGATTAAATGGACCACTAGCCTCAAACAAAGTGTCATCTTTCATTGGATGCTGTGAACAAACCTCCCTCCTGCCTATCCATGCCTGCCTGAACCAGCCTTTGGTTTGGTTTGTACGCCCCAAGAGTTCACACTGTACCATCACTGCTGGGTTTATTCTACCCATCTCCACCGGTGGGTAGACAATCAGAGGCTGACCCCATGGCCCTAGGCCTGCAATATTTCCTTAATGACACCTTGTGAGCCCGTCAATACAGAAATGGAAAGATACGTTTTTAATGAGATGCAACTTCATGCTGGGTCACAGGTCACCTCCGTTGGGGTTGATCCAGCTAGGCTGCCTTTCATTGTCAAACATGTAGAGGAGTGTCATGGACTTAAGCTCCTAAGATAAGGGGGAGGGGTCAGACTCCAAGGCCTGACATTGGGCCCCCTTCCTTTCTGGCCAGTAGCAGGGCCTGGCCCATTATCAGTTCCTGTGGCCACCAGAAGCAGCAGCAGCAGTAGTGGTGGCAGTGGGAGTGTTCACTTGTGCCATTCCATTTCATGCATGCTCATTTGTGTTTCTTTAGGGCATGGGTAACTACAAAGACAGCCCCCCTTCTCATCCTCTCCCCCTCACTTCCCCATCTTTGGCTTTTCAATCCTGTCTTGTGCTTAAGTCAGACAAGTACTCCCACTGCCTCGCAACTCTTTAAAAGGATTCTGCCTCTCTCACAGCCATCCATCTGGAGAGTCACAGCACTGAGGCTACAATAGAGAAAATATCCAAAATGTGACTAGGGACTCTGAGAGACTTGGTTACTCTGATAAGCTAACAGATAATGAGATGACACCAGAGGCCTGTTTTCCTGAGATCCCTTGCTGAAATTCAGCTTTTGTGGACTACTACGAAGATTCAGGAAAGTCAGCTTTGGCAACCCAGCCTTCAGCACCTGAAGCCATGTCTATTGACCCCATACCTTCTTCCATGCCCATGGTAGCATTCAGGTCTCCAAGGTTTAGCCATGGCTTTTGGCTTTAAAACAGACAGAGTTATGGTTCCAGGGTCTAAGGCCTTGGCTCTCTTCTTTGGTCCTCGGGCCCAGTGGGAGAAATTTAGGGCAAGAGCACTGCCTTGAAATGTGTACCTGTATATACTCTCCATAGAATCAGAGAGCTGGAAAAGACCGTTGTTAGCCTGATTGTCTCAGTATTTGAATTACATACTCTGACCAACATTTTGTGGACTCTTACTGTATCAAAGTTAATGACATCGACAGGATCCACCTCTTATGACATTATCGAAGAGCCATCCCTTGTAACATCACCAAAAGCTGCTCCCATGACCTGTTTTAGCTGTTCCTTGATCTCGGGTTTTAATCCTGAAATCTCAGGGACAGTATTACCCTGCCAACCTTATTCTGAGAGCCTGGCTCACACTTGTGGGTACTGATACTTCAAGAAGGAAACCTGAGCTCAGAAGTGTGAAATGCTTCCTGAAGTTATGACTGACCATAAAGGTCCTAAAATATAAACTCATATATTGCCAGCCAAAGAAGCTGAATTATTTATCTTGCCTATGGCTACTAGAAGTGTCAAGTACTGATTAGGAAGTGCCCACAGTAATCATGTTTGAAGGGCCCTATTTAATGCATATCCCCGATAACTGGACTTTAGCTTCCAGAGGGTTAGGTGTTCCTAGTGGGTCAGAAAAACACTGTCTTTATTCACATCCAAATAGGCAGAATCACATATTGTGAAAGTTGTAATCCAGCAATTTACACTGGACTCTTGCTTTGAAGATCTTCAGCAATGATTTCTCATAGATTCAAAACTTCACCTGAAAGGAAGGATCCAGATGGGGCCCTTTCACACTACATAGTTATTGCATGTTGATTTCACTTTGCCTGTCATGGTGCCAACTCATAGATTCATGTCCTTTGAAGATAAGGGAGAGGTTTTTAGAATTCTCAGCCAGGGAGCTCCTCCTTGGTGCCTCTGAATAGGCTGCACAACCCAAGATTCTACAGGATGTTAGTTCAAGTGGAATCACAGTGCTATAACTACATAGTGTGAAAGGTCCCCAGGGCTTCAAATATTTTTCCATTTCCAGGCATCAGACCTTACAAAGAAAGCCCCTGAGCATGAAGAGAGTGTGGATGTCTTCTGGCCACATAACTGCAACAAGCCATCACTGCTAGGACCAAGAGTCAGACAGTACAACTGTTCAGCAGAATTCACACAGATATATTAGCTGGCCCAGGATTATTTTACTTCCTGCCGCAAAAGTTAAGGTCCTCACCTCCACCATTCCATGTATAAAAGCTGACTGGACTGACAGTGGAAACTTTTTCCAGCAATGACTACGGAATAGCCTCCTCCATTGTTCCTGAAAGTAGCAGACTGGTTTAGAAAGTGCAGGATAGGTTGTGTGGCACACACAGTTCTGCCTAGGGGACTGCTGCCGCCAGCGCCACTGCTGCCGCCACCTCGCCCCACTGTCTGTCTAATGGTAGGACTGGTCTTTCATAGAGAAGGCTCTGAACTTTTAAAAAAATGCAACAGAATTGTGCAAAATGTATATGTCTGTCCCTCAACTAACAATTGTTGATCAACTATTTTTCTTTTATTCAATCAACTAATCAGCTAACAAAAACACAAATTCACATAGGAATTCTATGCACACTTACCTGGCAGTATGCTCCATTGAACTCCTGTGCATGCAAGTGCCTTTTTTGAGAAACAGAAGAAAGTACAACATACTTTACAATTTAGTAAACAAGTCTACTGGCTCCTATTAGATGGACAGACTGTCAGTAATATTTTCTGTTAAATCTGGTCCCACAGTTCCAAATCAGGATTCGAACAAAACCCAGCCCAACCCAACCCAGATATGCTTTTAACCCACAGCCTCAGTGTTTAAAATTTTCCTCAACTGATTAATTAACTAAAGCTTTAGCCACACATTCTCTTGTCTAAAATGATTAAAGCTCACACCCTGAAGAATATTGTTTCTTTAATCTTGTTTTTTCCAACTGGTCTAAACATTTGGTTTAGACCAGTTATGGGTCTCTCTGTTGTAGTTTTCAGAAGTTGAACCTGACAACATTGGATTCTTTTCTCTTATCTTTCAGTCTCCAAGATGAGAAACAGTCACAGTTTCCTTTTTTTGACTAAGGCTCCCATTGACAAATGAGCCTCAGCTAGGCAATTCCATCTTCTGAAGCATGCTACTGTTCTATCTGTGTTGTGGCAATGGGTTTTCTGCAGTATGCAGTGTGGTTAGGTTGTGAAAGTCACAGGGAGATGTAGTAGCAAGGAGCAATGCTATTGCAAGAGGCATGCTGCCACAGCTGGAGGCGGCTTGGATGTCACAGCAATTGTGGTGGCTGCTGAAGGGTGTGGTGGATTGTAGGGTTTGTGATGTGGTGTTGGCATACAGGCTGGGCTGCAGCAGAGGGCTGGGGACTGTGGCTGCAATTGGCGGTAGCTGCTGCTTCTGCTGCTGCCCGATTGCTCAATGAAATATTGAAGAATCCTTCCCCGCTGCCAATGGGAACAAGCCACTCATTTCATTTTCAGAGTGTCAGTGTCTGGGGAGGATCGATGGGAACACTGTGTTACAAGTGGAGTGGAAAGGGCCAGTTGTCAACCATTGTAAATCTGTGCTCCACTTGCACACATCATTTGTGAAAAGGAATGGCACTCAGCGTGCAGCAGGGAGAATCAATGCAGCCAAACAAGATGTCAGCAGAACACTTAGATGCTGGCTAGATTTCTTGTCCCTGGTCTTTTCTGAGCAGGACCAGACCACTGAGGCTCAGTCTGGATGACTCCTGTTACTCTGTTCTAGCTGCTTTAGAAATAGGCTCTTGCTACAAAAGATACTACGCAAGATCAACCTGAGATTCAGTGTCTTTACTTGGGAAACAAGGGTTGACATATTAGTTGAACCACAGATACCTTGGGTAGCAGGGTTCTTTTACTCATGGGAGAAAACTCAGAACATCTTTTCCAAGAGTGTGGGCTTGAGCAGGCATTAAAGAGAGGCACTGCAAAAAGCATATAAAATGGTCATGGTCATTTTTCCGTTGTCCCAAATGTTGATGTTCTTGTATGCCTTCAATTCATTTCTGATTTATGGTGACCCTAAGGTAGACCTATGACAGGGTTTTCTTGGCAAGATTTGTTCAGATGGAGTTTGACATTGTCTTCATCTGAAGCAGAGAGAGTGTGATCGGCCCAAAGTCATACAGTGGGTTTCAAGGTCTGAGTGGGGATTTGAACTCTGGTTTCCCAACGTCCTACTCCATCACTCAAATCCTCACTACTGTGCTTCATAATACATATACCTATCAACATAGTTTACAAGAAATATATTTAGTTATTTCCCTATAGGAATAGGAATACAAGAGTAGGGCCATTTCTGCACTAGACTGTTATAGCGCTATTATTCCACTTTCAACATCCTATGGAATCCTGGGGTTTGCAGTTTAGGGAGGGGCTGAATGGCCTTTCCCAAAACTGCAAACCCCAGGATTCCATAGGATGTTGAAAGTGGAATAATAGCGCTATAACAGTCTAGTGAGGAAATGGCCTAGGTCTCATCAAGTGGTATTGGTGGCAGCAACAGTTCAGGTGCACTTGGTTTCCATAAACCACATGGCTGCAATGTCCAGTCTTTGTGCTGATTCCTTGTAATATAGTCAGCCCATCATCATTAGTGGAGAAATGTTAGCTCAAGTGAAGAAATCACTGTAGAAGATTCAATAGGGTATTGGTAACTTTTGGACTGCTAGCAGTCATTTATTGTGGCAGTCCCCATAACAACATCCTCACTCCTAGGAGTTATATGTCTTCATACATTATCAACAAACCAATTGTAGCACTTTTCAGTTCCACTAGCAGCAGGTTTTTGTAAAGCTAATGGGATTTGTTAATTCTAGACCAAGATACTCTAATATATTTTGCATTATAATAACAACTGTTTGCAACAATATATCGCTGTTGGGAAAATTCATTTCCCCTCAGCTACTGCAAGGGTTGCAGCTTAGAGGGAACATGGAAGTTTGAGTGGGATGCCAGATGATATCATGGTTCCTTGCTAATCAGAAATTCTACTGTGAATCCCAGGTTCCACTGCATCACTGAGAAAAATTCCTGTAACATTGTGCTCCTTTTGTGGGGGGGGGGGGGGTTGGAGGGGGGGAGCCATTATTCTTTTTGCCCTTCTATTTCTATACTGAAATATTATACTGACAGTATAGGAAGCAAAGGCAGAGGCCTTAGTCAATACATTTAACAAATGGCCAGCACAATGAACTCATGAATTTTGCTGATTTCTATGAGGATCTGTTAGGCTGAGAAATCTTTGGTTTTCAAGGGTATTGGTTGCTATGTTAGAATGCTGTTCCATTTGGAACAACTATGATTTCTTGAAATTCACTCTTCTGCATCATTTTTTGATAATAAGCCAAATTCTCTGACAGTTTTTAGTTTTCCTCTGTTTCCTACTTTTGCATTTCAATTGCCTATTATTACAAACATGTTGAGTTTGAGTGCATGATCTATTTTCTCCTGGACATAGTCATAGACTTTTTCAATTGCTTCCACTTCTGCCTCTGTATTTGGAGCATACACTTGGACTACAGCTATATTGATAAGTTTTCCATTAAGTCTCATTGGTATTATTTGGTCAAACTATGTATTCTATCACCTGATTGCTTTTTCTACATTTTGCCTTATTGTTAATGCCATTCCATTTCTTCTTAGATTGCTATTTCCAAAGTAAAACACCGTGCAATTATCTGATTCAAAATGTTGCATTTCTGACACTTTAGCTCATTCACCCTAAGTACTACAACGGTTATATGCACCATTTCTTGTTTTACAGTTTCTGGCTTCCCTGATCCATGATTCTCATGTTCCATGTTCCTATTACATGCACTGTGTGGAATCAGAATTTCCATTCCTTACTAAAGGGAACACAAGGGACTGTCTAACCACTGGACCATTGCAAGTAATCTCTCACCCTAAGAAACTGATGCTCAAGATTTTACAACAAAAGTTTTCACCGTTTATGGAGCAAGAAATGCAAAACATCCAAGTTATGTTCAGACAAGGAAGAGGCACTAGAAATCATACTGCAAACATATGTTGGTTAATTGAGCACACTAAAGAATTTCAAAAGAAAATAAGACTGCTTTACAGATTACAGCAGTGCCTTTATGCAGATCAAGAAAAGCTATTCCTCATTCTGTAAGAAATGGGAGTGTTCCAACATTTGATTGTCCTGATGGGTAGTCTATATTTGGAAAAGAGGCCACTATCAAAACAGAATATTGAGAAACAGAAGAATTTCTAGTTGGCAAAGAAGTCAGACAAGACTGAATTTTATCATCCTATCTGTTTAACTCATATGCAGTATATATATGGGGAGAGAGATTACACTTGAAGGAAATATGGAAATTGTAGGAAAGAATATCAACAGTTTAATATATGCAGATGACACCATATTACTAGCAGAAAACAGCAGAGCTAAAACAGCTACTGCTGAAAGTTAAGGAAGAAAGTGCACAAAAACTGAGTTACAGTTGAATATTAAGACAAGAAAAATAATGCCCACAGCTGGTTTGCATAACTTAAATGAAGACACTGAAATAGAGACTTTGTATACTTTGACTCAGTCATAAATCAAAATGGTGACTGTAGTCAATAAATCAGAAGAAGGCTAGGACTTGCAGCTGTCTAGGAACTAATTAAGATCTTCAAGGGCAAAGATATATAACTAAATATCAAAATTAGGATCATCCATGCCATAGTATTTCTGATTTCTAAATGAAAGGCATATGAAAGGTGGACAGTGAAAAAAGCTAACAGGAAAAAAGGTAATCTGAAATGTGCTTCTGAAGAAGAAGTGTATGGATACTGTGGAATGCCAAAAAGAGAAATAAACGGATCCTAGGGCATGTCAAGCCTGAACTCTCACCAGAAACCAAAATGATTAAAACTGAATCTATTGTACTTTGGGCACACGAGGAGACATTGTGGCTCTTTGGAAAAAGTGATAATGCTTGTTACGAGCGGAGGGTAGTAGGAAGAGAGGAAGACCATATTATTGATGGATTGACTCAAGTGAGCAAGCCATGGCCCTGAGTTTGCAACACCTTAGCAGGGCCGTTGATTATTGCTTTACGATATCTTGAAAATGGGATGCTCCAAGCAATGATTAAGATGGTTGAATCTGCCACCAATCTTTTTTAGCTGAGTCAAATGTCTTTCATAACTTCAAGAATTCTTGGCCACAGTTCTGTCCAGTGTCAGAGCGTTCTACATGCTAAATTTACCACTACAGGACAAAAAAGATGTTTCTTTGTTAGAACATTGCTATCTTTACGATTCAATCATACTCCCATGCTACAAAACAAAAAGAAACAGCTCCTGATATGCCTTCTTGATACCATTCATTATTTCACAGAACTTTAGCCTTGCCACTTTTAATCGTCTAGTCTTTAAAGTAAACAATCCAGATCTTTCAAAGTTCTCTCTTTCAGTATAGTGAAGATATAACTAAGATATAACTGGAATGAGTAGAGAAAGCAAGTATTGAAATATAATATAAGTTTTAGAGTATAATATTTTTACAGTGAGAGATAGTGTTATAAGATTGGAATAATTGTATACTTGAATATTTATATTAAAAAAAGGGAGGGGGAGGAGAATAATAATCTATTAATTAACATTCTATTTATATAGTTATTTATATAAAATATATCTGAATCAAATTAGTAATTTCTTAGAATAAAATTGAAGGTAATTTGGAGACCTTGCAAATGAAATTGTGTATTGGGTAATTGTCTGTTTATATAGTAAAGGGGTTATTTAAATTTTTATAAAGTTGTGGTTAGGGGCTAAGAGAGGATAAGAGATAATTGCAAGCAGTAATAGAGAAATAATAGAGGGAAATTGATATTGAATAGAATTGAAAATCATTGACTATTGATTATTATTATTGTTATTATTATTATTGTTTTTGGTTTATATTGTAAGTAAATACTGATAATATAGAAAATTTTGGAGGGATGTGGATTTAACTAGTGATATAAAATTGTATAGGGAATAATAATAATTGTATAGGGAATAATAATAATAATAATAATATTAAAAAAAAGTTTATACTAAAGAGGATTAGTGAAGAGAAAATAGTGAGTAAAGATATTTAGGATCTAGGATTTAAAAGTAAATTTATGATAAAAGAACTCTTAATTAACTTATCAACATCAGTATTATCTATTTGGGACAACTTTATGGACACGAGGATGACATTGAGGTCAAGTAAGATGTCTACAATACCTAACCAGCGAAAATTATCTCTGGAACCAATAGCAAAACCTGAACAAAGCAAAACGGACAAATATCAATCAACGTTATTAGAAGAGATAAGGAATATAAAATTGGAGATCAGACAAGAAATGAAAGACCTTAGAAGTGAAATGAAGCAAGATTTTAAAAATGAATTGAAAGATATAAAAATGGCATTAGGAGGATTACAAGAAGATTTAAAGAATACACAAGACCGAGTTTTACAATTAGAAATGAAGACGAAGAAACAGACGAAGCATTGGAAAATGTAACAAGACAACAAGAACGATTATTGGATGAGAAGGCTTTGGCAGATATGAAAATTAGAGAAAATTTTATAAAGATTAGAGGTTTAACAGAGTGTAGAGGAGAAAATTTATATGAGAGGCTGATCCCACCATTAGCGGAGTTCTTAAATATCACAACAGAAAAGATGGAATGGGAAATAGATAAAAATTTACAGGATCGATTCAAGAATAGCGAGAGAGAGGAGACTTCCACGAGATATAATGATCCAGTTGATGCGTAAGAAGACAAGAGAGGAAATAATTCAAAAGAGTTTGGAAAATGATTTGATAATTGATAAGGTTAAGGTTCATATTTATAAAGACGTGCCATCTCGAATCTTGAGGAAAAGGAGTGAATATAGATTTATAACATCGTTTTTGAAATCACAAAATATATCGTACCGTCGGGGGAAGCTTGAAGGTCTAAGCTTTTGGTTTAGAGAGAAACAGATTAAGACAGAAACAGTTCAGGAAGCCAAAGTTTTCATGAGAACATATGGAAGAGAAAAATCAAGGCAAAAGTCAGATCGAGAGAAGGTCACAGAAGAACAACGATTAGAAAATAGAAGGGAAGATATTGAACAAGAAAATGAAGAAGAAGACGGAGCTATAGGAAGTGAATCCAAAAAAGAAGAAAGCACAGAATCTGACGAAGAAAAAAATTAATTGAGATGAATCTTTAGATCCTTAGACAATGTACTTGAGAATCCTCTCTTGGAATATTAAAGGTATTGCAACACCCCAAAAAAGAAAGAAAATATTTCATTATATTGAAAAGAAAAAATTGGATATTACGTGTTTACAGGAGATCCGTATACAAAAGAGAAAACTCATTTGATATGTAATAAAAAATTAGGTAATGAATATATAGCAGCACCCAGTGTAAAAAAAAAGGAGTGGTTTTATATATAACAGATAAATTACAACCTAAAGAGATATTAAAGGATGAGAATGGTCATTTTGTGGGGGTGGAAATTAATTGGCAAAATCAAAAAATATTAGTAATTGGGATTTATGGACCGCATAAAAAACAAGAAAATTTTTATAAAGAATTGAATAATAAAATTGTAGAATTAGAATATAATAAAATAATTTGCTTAGGGGATTGGAATGGAGTGATAAACCCTAGATTAGATAGGAAATCAAAGAAAGGAATAAAGGAAAAACAGGGAAACTCCCTAAGTCATTTGATACTATGATGTTAAATTTAGATTTAATAGATATATGGAGATTTAAAAATGGAGAAATTAAAGATTATACATTTTATTCAGAACCACATGCTTCCTTATCTAGGATAGATATGTTCTTGGTTTCGAATTCATTAGTTGGAATGGTGGATAAACAGGAAATATTACCACGAAAACTTTCGGATCATAACCCAATTATGCTGGTGTTAAAATATAGAAGGGAGAATTCATTTTATTGGAGATTAAAGGAAAAATTATTATTGGAGGAAAAATTTGTTACGAAAGTTAAAAAGGATCTAAAAATGTATTTTGAGGAGAATTTAGACAAAGGAGTTAAATTGACAACGGTATGGGACACAGCTAAGGCAGTGATGAGGGGTTTATTTATTCAACATAATGCAGAAATTAATAAAAAGAAGAGAGAGAGATTTCGGAGATTGGATGAGGATCTAAAGAAGAAAGAAAAAGAACTGAATGGAAACCCATCAAACAAAAAAATATTGAGAGAAAATAAAATACTCGAAAACAATTTGAGATAGAGTTAGAATTGGAACTTAAAGAGAAAATGATTTATTTTAAACAATACCATTTTGAATGGGCGAACAAAACAGGAAGATGGTTGGCACGCAGATTGAAGGAAAGAAAGAGAGAACAATGATTACTAAACTGAGGAGTGGTGAAGTAATACATACAGATTTACAACAGATAAATAGAATTGCAACAAATTTTTATGCAACATTATATAAAGGTAATGACCCCCAGGAAGAAGCAATTGAAACATACTTAGCAAATCAAGAATTAATAGTAATAACAGATGAGCAACGCGAAAAATTAAATAAACCCATTAATTTATCAGAAGTGTTAGAAGCAATTCAAAAAACGAAAACAGGGAAGTCACCGGGACCTGATGGCTATACACCCCAATTTTATAAAACATTCCAGAACGAACTCGCACCTATATTACAAAGAGTGATGAATGAGGCTTTAGGAGGAAATATTCCAGATACATGGAAAGAAGCCAATATAGTTTTAATTTATAAGGAAGGAAAGGATTCAACAGATACCAAAAATTACCGTCCAATTTCACTTCTAAATTGTGATTATAAATTATTTACGGCAATATTAGCAAAAAGATTAAAATCAGTGTTAAGTGAAGTAATATCAGAAGAGCAGACAGGATTTCTCCCAGGTAGATATATAAAAGATAACATTAGAAATATAATTAATATTCTAGAATTATGTGAAGGTCATTCTCAGAAAAAGTTGATTGCTATATTCTTAGATATTGAGAAAGCTTTTGATACAGTAAATTGGAAGTTTTTATTTAAAGTATGTCATAAAATGTGTTTAGGGATAAATTTTATAAATTGGCTTAAAGGCAATATATACAACACAATATGCCCAGTTAATTATTAATGGTGAGAAATCTGGAAAATTTGAAATTCAAAGAAGAACTAGGCAGGGGTGCCCTCTTTCCCCACTTTTATTTCTTATAGTAATAGAGGGACTAATTTTTACAGATTAAAGGAAATAGCAAGATTAGAGGAATTAGATTGCAAGATAAAGAATTAAGATTAAAGCATTTGCGGATGATTTGGCGATAACTTTGGAGTATCAAGATAGGGATTTAAATGTTTTAAATAATATTTTAAATAATTTTGGTAAATATTCTGGTTTAAAGATTAGCAAAGAAAAAACTATGATATTGACAAAAAATATGACCGAATTGGAAAAAATAAAAGTGGGGAAGAGTACAGGTTATACACTGATGTCGAAAGTGAAATATCTGGGAATTACATTCACGAATAGAGTATCTGATTTATTTAAAAACAATTATTTGAAAGTATGGAATTCAATAGCAAAAGATTTAAAGAACTGGGGCAATTTAAAATTATCTTGGTTGGGAAAGTGGAAGTAGTAAAGATGGCGGTACTTCCAAAGATGCTATACTTATTTCAAACTATCCCAGTAATTCAAAATGAAAAGGTTATAAAAGATTGGCGAAAAGAAATTAGTAAATTTATTTGGGGAGGGAGAAAACCAAGAGTTAAAATGAAAATTTTGGAAGACACAAGAGAAAGATTACCAAATTTGATATTATATTATCAGGCGTGTGCATTAAATTGGATTCAAAATTGGATTAAATTGGAAGATACAAAGTTATTGAGGATAGAAGGGGATGGACTGGGGCAAGGTTGGCACTATTATTTATGGTTTAACAAAGGGAGAAATAGTAAAGAATTTAATAGTCATTATTTAAGGAAAGCCCTTTTTAAAGTATGGGGAAAATATTTTATAAGATCTTGTGGAAATACCCCGACGTGGGTATCTCCGCAAGAAGCATATTATAAGAAGGAAAATATTTTATTTGACAGATGGATAAGATATAGAGATATAGTGACAATAGGACAAAAGCGAGTTCAAATTAAATCCCAGCAAGAATTAAACGATGCTGGGATAAAATGTCATTGGCTTCTATATAGACAGATGAGAGAAAAATTAAAGAATGATATCAAAATTAGTGATTATCAAATAAAAGAAGAAGAATTAAATGAGATTTTATGCTCAGATAAGCCCAGGATCATCTCCTGTATTTATAAAGTTTTGTTAAAATGGTACACTGAAGAGGAAGTAATTAAATTGCCTATGATAAAGTGGGCCCAGAATTTTTCACATCCAATTCCACTAGAAGTTGGGAAAGACTTTGGACCAAAGTTATTAAATATACAGCATGCTAAGATATTAAAGAAAATGTGTATAAAATGTGTTTGCGTTGGTATCTAACCCCCAGAAATTAGCTAAGATGACAAATAAGTGCTCTAACAAGTGTTGGAAGTGTGCTGTGGAGGTGGGCTCTCTATACCATATGTGGTGGTCGTGTAAAGTAGTACAGGGTTACTGGAAACAGATTCACAGACAAATTGAATTAATTTTGGGTATAAAATTTAATATGTCCCCAGAAATTTATATGTTATCGATGTGGGAGAATAACTTGGAAAAAAAAGTGGGTAAGCAATTGTTTTATATGACAACAGCCGCAAGGATAGTTATAGCTTCTAAGTGGAAAGATAATAAGATGCCATTGATAGAAGATTGGGACATAAAATTGATTGATATAATTCAAATGGATAGATTAACTTGTTCGTTACGGGGAGAGAGTAAAGAAAATTTTGTGATACAATGGGGAAAAATGTTACAATATCTCAAAAATTCATGGTATAATAGCAAAATGGTAAAAATAGATTTTTGAACAATATTTAGGGATTAGGAGGTATAGTGGAAAGAGGAATGTCACCAACTGAAATTAAGTTAAAAAATATCTGACTCTCAGATTGAAGTTGGAAGTAGGAGGAAAATAGATTTGAATTAACAAGAATTTAGAGTTTATGTAAGTTTTAATAATGTAAGTCTAATGTAATTGTCATATAAATTTGTTGGTAAGTCATGTAATTTGTATTGTTATGTAATTTGTATTGTTGTGTTAGTGTATGTGTATTATAAAAATAAAGTTTATTTTTTTAAAAAAAGCTCTCTCTTTGCAGGAGAGCTTCCCCTGGTCCTTAATCATTTTTGCGGCTCTCCTTTGAACACTCTCCAATTTGACAATATCCTTTCTGAGATGAGTCGTCTAAGTACATACAGTATTTCAGATGAGGGAGAACTCTCTGTTTGGATAATAGCATATAAAACACTTCCATCTGACAGGGTAAAGTCCTATTGCATATCACAGACTCCTGTTAGCTTAGGCTCCATCACCTTGCCTGCAATTTGTCCCTCAAATTTAAGATAGCTGGGACTGGCAATGAGGCCCAGTGGGAGGGGACATGACAGGAACAACTATACCCTGCCCTTGAGATAAATCGTATTTATTCAGCAAAAGAAATTTGTGGTTGTTATCCTTCTGCACACCCACCAAAAAATTAAGACAGAAAATGTGAAGTAACTAATCTGTGAAATGTTACCAATATTCTCAAATATTAATGTACACAGTAAACTGGCTGTAACAAAGGTTTGGCCCAGCTGATCATATTTAACACATTAATGATGATGACAATGCTGTAGCGTTTAAAAGTATCCAAAGCACTTCACATATATTAATAGGAATTTGAACTGCATAGATAATCTTGTATGAGGAGTGTCAGTATTGTTATCATCCTACTCCAGATGGGAGGCAGTCTGAAACAAAAAAAGCAGCTTGCTCATGACTGAGTAAACTCATAGTAGAGCTGAGTCTACGGTCCCTTAGGTCAGACTAAACCATCTCTCTGTGTAACTGTGAGAACCATATATATGCGGTGTATGTGTGTATGTTACAGCCAGTGTGGTGCAGTCGTCTGAGCATTAGACTATGACCCTGGAGACTAGGGTTCGATTCCCTGCTTGGTCATGGAAACCCACTGGGTGACCTTGGGCATGTCACATACTCTCAGCTCCAGAAAACCCTGTGATAGTCTTGTTGAGTCACCATAAGTCAGAAATGAATTGAAGGCATACAACAACAACAATGTGGTTCAAGATGAAACCATTTTCAAGTTACAGGTTTTACATTTAACTAATTTGGGAATACAATAACAATTATTACCACTACTACCACTACCAAATGTTTTGTTTGGGGAAAGTTTAGACACTTAATTTTTTTATACTTCATCCTCCCTACTCTGCACCCAGTAAATTCTTTTTAATGTTTCATTTCTGTCTAATGTAGAAAATGTTCAGAAAACAAATGAAGTACATCAATTTTTTTTTATGCTTTAGAAAACAATATAGGAATACCCAGATGGGGAAAAAAGTCTAATAACGCTTTCCCCCCTTTGGCTTATTAGCATACTCTTCCCTCATGGTCGCTGTGTATCTTCAAGTCATTTCTGATTTATCGTGGCAACCCTAGCACAGGGTTTTCTTGGCAAGATTTGTTCAGAGGGATTTTGCCCTTGCTTTCCTCTGAAACTGACAGAATATGACTTGTCCAAGGTCACCCAATGAGTTTCCATGGCCAAGGAGGGATTCAAACCCCGATCTCCAGTCATAGGCCATTTGCACATAAGCATGTATAGTGCTAATATTTCACTTTCAACATCCTATGGAATCCTGGGGTTTGCAGTTTAGGGAGGGGCCTCAAAGGCCTCAAAGGCCCTTCCCTAAATTGCAAACCCCAGGATTCCATAGGATGTTGAAAGTGGAATAATAGCACTATAACAAGCTAGTGCAGAAATGACAATAAATGCTCAAATCATACACCATGCACTTTCTTTTGTTACATGTTGTTATTACTGTTGTTGTGTGCCTTCCACAATATGTTGTTATTGTTGTTGTGTGTATGGTGACTCTAAGGCAAACCTGTCACAGGGTTTTCTTGGCAATATTTGTTCGGAGGGAGATTGCCTTCCTGTCGTCTGAGGCTGACAAAGTGCGAGAGAGGCCACCCAGTGGGTTTCCATGGCCAAATGCAGATTTGAACCCTGGCCTCCTAGTTTCTTAACCCAACACTCAAACCACTATACCACACTGACTCCATTGTTACATGACTATCCCACATTTCTTCCAGTGAGTTCAAGGCAGCATACATGGCTCTCCTTCTCCCCACAAGCCTGTGAAGTAGGTTAGGCTAAAACAGAGCGACTGGCCCAAGCTCACCTAGTGATTTCCATGGCTTAGTGAGGACTAGAGGCTGGACTGCCCAGCCAGACAGCAGGATCTGCATTGGATCAGCATTGCCACTAGGGTAAGTGCATCAAATGGTTCTTCCCCAAGGCTGCAGACATGTATAGTGAGAGAGAGAGTAAGGGGTATTATGTTTTTCAGTCTGCTACATTTTCCAGGTTAACATTCTCAAAACATTGAACATTAGAGGCCTGGAGACAAACATTTGAGTCATTATTTCAAATCAATGTTTAATGCCCAGCTCCCTTCTCAGTAACAGCAGCCAACCTACCTTTTCTTTTTCCTAACCAAAGTTCTTTTGTTTCAGTGTCTACTTTCCCACACCATTTTATCAACATTTCATGACATCACAGTAAGCATCTGGTGATGTCATAACAAGGCTTGGGAAGGGAGGCAGTGAAACAGCTAACCACTTCATGATGTTTCTGGTCTTGTGTAGAATACAACAAAATCCACAAAAGAGTGATACCTCTATTGGCCAGCCAATTGATCTTGTGTGTATGATACCGGAGGGTTGAAATATGACATACAGAGCAATACAAGTGGGACTTCAAAGAAAAAGTAGCTGTGTAGATGGATTCTGTTCAGTTTTCCAGGCTACAACACCCCCAGCATTAGAGTTCTTCATCCAAGCTTGCTGACACGTCTTCTTTGTGAATAGATGGTGCTGTTTTGGCTACATACAGATCAGGGTTGGGAGAATGGGTTTGCTAGTAGTATATACCTTAAACAAGAAGCTGTTCCACCTCTTCTCAGAGGTTTCCCAATGTTTATCTAGAGATACAGATATGAAGAAAGCCAGTACAGTGCACTGGTTTGAGTGTTGCACTAGGACTCTGAGATACCAGGGTTCAAATCCCCTGGTGGTCACCGGGTAACACTGGGAAAGTCACACTCCCTCAGCCTCACAGGAATTTGTTCTTTGAACAATCTTGCCAAGAAAACCCACTAATGCAGTGGTTCTCAACCTGTGAGTCCCCAGATGTTTGTGGACTTCAGCTCCCAGAAGCCCTGAGCATTGACCATAGTGGCTGGGGCTTCTGGGAGCTGAAGTCCACAAACATCTGGGGACCCACAGGTTGAGAACCACTGCACTAACGGATTCACCTTAACTCTGTTACAGGTCAGAAGCTATTTGAAAGCCCACAACACATACACATCCCTACTCACTCACATATTTAGGACTTTTGGCCACACTGGTTGGTGTCTTCTGGGAGCTGCGTTCGAAAAAATAACTTTCCCCACGCTCTCTTGTTAGAGGGCAACTAAGTCTGCAGAGTCAACCCCCTCCCCCAAATACCCTCAGCCCTCCCAGAACAACACAACACGACTCCTTTCGGGTCTGACACCTTTTGGCCGCTACTTTTTACTGTCCTTCCTTCTCAGCATCAAGGCAGGGGAGGGGGAGAAACCTCCCGGCAAAGGGGGAAGATGGGGGGAGGGCGGACCGGGGGAGCCCCACTGGCTGCTCCCGCCTTGGCGCACAAAGGGCGTCCCCGCCGGAGCGCGGGCCGGGGTTTCCCTCCGAGCCATTTTCTGCTCCTCTTCACACTCGCTGCCTCCCGTGAAGCGGCTCTCCTCCGACTGGCTGCGAGTTCTCAAATATTTACCCGCGCCGGGAGGACACGCCGCCGCCGCCGCCGCCGCCGCCGCCACGCCTTGACTGGCTCGGAATTCGCTCCACAGCCAAGAAGAGCGCGGCGGCGCGGGTGTGCGTCGTCTATAAACAAAGCTCTTCAGTGCCTGCGCTACCTGGAAGAGTTGGTTCCCTTGGAGTTTATTCACCCGCCAGGAATCCACGACGGCCAGGGAGGGAGGCCCTCTCCCAGAGGGAGCCAACGGAGGGAGGGAGGGAGAGGACCCGCCTGGTTGCTTCCCTCGGCTGCCAAGGAGCGCTGACGGACACTCTCCCGGTGAACCTGCCTGCGGTCATGTTGGCAGCGGGGCTGGAACAGGAAGTTAGCATTGTAAACTGGGGGCCCTTTCAAGTTCTGACAAATTCCGCAAACAAACGGAGCTCTGTGTGTGTACACAGGCACGTGGGGCGGCGGGAGGGCGGGAGAGGCTCGCTCGCTCCGCCAGGCCTTGGATCCCCAGCCGCCTTTCACGCGTCTGAGCAGATTCGGGCACCCGCGAAGCTGTTGGCGCCCGAGGACGACCCACAGGGGTGAGGGTGAGGACGTCCAACTGCCCCGGCGACCCTCCTTCTTTCTGCCCCGACGACG
Source organism: Iguana delicatissima (assembly GCA_948472985.1). Classification (NCBI taxonomy): domain Eukaryota; kingdom Metazoa; phylum Chordata; class Lepidosauria; order Squamata; family Iguanidae; genus Iguana; species Iguana delicatissima. The sequence goes on from CAOKZL010000678.1 coordinate 435,725, forward strand.
GTGGGCCTGGCTGCGGGTGTCGCTTGGCCGAAGGCGAGACCGGGCCAGGCGGAGTGAGAAGCAGATGCGCTCAAAATGTCCAGCTGCTCTTCCAGCAGCTGCGGGTGGGCCACGGTGGAGCCAATTCCCGCCTTCACCAGGCCTATTTTAGCAGCCCCAGAGACAGCTTAATGGGGGATGTCTCTCCCTAGCCACCTCATCTCTTCTTTGGCTTGTGGAAGGCCTCCCAGTTCTTGAAGCACGTGGACACTGGAAACATTCTTTGCGGAACTTGGCCACTGTTGTGTCCATTTTATAGATGGGCACTTGGAAGTGAGAGAAACGGGGATTTATTTTGGCCAAGGGCACACAAGGAGCCCATGAAGTAGGTGGGACCTGAAGGGGCTCTCTGTCCTTGAATTTGTCCCTTGAAGTCGTTTCTGACTTATGATGACCCTGAGGCAAACCTATCATGGAGTTTTCTTGACAGGATTTGTTCAGAGAGGATTTGCCTTTGCCTTCCTGTTGATCACCCCTGTGGTCTCTTCAAGCTCTGTGATTCCATAATTCCTCTGAGGCTGAGAGAATGTGAGTTGCCCAAGGACACCCTGTGGGTTTGCATGGGCGATCACCAATTTGGACCCTGGTCTCCAGGGCTGTAGTCCAGTGCTCAAACTGCTATACCACATTGGCTCCTGTGCCTGTGAATACTTTTTTTTTCCTGGAGGGAAATTTCTTGTTCTCAAGAAAGGTGCCTTTGTTTACCACTGGGGGTACCTCCAGACAAGGCTTTCGTTGTGTGACCTCTTCACCTTGTGGTGCATTCCATCTGCAATTCCTTAGTGTTTTCCTACTAAATGTTTTTTTCCTGACACACATCTCTTAAGGAAGGAAGGATGGGATAGCTACACATTGTCTTCTAATTGGTGCCCCTGGGGGCCCTCCATCTAGAAGCACCTCAAGGAGGAGGAGCTGCGCCTGACATCCTTGTGTCCACGTGGCATTTATTCTGATGAGGAACATCTTCTGTGAAGAACTTCAAACTGTGAACTGCTTGCTTGGAAGCCATTAATAGGAAATGGAGCAGCTGCTGGATCCCATGTGTTGCTCTGCTGCCTGTACCTCTATAAACCTTTCCTCTTCCAACTGTTTCCAGCTGCTTCACCCACAGCTGCTACATCGAGAGAGATTTTAGAAGCAGGACTGCACTCTTTTCCTCTGTAACTATCTGCAGAATGTGATGTTGCTGGCAGCCCCACGTCCTTTGTAGAGAGGCTGGACCTAGGTAACAAGAGGGACGTCTCCCAAGGAACCATCAGAAGAATCAAACAGAAAAGAAAAGACCAGGAAAGGTAACCTTAGGAATGATCTAAGTCAGTGGTTCTCAACCTGTGGGTCCCCAGATGTTTGTGGACTTCAGCTTCCAGAAGCTCTGAGCATTGACCATAGTGGCTGGGGCTTCTGGGAGCTGAAGTCCATGAACATCTGGGGACCCACAGGTTGAGAACCACTGATCTAAGTGTTTAGTCCTGTACTTGCTCAACTTCTGCTTAAGGGCCAGAACAACTGGGAAACCAGTCCTCTAAAAATGCACTTGATCACCTTTCAGCTACTGTTTGAAATATCTGTCTGTCTGTCTTACTGGCATTCATTTTCTTATGATGAATTCATCACTCGCCAGCTCCTTTTTTGTCCTAACTTGATTATTTGCTGCACACATATGACGCAACATTGGATAGGGAAGCTGTTCAGTTGTTGGTTCCTATCAGTGATGTTCTGTATGGAAAGAAGGAGACCCCCGATTGCTTGCTTTGTTTGATACTCTAGTAGGAGAAACAATATCCACTGGAACAGTTGGTGCCTACAGGGGGGAGAAAGACAGTTGCTGAAATGGTCCCTCTTTGAAATCCTAATTTTATGAAGACTGTCTGGTAGGAGCAAACATATTCAGGGGTAGCCATATTGACCATGAAGCAAAATACAACAAAAGCCCAAATCCACAAAAGAGTAATGTACAAAATGTACAAAAAAATGTACAAAATACATCATGCAAGCCTTTGGAGCTTCACTGGCCTCTTCATCAGGCAAAGATGTTAGAAATCATACAGGAGAGGAAAAGCGATGCCTACTAGAGTCAGAGGCCTACATCTTGTCTCAGATGTTATTCTGTTATCAGTTAAGATGACCTAGCAAGGTCTCTGCAGGAAGAGGCCACTCCCCTTCTTGCCCGTGTCCCGGCAGGGATAAAGGGTAATGAATTTTTGTGTGTGTGGATTTCATATTCTTTTGTATTTTGCTGCATGGCTGACATGCCTACCTCTGAATATGTTTCCTGGATTTGAAGAACAAGATTTTACTGAAACAGGGCAAACTATAAGAAGAGGGGCTTAACTCTGTGAGGTTTTACCTCCAACGAAAGTAAACCTTTCATCTGGACTATAGTTGGAAAGTTTTACCCATACAGCACCTAAAAGTTTTCCCAGCTCTAACAGTATAGGAAGGGGCCTAAACACCCTAAAGGTACTAGATCCCATCTGATCTTAGAAGCATAGCAACAATTTCCAGGTGCTTGTAGGCTGTCTTTCAGAGGAAGGAACTACAAAACCATGTCTGAGTATTCCTTGCCTAAAAACACTCTGTGATATTCATGGGGTCCCCATAAGTCAATAGGCAACTTGAAAGCGTGTGCACACACACAACAGTACAGGGACTTCTTGAAAGATTCAGTGTTCTCTGCATAAGAAAGGGGCAGTTAGCTTTGCACAAGGCAGAGACAGCCTGGATCTCAAGGGAAGTTACTTTTTTGTTGCTAATGGAGTTAACATTTTATTACTTTCTCATTATTGCCCTTTGTCCCTGGTCCTCACATGGCCAAGAAGGGGAGTGGCCTCTACCTGCATTGAGATCTTTCAATACTAATATAACAGACAACAAAGTAAAATCTGAGGCAAAAGGTAGGCCTGTGGCTCTGATAGCATTTTTCTTCTGTATGATTTTTCACATCCTTTGCCTGATGAAGAAACCAGTGAAGCTTTGAAAGGTTGCATGATGTATTCTGTGCAATTTGGTTGGCCAATAAAGGTATCACTCTTTAATAGGACCAAAGGAAGCTATCCAGTTAGCTATATCAGAGCCCTGGTCCAACTATTACAGAGACTGACAGTAGTTCCCTGAGGTTTTAGAAAACAGTCTTTCTAGGCCGTATCTGGAGATGTCAAGGATTCAATCTGGGATCTTGCACATGTAAATGAAGCACTGCGCTACTAAGCTATCGCCCTTCTCCATACAATCCTTGGATTTGCTATATGATGGTGACCACTAGGCAAAATCTACCAATTCTTCTTACGAAGAACTGAGGCTCTTATGAAATTGCCAACTGGGAATTAAGTGTGTGAAGGCACATGCCCAGATTTCAATTCTATGGGTTTAACTACCCATTAAGAAGAGGAGATACCAGTTTGTAGAACTGGAGGTCTTACCATGATTAATCAATGTAGACATGTTAGCAAACACATGTGTCTAGGCCATATGAAGGCAGCTGGAAACAAGCTTAAGAGCATAATGAAAGAGTTAACAAAGCCAGAAAGATGAAAAGGAAATTGCAACAGCTGAAATGATATCACATTGATCAAGCGGGGCATCATGCAGCCCTCCACATGTAGGACTTAATTCCAGGCATTAGCCATCATTGGCACTACTGGCTAGGTTGCTGGGGCTTGCAGTCCAGCATCTGGAGGGCCACTGCTCTAGCTAGTCAGTGAGACGACAAGGTGTGTAAACCTGGACCAAAGGCAGAAATGCTGCTTTGGTGTGGGGATGCTAGTCTATCATGCTGTGGTGTCTTGAATGTTAGATTCGGTGATGGAAACCCATTGGGTGACCATGGGAAGACACACTCTCTCAGACTTAAAAGACAGCAATAAATCTTGTATAAATCTTGCCAAGAAAATGCTAAGATAGGATTTGGCAAATGTTGGAATCAACATGAAGGCACATAACAACAACAGTAGCAATGCTGGCCTACTGGTGCCACCCTTATTTTACTGCTAACAGAAAATAAAGATTTGGTTAACATTTGATGTCTTGCTTGGACCAAGAGCATTCCAAACAACTCTCCTCTCAAATCTCATTGGATTTACCATAAATCTTCTGTGTAGGATGACAATATGGATCTGAAACTATTAAGGACTGAAAAAAGGGCATTTTCTCATCCCTTTTTCTTGTCTTTTAGTTCCTGCCCGTATTCTGTTGCCAACATGCAGAAGCTAAGGATTGTTTCCTTGTGGGCTCAGTGCTAATCCTGGTCAGGGTTTCATGAAAAGCCAACTCACTTTGACCAGCAGGTTCAGCCTAGTGAAGCCTAGTGCTCGGAAATGTAGCAATGGGAGTTATTTGTTAGGGGACAGGAACCCAAATGTCACTGATAGAAGAAAGAGTTTCATGGAGAAAGTGAGACCAGTGTTTGATTCTGTCCCTCTCTTCCCCCTCTTCCATTCCTGGCCTCCATTTCTGTTTGGCTGGTCAAAGGGTCTGATTGTGTGAGAACAGCCTCTTCTTGCAGCTTGCTTAGGGTGGGAGGAAAGATGCCAGAATGGGGGCAGGAGATGGGACAACATAGAGAGGACTGTGCAACAGCTGATCTCATATGAGGAAGCAAAGAAGGATAATTGAAGAACGTGCGTACTACTTACTTATTATCAATGGTGTATCATCACAGGCATATCTGTCTGTCCATCCATCTCTGTCCTCAGTGCTGCGATATGTAGCTTGCAACGTATCCTGTCTCATGAATAACACTGCCCTGGTGTTAGTGTCCTTGTGACTCCAAGCAAACAATGTTACTTCCATTCTAAAAATGAGGCTCTGAGTGTGGTGGAGAGAGAGGGGGATTTGATAGAGAGAAAGTTTTTTATTTCCAGCATATCTGAACTTCTCTACTTCAGTTGATTCTAGGTCAGACATCAACAGGTGCTCCGCAGCTTCTAAAGAAACATTTTCAGGTTGGACTGAGTTCAAAGAAAAGGCATTGGAGAAATCGTTGTGGACTTGAAATGGAAGATTTTTGAAGAAAATTGGCAGAAAATCCTAGAGAATAAAAGGCTGAGGTGGTATGTCATACATCTTTGTTCTTTTCCCAATAACTTTAAAAACAGTAATTGCATTGTTATTATTCAGTTATTTTCAGAGTTCCCAGACATCTTTCTCCAAATGAAGAAAGCAGAAATCTAGGACTGGAAGTCATCTCCAAGATCGTCTAGACCATCCTTGTCAACGCAGGAAATTTTCTCCTACAGTTCCTCAGTGAAGACTCCATGCAGTCTCTGCTTTAAAATCTCAAATGAAGAAGAAGCTACCACCTTCTGCAGAAGTCTTTCCATTTTTAACATCTTGTACCATCAAGAGGCTCTTACTAATATTTCATCAAAATCTTTTAGGGGTAGGAGGTTTAATTGAATAAATTAATCCAAGGCTTCCCCTTTGGAAAACAGCAGCAACAATAACAGCATCACGCCCTCCTTCATCCTTTACATGACGGCCCTTCAAATCTTTGAAGAGTGCTGTCAGATCAATACTTAATAGTCTCTTCTCCATGATAAACATGACTGTTCTTTTAACCTTTCATCACAAAATGGAGTTTCCAGGACCTGTAGTATCTTTGTCACCCTCCTCTGGATCTTTGGCATGTCTGTTGTGCGAAGATCTCATTTTCCTAGCATTCAAACCCCAATATTAGGAGGAATTGTGACATCCTTCACAGCAGCCAAGCATCTGTTTTGGTTGTAACTGTGGTGTGGCATGGGGCTACATGGTCACAAAAACCTACGGGCTCATATCTGTAACAATGCATTCATCACTGCCAGTATGGCTGTGACTTTTTAAAAACTTATGTGTAGACAATTATTTTACTTTTAAAAAGGCTGAGGGGAGAATCTTAGAGGCGAAATATTCCTAGACTTTATCATTCAGTATAGTTCTACATACAAGAGGACAGAGATGTAGAAATGAAAGAAGCCCGGTGTCTGCACAGTGGTATCTGAAAATCAATGGAAACAGGATGCCTGGCTTGGCCTGATCAAGGAGGGGCTTTCTCCATTCTTCTTTTCTTCAAGCAAGTGCAGAAAAATTCACTCTATCTGTACTCACATTCCCGCTATTTTGCAAAAATGTTGCTTCACCCATTTTTAAATCTACTGTTTGGAGAGCTGTGTCCTCTCTTCCTGCAGTTCATACCATCAACAGATATGGCTCGATATGATCAACATCTCCATGCATCAAGTAAGTTGTGGTGGTGGTGGTGTGCTTTCTAGTCACTTCTGACTTATGGCAACCCTAAAGTGAATGTGTTAAGGGATTTTCTTGGCAAGATTTGTTTAGAGAGGGCTCATTGTTGGCTTCCTGTGAGGCTGAGAATATGTGACTTGCCCAAGGTCATCCAGTGTGTTTCCATGGCTTTGGACCCTAGATTCCCAGAGTCCTAGTCCAGCACTTAAACCATCACACCATGTTGGGTCTCTCATCAAGTAAGACAAAAGGCTTTATTCCCCATTCACCTAAACAAATACACATTATAGATGTTACACTGGCAGAAATTACAGTCAGCCCTCCATGTTTGCGGGTCTGACATTCATGGATTTGATTATTTGTGAGTTTCTCCAACGCCTACTCCTCTACTTTAGGTGCTTCTTTTCCAGGGGAACCTTCCCTCTCAGCATTTCTAGTCAGGCTGTGCAGTCCTTTAAAAACCTGCCTCTGGTCTTCCTCTTCCTTCACCAACCACTGCCTGGCCAGCTAAGGATGAGTCACAGTCCAGTTTCTCAGTGCCACAGACCTGCTCTTGATGCCCTCACACACCCCTAAGGAAGGAGATGAGCAAGAGAGAGGCCCCGTGCCTACCCCTCCCTATCCTTCACCTGGTTTGGACCCTGGGTGCACCTCCATGCCTCAGACCTCTTCCTGCAGAAACACACACATTTTGGTATTTGTGATTTTTTTTTCACTTTTCCAATGGTTCTGCACCCCTAACCCTAGCAAATATGAAGGGGCAACTGTACCAGTCTTTTCTTTCACTCAGCCGTTTATTCACTCAGTCACTCACCTTTGCAAGTGAGATGTCATAGGCCAGCACTTAGAAAAGTTGGCTTTTGTTAAGTTACTGCTCCCAGAATCCCCCAAGTGCTGATGGAAATACCCATTTAGCATCTGTCCTGCTTGGCAGCTTCGATGTAGTTCTGACTGGCCACTCCTGGAAATGGAATCCTAGATAAGGTAGCTCTTCCTTTGATGCAGCAAGGTTGCTGTTATGTTCAGTCTTGGGTGGAAGCTTTGTTGTTTTGCCAGGAATTGTGGGAATTTGGTATACAGCAAGAAAACCAGTGCTCTCTGTTTTCATTCATGCATTCTATATGCAACTATCTTCATATCAGAAACAGGATGTCTGTACAGCTGATATAACTTCTTGACTGAATATACTGAAGTTCCGTCTGTGCTTTGCTGTCTGCTGAGATTTTGACCCAGGGTCAAACAATGCACCCGCTGAAAATTCTCAATAGTAGTGAATCAAGTATTGAGCATCTTCCATTTTCATTTGTTTTTTTTGAAAGGTGACTCTTCTGTGTTTCATGGGAACAAATTGCACAGGAGATACTTATCAGTGCTTTCAGGATTGTTGGTAGTAAGAGGAGAGGTATGCTAGAGTTGTTCTAGTGTTGTATATCTGCCTGCCATTGGTTCAGCTGGGGTTTGTGATAAGAAAAAAAAATAGTTTTAGCTAGCAGTCCTGTACCTCGGCGTAAGCCTCATTCAGCTTAATAGGACTTACATCTGAGTAGAAATAGAGTTGTGCTGTGAGGCCTCAGTATAGGCAATGTCAGCTACAGGTACGTGGCAGTCTTCAACTATAGCTGTTTGTTTTGACAAGTTGCTCAGGGTTTCATTGAATGTGTTAAATTGTAATATCTATGTAACACAAGAGATAGCGACTTTGGTGGTGCTGAGGCCAGCCTCCTGCTGTGAGATGCACCTTCCCCTTGCCATGGGATGCCACTGAAATTTGGAAGTGACCAGAAATCCACTTCTGATTTGAATAAGCAACACCACATTTTTGTTGTTTTTTAAATATCTTCCATAAGACAGATGCTTTGTTTTACAGGAAGATCACACTTCCTGTGGGCTTCTGGGCACAAGAGTGTCCTTGTTCTTAGCCAGTTTGTAAAGAATTAAATCAGCAGTTGTGGTGCTGTTGGTAGGTGCTCCATGGCTGCAAAAAAGAGATGGGAAGGGATTGCATGCAGACTCTGGAGTGCAGGTTGCCAGCATCTCTTGTAAAAGAAACCATAGTGCCTCACAAGATGGAAGTTACATTGCACAACCATACACTCTTCAACTTTACTACCAAAATCAGGTTCTTATGAAGGTTCCATGGTTTCTAGCCTGCTGATGAAGAGAAATGCCAGGTTGTGCCGTAGGTGGAAACAAACAAACATCCTCCCCTCCCTAGATGTCTCCCACATGCTCTTCAAACTGATACATTTATGTGGCAGTGATTCTGAACAAGAAGAAAATTACAGTCTCCTTGTATTTTACAAGAATCCCCATTCTTCCTGCTTTCTCATTCCTGGCAAGGAGAGCAGTTTGTGTTTAAAATCCTTCAGTTTCAATAGATGCAAAACATTTCTAGAGCATTTGCAAAAATTGTGGTTTTGTAGGGTTTTTTTTTTTTTTTAAATACATACTCCCTGATAGCAAACAAAGTCACATCGGATGCTAGCCCAGAATCCTTCTTCTCATTTCCAACTGGCAATTGTAGAGACAAAAGGGGCTTTTGTGGAACATAAATGTCAGCCAAGGCCTCCCAAGCGCCCCTCTGGTGCTGAAAGAGTTAACCTGGCACCCTCCCCAGTTCTCTACCAGGGAGTAGCTCCGTTAATTGGCCAGGCCTCTCTTGTACGATCCATCACCGAAGGGGAAACACGGGATAGATGGGGGTAATAACAACAAAGTCTCTGCTAATTTGGGAAAATTGCTCTGATTTGGGAAAATGACAGTGTTTTCCCCTCAGGTGATTGACGAGCTTTGGAAAAGGGAGGCTTTTTGGGCCCACTGCCTGTTTGTGTGGCATTCCACTGCTGGCTGCTGTGCTCCGCTCTGCTCTGCTGCCTCTCTCTGCTCTTAGTTGGCAGGGGCGAAGGCAGGGGCACTCGGAAGCCAAGGAGACATTGACATCATCTTTGGAAAAGTCTCCTTCCAAGTGCTGCTGAAGTCGTTCTTCTCCACCCTCTGCTCGGCTTCCTATCTGTGGCCTCAGACCTTCTTCTGAAAGCTGAACATCCTTTCCTTCCCTCCCTGAGGTGTCAGAAGCTGGCTGCTGGAAAGGAACCAGGCCTGTTTAGTCTAAGGAAAGAACTATAGGTCTGTAGCCAAATCTTTGCCCCTGGCATCCTGGCTGTGTCTGGAAGGGCTCCCTCACCTGCACTCCTCTATACGCAAAGCTTGCAAGGGTTACTTTTTGGGACAATCACTCTCAGATTCCCCAAACCAGCACAGTTCTGGCCATGTTGGCTGGTGAATTCTGAAACTTGCAGTAAAAAAACAAAACCCCACCCCCTTTATCAAGCTCTCCATATATTTGTTGTTTAATTGCTCCCAAGTCAACTTCAACTTTTGGCGACCGTATGAATGAAAGCCCTTCAGGTGTTTTCCCTGTTCTCAACAGCCTTGCTTCTTCATTACAGACTCAGTCAAGGGCCATTTCTGCACTACACTGTTGTAGTGCTGTTATTCTACTTCCAATCACCTATGGAATCCTGGAGTTTGCAGTTTAGGGAGGGGCCTTTAGAATTCTCAGCCAGAGAGCGCTTTGGCCTCAGTAAACTACAAACCCCAGAATTCTACAGGATGTTGAAAGTGGAATAATAGCACTATAACAGTGTAGTGCAGAAATGGCCAAAGATAGAGGTTGCTGTATTGCAATATTACAGTATTCCTCAAATCTGGCCAATTTTTTCTAATTAATGTTTAAATTGTGTAAATTACTTAAATTTGCATTGTAATTATGAAAATTCAAGACCTTAATTGTTGCATTTTTCCACTATGTTTCAACCTTCACATTACTACTACTACTACTACTACTACTATAGTTACAACTGGTCTGAGAGAACCAGTACAGAGGAATGTTTATTGTGCAAAAAGCCCCAAGATCAAATCTCTGCCTGGTCAAAGAATTTATCATGTGATCTTAGGCCATCACTCCCTCTCAGCAAACCTACCTCACAGGTCCCTTGTTGCTTCTTATACTTCAGCTGTCACAGCACTCATTCTCCTTTCCCTCTTAGTCCCTCCTTCGCATCACCTTGGGTGCTTGTTGTACCCTCAGTCCTGTGCTGGCAGTGTACAAAGGCTTCACCACTGTGTAATCAGCAGTAACTAGCAAACAGCATTTGTTAAAGCAGTCCAAAAGCAGTCCAGAGCTACTGAGTTTGAATTTACCAGAGTCCAGGGAGAGAGTGTCCACAAGCAGAATCTATAGTCCAGGCAAAGGTCCAAGGTCCAAAAAACACAAGCAGAGAATGCAAGAGTCAGCAAGGCTGTCACCACCAATGGAATCAATAGATTCCAGCGGCTTTCTGCTGTCCTGACCTCTGATTATATAGTCTCAGTATCCTGGCCAGTTGTGGCCTAATTAACAAGCTCTCTCTTTTCCACCTGCACAGGCTGCCATAAGTACTGTCCCTCTCATGTCTCTAGGGCATGGCTGTTGGGAAGAGTCCTGTCTGGGTCTTGGGTCCGGGGCATGACACATCCGTCCCTTGCTTTATGCATTCCATCACTCAAACCACCCACTTTCCCGCCTCTCCTTTGCTTCGCTTCACCTCACATCTTCACAATGCATCCTGTCCTTGCTTCTTGCAAGCTGCTGTTGCAGCTGTCATCCACATTTCCTCCTTTCCCTTCTCCTCGCTCCTCCTCACTCTCTTGCTCACCTTTCTTTGTACCCTTGCATGTGTCCCTCCTTTGCTTCTTGTACACTGACACCACTCTCTCTCTCTTTTCCTTCTGCTATTTCCTTCCCTCACCTCATATCCTTCCAGTGTGCCCCTTCTTTGTTTCTTACACTCCACCACTTACACAACTTAGTCTTCCTTTCCCCTGGCTCCCTCCCTCACCTCGCAGTTCACGCTTCTTTTACTTCTTGCACTGTGCCACTCGTGCTGCTCCCTCTCCCTTGTTTTCCTTCCTATTCTCCCCTGCCTGACAGTGCACCCTTGTCCTGAACTCCCTTTTGCTTCGTGCACTCCCATTTCTCACACTCCTTTCCCCTCCTACTCCCCCCTCTCCCCCATGCTTTCACAATGTGCCTCATCCTTGCTTCTTGCATTCGACTACTTGCACCCCTCTCTCTCTCTTCCTTTTCACCCAAAAGGCAGGGATAGAATGTTTCATGCAGAATAGTTTCACAGAACAGTGCCTCCACATTTTGTCCCATATCTTGGCTTCCTCAAGGGCTAGAGACTTCTATTTAAAAAGTTTGGAATCTGAGTGAGACTGATGACCCAAACCAGCACCATGTCACACACCTAGGATCTGGGTAAAATCTGACCAGAACTGGGATATGGAAACTGTAGCTGGTACATTCTCATCCTGTCTGTCTGTCTGTCTGTCTGTCTGTCTGTCTGTCTGTCTGTCTCTCTCTTCTCCCTTCATGTCCCTCTCTCCTACAGCCTCTATGGCAGGGACAGGAGTGTCTTTGGTCTTCCAGATCTTGTTGATCTATAACATTCAGTAGCTTTAGCCAGCATAGCCAATGGGGAGGGATGCTGGGAGCTGCAGTTCAGAAACATCTGGAGGGCCACACAATTCCCTGCACTGCTGGATTGACTGTTTTATAATTGTAATGCCCTCTCTGCAGTGCCATAAAACATGGAAGGGGGGAATTGGTAGGCATTATCAGGCTTACCCTTTCACATTTCACTGCAGCCTGCTGTGAATATGTCACACTCAGTAAACGTTCAAAGGCCAGTTCTTGGCTACCTTCAAAGTTAAATAGTAAGAACATTTATTTTAGGAGCCTTTCTGTGAAAATATTTTGTCTGTCCCTGCTACCTCATAGCAATGCAGCAGGGAAAGTACGGAAATTCCATTTAGACTGGTAAAGTTTGCCATGCCAGCCACAGTGAGAATGTGTAAATGTTTGCTGACTATAATTTGTGCATTCTTCTGAGCCCAAGAAGTAAGAGGTCAGAGAGTTTAGGGCCAGCTCTACTATTAGGCTAAGTGAGGCAACTGCTGTTGTTGCAGGGGCAGGGGCAGGGGCAGTTTCAGCAGCCACAGCTGCAAATACCTTTGCCATTTTACCTGATCACCCAGTTAGTCCTGTGTTGGAGGTGAGAGCTATGTGATCCATATGACCTGTCTTGCAACTGGCTTGCTGCCTTTAGCTATGTTTTTATAATCCTGCTCTGTCGCCAGTATTGAAAACGGATTCAACCACCAGTCCCGCTAGCTTCTGTGCATGGTCATGGGAGAGGGGTGCCATCTTGCCCTTTACCTCAGGCAGCAAAATATCTTAACCATACATGGTTGCATGTATAAAATGTGAAGCCTTCAATTCAGATGTCATCTCAGCCACAAGTTCAGCAAGTAGTCTTGGGCAATTTTATAGCCCTGCCTAGGTAAAGATGCATCATTGAATACCAACGTCAGGATCATCCATATTTCCAATTTCTAGGTATGGTTGTGAAAAGTGAACAGTGAAGAAAGCTGACAGGAAGAGAGTTAGCTCATTTTAAATGTGGTGCCGGAAAAAGTACTACATCATGGACTGTCAAAAAGACAAATTAATGGGTCTGAGAGCAAATCAAGCCTGAATGCTCCCTAGGAGCCAAAATGACTGAACTGAGACTCTTGTATTTTGGACATATCATGAGATGACATGACTCATTAGAAAAGACAGTAATGCCTGGTAAACTAGAAGGCAGTTGGAAAAGAGGAAGACTGCACTACAAGTGAGTAGGATCAACCAAGGAAGCCACGGTCAGGTTTACAGGACCTAAGCAGGCTGATGCTGACAGGGACTTGCAGATCTCCCACTGATGTGGTCACTATAAGTCAAAGCTGATTTAACAGCAATTAACAACAACTACATGATTACGATTACTGGAGATAGTACAGTAAGCCATGCAGATGCTTGATAATCTCACTAAATTTATTTGGGGCCAGACTCTCACCTCTGACTAGGGCCGTTTCTGCACTACAGTGTTATAGTGCTGTCATCCCACTTTCAACATCCTGTGAAATTCTGGGGTGTGTAGTTTCCTGAGGCCAAAGAGCTCTCTGACTGAGAATTCTAAATGCCCCTCCCTAAACTGCAAACCCCAAGATTCCAGAGGATGCTGAAAGTGGAATAATAGCACTATAACAGTGTAGTGCAGAAATGGTGTTGGTTGGCCTGTTAACTGGCCTTGGCTTTCCAGCAGAGACCTTTTCTATTGCCTGCCTCCTGGCCTCTTTAAATGAAGACGATCAGGTGTGAAGATGGGGGCTTCTGCAAGCCAAGCAAGCCAATTGGACTATGGGACTTTTCCATAAAGATACAGCCTACCTCTACATCTACCTCTCAGGCAAGACTTGTTTTTAACAGGGAGGAAAATTCAGTCACACAGTCCCCACTCCCCGTCCCCCACTTGCAGTCTAACGCCTGATTTTTCATTGCCTCATCTGCTTCTTGTGAGAGGAAGGGTTAAGTGTTCCAAGAGGAGAGCCAAGAGGGAGAGGTGAGATGCTGGCATGGGGAAAATGACAGCTGGAACAACAAGGAGTGGTTTGGCAATGCAATCCTATAAAAATCTCTTCAGAAATTAACCCCAAAGAGTTCACTGGGGCTTATCCCCAGGTGAACAGGTACAGGATTGCACTTTGCGTAAACAACAGTGCAGCCTCAGTCCAGAAGTAGCAGCCGAGCTGGTCAAATCCCTGGCATTCTCTGAGAGAAGGCAGCCAGCCTGAGCCGCAACAGAAGCTCGTTTCTTTAAAACATTTTAAACCACCTTTCCAAACCTCAGGCCAGCTTACAAAACAGGCAGCGAAAACACAATATAAAACTTAGACAGAAAAAAAATATGTATAACACAGCATTCTCTGAAAAGGCTAAAAGGAGTGGCTGGCAAGACCAAAGGCCAAATGGAAAAGATGTGCCTTGCAGCTCCTCCTAAAAGCCAGCAGGGAAGGGGGACAAAGTACCTCAGGAAGCGGGTGGGGAGGCAAATCACTTTTCAGCCTTGGAAGAAATTATGTAAAGGCTTTGCTTCTAGCTGTGCTTGCCTCATGCAAAGTTGAAACATGAAGCAGGCTCGAATGAAAGGACAGAGGTTGATAACTGAGGGAGGGAAAGGCAGCCGAATTGTGCTGGCCCAGCCAGGCCTTTAAAGCAGGGCCTCTGCCTCTGACAGATATTTTGGACTACAGTTCCCATAATCCTTTCCATTGGCCATGGCAGGTGGGACTGGTGGGAGCTCTAGGCCCAATAGAGTTGCCAGGTAGGGATCTCCCCATGCCCTGAGGTTTCTAGGCCAAAAGCTGAGACTGCAGGTAGACTCTGGTGGTATCATTAAGTGCTGTGCATTAAGTACTAACCTCAGTTGCTCACAGCTTGTTATCACACACGCATGTGCGCACATGCACAGAGAGAGAGAACACATTTTGCTGTTTGGAAATTAAAACACAAGTCTTAGTGGCTGTTTCCAGATCAAGGTGAAATAAGATTGTTTCTTTTCACTTGAGATAGGATAAGAACACGTAGTTTAGGCTACTTGCTTCTAGCTAGAAGGTCGATGCAGATCAGATCAGATCAGATCAGAGAGTGAGTCCTGACACCACAGTGACTAGGGCCATTTCCGCATTAAACTGTTATAGTGTTATTATTCCGCTATCAACATCCTATGGAATCCTGGGTTTGCCAAAGGCCCCTCCCTAAACTGCAAACCCCAAGGTTCCATAGGATGTTGAAAGCAGAATAATAACTCTATAACAATCTAGTGCGAAAATGGCACAGGAGAAAAGGAAGGAGCTAACTAAGTAAATACACAAACACTTGAAGATTCTTCGGAAATTGCAACAACAAATCAACTAAGGCCATTTCCCTCATACACTATTATAGTGCAGTTATTCCACTTTCAACCTCCTGTGGAATTCTGGGGTTTGTAATTTGCTGAGGCCAAAGAGATCTCTGGCTGAGAGTTCTAAGTGCCCCTCACTAAACTGTAAACCCCAGGATTCCACAGGGGGTTGAAAGTGGAATAATAGCACTGTAGCAGTGTAGTGTGGAAATATTCTAAGCCTTCCAGATTGTAGCAAGCTGCTGCTCTGTTAGCTGAGCTGTAGATGTGCACATGGCCCTTTCCCCTTGCTCAGAGCTGAGCCCCCCGAAACTGGAGAATTTACACCCTCATCTCCTGCTTGGAGATGGCCCACGAAAACTGGGAATCCTAAGCCTCAAATATTTGAAAGGCCAAATATTCCCTGCTCGTCTTTTCAAGATTAATCACACCAGAACTTTGAACTGGAAATATATGGAAACATATCGGCAGCAGTCAGAGCAACTGAGATTCTGTAGGTGATGTAGCCATCTGTATCTTTCAGTATCCATACAATGTATGCAGCCACATTCCATATCCTCCCACATTTGACAGTGTGAAAAGTATGGCCAAGCAGCTTCACAGTGTGGTCAGGATGGCTAAAATTATTAATGAGGAAGAACACAAACACTAGGAGAGGCTTAAGCAGTTTCATTTTGCCTGAACCTACTGGGAAGGGCAAGATTCTTCTTTCTTCACCTGTTTCCCCTAATGAGTTAAGTGAGTGCAGGCTACTTTTGCATTTTGAACTGAGTTTATAACAATTGGAGTAAGTTGAGGACAAAGGGAGAAGGGGAAGAAGATGAGAGAAACTGGGACATTTTAAAAGTAGCTGAAAAATTAATTAATCAGGACTATCCCTGCTAAACTGGGACAGGTGGGATGAAATTCTGTAGTAATTAAAGCCTCTGGGTCATGTGAGCTCCATCAGTCCAAAGGTGGAAATTGTGCAGCCTTTCATATGGTGTTGGACTGCAAGCCCAAGCAATCCTTGCCAGCATATTGCATGGTGAGGAATGCTGGGATTTGCAATCCAGCCCAGTCTTGAGGGCCACACGATTCCCACTCCTGCATTCAATCATTTTTGAAGATTACAAAAACAAGGGCCAGTATTGCCTGGTCCTCTCCTATCAACACTCCTGAAATGATTATTCTTTGTTTATTTATTGATGAATATTTGGCCAGGCCAAGCCAAGGCAAGCAATTGGGATGTTGGACTAGTACTCCGGGAGTCCAGGTTTCAATTCCCCACTCAGCTATGGAAACCCACTGGGTGACTTTGTGACTTACCCAAAGTAAGTCTCAAGTAGGTCACACTCTTTCAGCCTCAGAGAAGGGCAATGGCAAACTTCCTCTGAATAAAACTTGCTAAGAATTCCCTATGAAAAGGTTGCCATGCATTGGAGTTGACTTGAAGGCATATAACAACAGCAAAATGATGAGGCTCTGGAGGGAAAAGCAGTAAACTCCAGAGCCCAGGGTCCTAGTCTCCTCTCCTTTCCTATCTTCTGTACTTAACTCTGGAAGAAGTCTTTTCCTCTCTTCCTTCCCCCCTATGGCTACCTTTCCACCTCCTCCTATCTTTGCCATTGAGCTCTTACTCCATTTACTATTGGAAATCTCTATCACAGCAAATTATGTGTCCTTTGCAGCAAGAACCTTTCTTGTGCTTTGAGAAAGCCTTGAGCTTCCATCCTTGTACAGCGAAATGGTATAGGGGATAAGATCAAGTCAAGATTTGAGGTCAGATGAAGGCCAAGGGCTGCCCAGAAATGAAACAGCAATACAAAATACAAGGGAACAGAAATCCTGCCCCCAAAAAATTAGGCAGAGGAATCATGTTTGACCTGCAGCTATTCATGAACTAAGCTGCAAAATCTGTGTTGAGAGATACAGTAACTCTTTCTTCTTCTTTTCAGAGAAACCAGCAGAACAGCAGCAGCTGAGAAGGACATGAAGAAAGTAAAGTAGTTGGGAGATCTGAGTACATTTAAGTACACCAAGCTCTAGCCAAGTCCCAGTACACTTCTCACATAAACATTTGTCACTGTAGTTAGCCTGGATCTCACAGTTGTACCAACTAGATCGGAAATGGGTGCCAAGGCCTTGATCTCCCCTGCTGTGTAATGGTTGAAAACAGTGTATGTGAAAGAGGGCTGTGCATGAACATGCACTTTGTTACCTGGGTATCTCCATCCATCGAGAGATCTGTTTCAAGTTGTTCATCCATCAAGTATTAATTGGATCTACATTTCCTCACTGAGGCCGTCTTCTCCATAGCCAAAACTTCTTCTCTCTCTTCCCTTCAGCTTTTCAAAGGATTTATGTCTTAGTGTGTTCTTCAGGTCTATAGAAACTCTTCCATTGTCCGGTCTTTCAGATTCCAGTGCATGGGGCTGCCTGTGACCAATATGAGTGTTCAAATAATAGGCTAGGAAGCCAGTTCTCAGACTTTCCCAAAGAAACCAGCATTCTTGTATTTTTGGTCCACTAATCACCTAATCATAGTCATGCCAGGCTTCCTTGTGTTTGACCATCATCTGCTTTCCATTTAGAGAATTATAGAGCCTCCTTTATTTATATTTCTTTACTACCCCTCCCTTGAACCCATCTCTGCTTAGAATAGACTGAGGGGACAGTGATGGCAAAGATGTCATTTCATCTGGTGCACCAGGTGATGTAGCTGTTTCCTGAGTGCATTATTCACCCACATAAAAAACTCCCTAGACTTGCAAACTAAGCAGGGGATCATAGAGTTGGAAGGGATCCCAAGGATCATCTAGTTAAATCCATTCTCATTGCAGGAATCCAGAGTGAAGGCATCCCTGACAGATGGCCACTCAATTTCCATTTAAAAACCTCCAGGTAAGGAGAGTCCAGCACCTTTTCCTTTATCAGGGCAAATGGCTGCTTTAGAAATTTTCCCCTGGTTTGCCAATGTTAGATGTATTGGGTCTGTTTTACGTGGGAAAGTATTCAATATTTCATATCCCATTTGTATCAGTTGTTAAATGATAGTGCCCAGCAAGTGATACATGAGACACGTTCTTCTCCAGAAATCTAGGAAGCTGCCTTGTACCAAAGGGGCAGGCAGCTTGTGGCCCTCTAGATGTTGTTGGGCCACAACTTGCATCTGTCCTTCCTAGCACAGCCAGTGTGGAGAGTTGCATTCCAACAATATCTAGGATGCTGCATGCAACTAACACTGCCTCATACTGTCCCAGACTTTATGTCTACTGAGTCCAGCATTGTCTACTTTTGACTAATAGCAGCTGTACAGGGCTTCAGCCACATAGTCTTTTGCACCATCCATTTGCTGTCTGAAAACCAGTTGTGCCAGAGATGGAAACTGGTTTATGTTGGATGTAAAGCACGTGCCCTGCAACTGAGCAGTGCAGCCTCCTTACCAGGGATCACAATTAATTCAAGCTGGGTTGTTTGTTTGTTTGCTTGTTTGTTTGTTTGTTTTGTTCTTCTCTGGGTCTGAGAGATCATCTTGTTATTCAGCACTGGAAATGGAGCTTTTTGGTGACAAATGAGGGTAGGGTTCTGTAAGAAAAGGATTACTAGGGCTCAGTCCTCCTATGCTCTCTGACCTCTTTTCTGATGGCCAGTAGCAGGGGCAGGAAACCTCTGACTTTTCAAAAATTGTTGGACTTCAGCTCACGTCGGCTCTACCCGGCACAGCCAATGGTCATGGATGAGAGGAGCTTTAGTCCAACAATACTGAGAAGGCAATAGGTTCCATTCCTGTGGTCCAGAGTTCTAAAGTAGCAAACCAGTGGCATTTTGCACCCTCTGCCCTGTGCCCCCTTTTATAGGACTGAATTGTGAACCATGGTTTAAACAAAATCATGGTGTTGAGGCTGAAATTAATGTACCTGCTTCTAGTTGTTGGCTCTTTCTTTCATTAGTCTGCAAATCGTACAGTAGATAGGTCAGGGGACCTCCTGAAAAAAAGAGATATTCCTAGGCTGGAAACAGCATTCTTGTCGTCATCATCATCACCATGAGCCCCAACTCATTGTGACCCTATCACTGAGTTTCTTAACAAGATACACACAGAGGAAGTTTGCTATTGCCTTCCTTTGGGGCTGAAAGAGCACAACTTGCCCAATGTTGCTAAGTGGCTGAATGGGGATTTGAACTGCGATCTCCCAGAATCCTAGGCCTCAAGCCACTAGACCATGGTGGCTTTCAGATGAATGTATACCAATGGTCAAGAACTAGAACATACCAGGAGCAAAGATTGTTCTTGTACCCTGTTAAGGTAGACATCTGGCAACCTAGTATTAAAGGCCTGGCCTAACCTGGCCAGTGCACAGGCCTTCTCCTGCCTGTGTGACCCATTCTGTTCCTTTTAGGGCCGTGAAAGTGAAAACTGAAGATGACTTCTCTTCTTTTAAGGCTAGAAAAGGGAATTTCAACAGGTATTGCTTGTTACCTGGTTGTGTGACAAGCAACACCTGCTCAAATTACCCCTGCTCCACAACCATTAAAGGGGCAGGATCCATCTACAGTTTTCAGTCTGGCCACCCTAGTTCCTTTCTGTGTACCTGAAAAAAGGTTATGGGGCCTCAGCACACAGATTTCTAGATGAGAGCAATTTATCAGTTTTTTTCTACCAAAGAGTCATGGCTTGGGGATTGCTGGGTGCAGTTACAATTGTTGTACTGCCAGAGCTTGGAGACTGGTCCCTTTTTGGGACAACAGCTCCCATAACCCTCCAACCAGCATAGCCATTAATGCGGGTTTTGGGGGTTACAGTGAAAAAAGGAGAATAATTCAAGATTTGCTTAGGGCTAGCAACTAGCATCATAGGAGGCACAGGAGTACAGGATCCTGCCTATTAGGCTTTATCTAGCTCAGGGCTGCCTACATTGATTGGCAACAACCCTCCAGAGGTTTGGGCAGGAGTCTTTCCAAGTCTTACCTGCAAGTGCCAGAGACAGAAACTAAGGCCTTTTAGCCTGCCTACAAAACACGTATTCTACCTACTGAGCTACAGCTGGTCCCCTCCATTGTGAGATCTGACTTGTGGGTGTCAGTTGCTTTGAGGAAACAAAGGGAGGAAGCTTCTAGTTGCATTGTATTTATTTAGCCCAATATGTTGTGAAGAAAAGTCCTCTTTGGGACATTATGCGGGGCAAGTAAAGCTATATTATATACTTTTAATATAGTGTGAGTAGCAAACTCAAAGAATGTGATTTTCATAAAAGACATTTGGTGTGTTCCCAGTGATGTTTTTCCCACCCTGATTTACCGTGTTTGATATTCTCAAGCATCTCTGTATAGAAACAGCCTTGTGTGTGCAGTTGATTTTCTGTGCCTGTCTGTTCTTTCTCATCCTGTACAAGAAGGATGTCAGATACAGCTACTGCATCAAGAATGGATTGGATCTGCTCTGTCTTAAACTAACCCTTCAAGGCTTCATTTTCCAGACTATCTGAAAGACCATATCTTCCTATATAAGATCCCAACAGACCCTTCCAGACTATCTGAAAGACGTTATATGAGCTGGCCTAAGTTTTAAGATCTTTTGGGGAAGGCTTTCACTCGGTCCTGCCACTGTCACAGGCCCATTTGGTGAGGATGTGGGAGAGAGCCTTCTCAGGAGTGGCTGTTCCCAGGCAATAGAACTCCCTCCCATGGGAGGTTTGCTTAGCCCCTTCTCTACTCTCTTTCCAATGGCAGACAAAGACCATTTACTTACTTACTTACTTACTTACGCAGGGCTTTGACTTTGAATTTATGTGTCAGAAGGGTGTTTTAATAGAGTGTGCTGTGCTTTTATCTTTTTATTATGTTTTACATGTATCTTACAGTATTTTATCTTTGTGTTTTTAATAGAATTGCTTGTTCAATTGTTTTTTAAGTTTTGTACTAGTAGTACTTTGTTTTAATTGGATGTAAGCCACTTGGGGTCCTCTGCTAGAGAAAGGCAGAATATAAATTAATTAATTTGCGTGGGCATTCAAATTGGGTATTGACTGATTTTTTTTTTTCATGTATAGCTTCCCAGAACTGGCCCCAAACAATTTTTTACCTGAGACAAAGGACAAGATTGTGCTGCTTTCCCGTTCTACTTTTAAAATCCAGCAGCTGACTCTTGCTTGAAGACTGGTTGCTGAACTGTGTTGTCCACAACAACTGAATGCGGCAGGTTGGTTTGAGTGGCCCAGCACAGGCAGCAACCTGTGCTGCTCTGTTGATAGACAGCTGTGTCCATCAACAGAGGGGAACAGCTGGCTACCCTAAGGGAACAACCATCTTCCCTAGAATGAGTTCTAGCTTCCTTAGAACCCCATTCATTACATTCCTCCCATGCCTGAGTGCATTGAAGAATACTTCAAATTCCCCCAGTGTGACCATTACAGACACTGTCCTTGGACAGTCCCAGACTGCAAGGACTCATGTCTGTCATCATAGTAAATTATTATGCTTCCTCTGAAAGAATCGAATACCCTTTCAGCGGTTGGGATCTTGCAAGGATTAACATTTTAAGATGAAAATGCATAAAGTAAATTCATTGTTAGAAATGATTTAGGGAATGGATTAATAACAACACGGCAAGCCTCATAATGCCAGCATGCAAATCTGTGCTGTGGAGACACTGGCAATAGTGCACACTTCTGCGTATCGTGTTTCAAAAGGGGTAATGTAGAACTAGAAATAGGACAGAAAAGGAGGATGTGTTTGCCTCTCTGGTAATGTCAACAAGCGGAATTCTGCCCAACCAACCCAGCACAATGTACTTCAATCTGGGCCTTTTTTTTTTAAGGTAGCAATTTCTATCTGGGTGACGGCTAATAAATATGGAATAACCTCATTGTGCTTTATTTGGGCTTCCCAGAAAATGAAAAGCACTGGATTTGATGGAATCATTTGCTTGCAGTACCACATATAGCCCCAAACACAGCTCTTGAATCCACTGGCAGTCCTGCTATGTGTGGGTAAATGAGTCTTGCACTTTTCATCCCCTCCAGTGTGGAGCATGTTTTCAAAAATCTGTATGAACTTCAAAATGATGTAAGTCAGCATTTACCATGGACTCAGTTTTTTTGCTGCGCCAGTACACAAAAGCAGTTTAGAACATATATGAACTTTAATCAGACCTGGTGCCCTGTAGTTGCATTGCTTTCCAGCTGTATTACAAACCCCATAATCCCCCAACCAGCATGAACATTTTGATTCAAAACAGAACTTTAACATAAGTGTTGTTCCCAAATCAGTTTTTCTTAATTTCTCTATCCCATTTATCCCATTTTGCCTTTGCCACTCACCTCATAGAGCAGCCTTCCCAAACAGCCGCCTTCAGGTGGTGTTGGACTACAGTTCCCATCACACCTACCCAGGCAACTCCTCTCACTATAAATTTGTACATGTAGATTTGTAAACCAATGCTTCATACAGTGCATACATAACTTAGGGCATATTACCTTACTGCAAAAGAAGGGGATGGCCGTTATTTACCAGTCCCAATTACTTTTTCACAAAAGGAATTAGACTTAATCAGGGAGGGCTGGACTACCAAGCAACTACTAGCCATGATAGTCACATTGATGTCTTTGTTTCCTTTAAAATGGTTTGTCCACTTGGGTTTTGAAAAAAAAATACAGGGCAATTTACAATTATTGTAAATGTTTAAGAGCATCAGCAAATAGAAAACAAAGCAAAAGTAAACAGCAAATTAACAAAAGTGGGAACAGCATTAAGAGCAAAATTTCTTTGAAAACTATTTTAAAGGTCTGGGAAAATGAGAAGTTACTCAGTGAAGATATCCACATTAAGTACCAGGTGACCTCCCTTGGGAAGATGTTCCAGGAAATCATTTCCTTCATGGCCTGTTTCTTTGAGAACTTCCTAGATTCACCTGGGTGCTCAGTACTGGGGAAACTTAGAAATGTTCCTGTTTTTGGGCTACAGATCCCAAAATCCTCAGCCAGTGTGACAACTGGAGAATTCTGGGAGTTGCAGTAAAAAGAGTGACCATTTCTAAGCTCCAGCTGCTGGAAACAAAACACTGCCCTGCATGACTCTTGGTCTGACATAACAGCAGAAAGTTCTTGCCTCCTAAAGCAAGACAGTGATGTCCTTGTGTCAGACCTCGCCTGAGGCATGGCTGGGCGCAGCAGTGAGTCTGTGTGGAATGAAAGCCAGAGAGGGCAGGGCTGAATGTGCAACCAAAGGGAAAAGCCAAGCCAGGAGCCATGTCGTCCTTTGGTCAGAAGCCGGCAGATCAGAATCAGAGACAGAAAGCCAAAGGAACTGTAAATCAAACTGAGGTTAGAGAAAGAGCCAGGAACAGAGTGAGGACTGGGAGGGAAGACGGCTGGAAGGAAGAACGAGGCAAAGAGCAGGAAGATACTGGAACAGCCCACACGTGAAGCAGATGGTCTGTGGCTTTCACACTCAAAACTTGGAGGAGCCTTGCATTCTCCAAGCAGCCTTTTCCCCCTTGCTGCCCAAAGCTTTATGCAATGAGTGCCCTTTGGTAAATTGATACTACAAAGGCCTGATGACACCCAATCAGGATGTTGCATCTATGTGGTATGGCACTCAGCAGTGTTCCAAACAGTAGTGCAATTTGGATTTATGTATAGATGACCCTGTTGTGGTGTTGGTTCTTTTATTTTTTTTATTTTTTTATATTAAAAAAAATTAATGTTACTGTTTATCATCAGTGTGCCTGTTGTGAATGCTGCACTCATTTGTTCCATATTTCGCTGAACTAAAGTTGCTCACAGAGACAGCTGCCCTGTGGAACATCTTTAACCATCACGCCCCATTTGCAAAAGTTCAAAAGGGCAAGTACATACCAAACTGAGTTTGAATTTAGACTTTTTTTTTTAATGGTTAGATGTTCCCCTAACCTCCCCCAGAAAAGTTAACAGGGTGGGTGGGTTATTGAGAAACCATTTGTCTTACTAGTAGCAAAACTCTGCATAATTATGCAAATATGTTGGCCAACCTGTTGAATAGGGAAGACGCTGCTAGCTCCATTAAAGATGCACAATTTACAAGCTTCTGGGCCACATGGAAGGCAGTTACCTGGAGGCAAAAAAA
This sequence comes from Iguana delicatissima, assembly GCA_948472985.1. Classification (NCBI taxonomy): domain Eukaryota; kingdom Metazoa; phylum Chordata; class Lepidosauria; order Squamata; family Iguanidae; genus Iguana; species Iguana delicatissima. The sequence goes on from CAOKZL010000678.1 coordinate 459,898, forward strand.
GGTGCTGGAACACAACAGCCTCCTCTGATTCATGGAAGCAGGATCAGGAGAGCCAATCAAATAATTGTTTTGGGAGGTGTCTACTTGCTTCCAAAATGAATCAATAAAGCTGGTATCAAGGAAGTGTCAGTCAGATTTAAAAATGTATTTACTTGTAAATAAGCCCCATAAAACTCCAGACAAACTGGTGAAAATGGCTAGCCACACCAAAGAGAAGGAAAGGGGACACGGGTTTCTCTTTATTGAGCTTCAGACATGCTATATCATTCAGCCACAAAGTTTAACAGGGCTCGGCCAAAAACCATAAACAGGGTTAGAAAAGAGTAAGGCAGATTCATAGTGAGCAAGAACGAGAACATGAGCAAAGAAACAAGGCTGGCTTTGTTGTATGGATGAAGGAGGCAGTGCCCCTCTGCAAAGGAAGAGGTGTTCCTTGGGCTGGAAGCAATGTTCAGCTCCCAATTCCTGTGAGCTGCCAATGAGCCTCTGCCTTTTCTGTAATCATGATGAGGCTTAATCAGAGTTTGAAAAGTTACTTTTGGATTACAACTCCCAGAATCCTCCCACAAATGTGGCCACTGGACCTTTCAGCCCTTCTGTTATATAGTATAGGTTATGCTTGTTAAAGACTTCTGGGATCTGTAGTTCAAAGAAGTAGGTTTCATAAAATCATAGAGCTCGAAGAGACCACAAGGGCCATCGAATGCAAGCCCCTGCCATGCAGGAACACACACTCAAAGCACCCCCAGCAAATGGCCATCCAGCCTCTGTTTAAAAACCCCCAAAGAAGGTGAAAAAGAAGGTTTTCCAGACTCTGGACTTCAGAGAGCAATGTATTATGCTATTTGCGTCACCAGAACAATACAAAACATGAAGACTGGAACCTACATCAGGAGACATACGTGTTGCACATAGGTATGTCTTGCAGTTACTTCTCTCCCCAAACCCAGTTCTTGAGCCAACATATCCATTCTCATGTCATTGGAGGTCTGAAGATCCAGCCATTTTCCTGTTGTTGGACACACTGCAGGAGGCATCTGCAGGAACCTTTGTGGATTGTTGTGGGGGCGGTCACTGCAGAAGATGTCCTTACAGGATCATCTGGCAACAGGCAATTTAGTTAGCTCTGTCTCTGCTGACCCTTCTGCAACAACCAGAAAAGGGGGTTACAACTGCATAATTTGGAAAATCCTATTCTAACCCACTAACAGGATGTCAGTTGAAGTTTAGGATGCCCCAGACTAGAGGAGGCAATCATACACTCCCCAGATGTTGTTTGACTGCCATTCTTAACAGTCCTAGCCTCCACAGCCAGTGGTGAGGAATCTTGGAAACAGCATGCTCTCTGGAGGTGCCACAATTCCTTCTCCTCCACAGACTGTTAGCATGAAGTCAGAAGACCATTTTAGATGTCAAGTTTCAGTGCGCGCATGTGTATTTGTGTTTTAACCCAAGCAGTTCTGGATATTGTTGCCAAGAATGGAAAATTATAATGTTGATGCTTGGAAAAGCCAAGCCATGCTGGCTGTAAGATTCTAGGATCAATCATCATCATCTCCAAACTTTGGTTTGATATTAATAAACTCCACAAGTTGCCAACAAAAGAGCATTTGAATTTTTCTCTCACTTGTGATGAAGAACACAAAAGAGGTAAAGAGAGACTTTAATCCTGAAAGTACATTCCAAACATAATGTAGGGGTTTTTTTTATTTGCACGCATGCACACACACACACGCACGCTTGCTTTACAGCTGTGGAAAATGCAAACTTGTGTAGAAAACAGCCAACAACTGCATAGGCCAGTGGTTCTCAACCTGTGGGTCCCCAGATGTTTGTGGACTTCAGCTCCCAGAAGCCCTGAGCATTGACCATAGTGGCTGAGGCTTCTGGGAGCTGAAGTCCACAAACATCTGGGGACCCACAGGTTGAGAACCACTGGCATAGGCTAACAAAATGCAGAACTAGCTTCTACACCTCCACAGTTCTAGATCAGACTTCCTCAATCCAGCACCCTCCAAGTATGTAAGAATCATCCCACCCAGGAAACACAGGTATTGCTGAGGGATGATGGGGGCTGTATTTCAGTACATCTATAGAATGTGAGATTGGTGGAAGCTCTTCCAGACTATGAACATTATTGCAAGACAGAAGGGCTCTTTTCTTGAGAATAGGGATGCCACTACCAATGATGTGGTCAAACACTGCTTGCATGCGCGGAGAATATTATTATTCGAACCAGCCCTGAGAATGAACACTAAAAAAAAAAAAAAAAAATTACTTGGTTACTACATTGTGTACTTACATACATTTCCTTAGGCATCTGGATCTTGCCACTGTCAGAGATATGATACCGGGCTTAGTGGCCTCCTGGGCTGACTCACTGCAGCTGTTCTTTTGCTCTTAACAACCCCCTCCCACCCTAGATTATAACAAAGGTGAGAGTGGAGTTTGCCAAACAGGATCTCTTTAATTGCCTTTAAGATTCATTTCAATGCAAATAGGTTGGGTTGGGTTTGGTCTAAAGAGCTCTTGCCCAACCCAAAGATTGCAACATGATTGTAGCAGTGCATGGAAATGAGTAAAGAAAGAAAAAAGAAAGTGAAAGGAAACTGAAAGGAATAGGATCTTTTTTTTTAAAAAAAAAATCAAATCTCTTGACATGGATATGCAGAATAAATGCTGAGCAGCAAATTACTGCATTTAAAAATGTGTTGATTTTCAGTCTCTCAAGACAATATTAGGAACTCAAACAAAGTACTTGCTTTATTTTAAATAAATAAACAGCCAACCCATTAAAATACTCTCAGATTGGAAATGTTTTTGTCTGCTTGCAGAATTGGAACTGACAGCATATAGAAGGGAGAAAATATTCTGGGATATTTCAGTCTGGTGACTTTGGTAACTTTTTTCTGAAGGCCCCATTAAAGCAATCCTGAGAGTACAGAACTGGTATGAGAGGGGTGTTTAAAATTAAATGGGCTAGTGCCAAAGGAGGTGAGTGTCTCATCCATATCAAGCTGGGCCTAAGGAGTACCCATGATTTCAGGGGTCAGGAAGTATGCAACCGGTCACTCACAAAGCTGGGAAAAGTTGCCTCTTTGGACTACAACTCCCAGAATCTCCACAAAGGATCTTCCATTGGCCAGTCCAAATATAGAAGATTCTCAAGCTTTACTTGTCTCTAAACTGTGAGATGTTGCATTAACAACTGTACAATCACATTTCCCCTAGCTTTCCCCAATGTGGTTGTCCTCTACTCGTTTTGGCTAGAAATGGAGAGGATGAAAGTTGTACTCTAGCACCTCAGGAAGGCACCAGGTTGAAAAAACCAAAAAACCCAACAACTGTTCTTTCACCTGCTGGGAGGAAACTGAGATATAGGACTTACCTAAACTGTGATGGATTGTCAGTGGTATGTTTTAGAAAGTAAAAGCACAAGCAGTTTGCAGGGTTGGAAAAATACTTCAAATTCCCAGCAGTGAGCAAGAAATATTTAAGGACAGGCCCTGAACAGAACTAAGAAAAGACTTAAATACTTAGGCACCATCAGCCAACAGTTAAGCTCCTGAGTGACCATGTGTCTGGAATTGTTTTCCCAGTCCTGGTCTTCATTGCTAAAATGAGAGGCAGCTGCTATGTGGATTTTAGAATGTACAGCCAACAATATCTGGTGTGTATCTTGCACATATAGGCAGCACTGGAACTCTGTAGCAGATGTTAAGCAAATGTAGTCAGAGACAACCCATGATATTTTGGTGCCTGAGGCAGAAGATTTAAGTTTCCACTCCGCAGATTTTTTTTAAACACCAAACACACAATAACTGACAATTTGCTGCCTTTCAGTTGTTCACCACCACCACCACTCCTCATGCCCTGTATTTGCTCCTGAAGACAAGCCACTGTACCTTGCCTGGCACTAGGTATGGCCACTCCAAATTGTGTGACTGTCCAATACTGTGGGTATTACTCTGGATTAAAATCAAGAGATAACAATGCCGTGACCCAGTTTTTTTCTACTGAAAGTGCTTGGAATAAATGCTTTCTGAAATTTATGGTTGACTTCCTCACATCACATGGCCCATATTTGCTCCCAGGGTGAATTCCAAAGTGGCTTACTCAAGGAAAAATCTGAATCAGGAATTATTACCCCACATGAATGTTTGTAAAGGCAATGAGAACAGTCATGTGAATGGATTGAAGGTAGGCGGACCCCAACGCTGCTTATTGACAGATGACAACACCAAGTCAATTTCACACTGTCCACAGCATCAAGCTTGTCTTTCTTTGCTATTTTGAAAAGATGTGTGCAGGAAGTAGGTCTTTGTATGGCTGGAAGAACTGCTTCAGGGTTTCTGGGGATCATTAAAGAGCAAAATCCAGTTCTGGTTAACAGTGGATTGTTTGGAATGTTTCAATATACCCTTTTTAGTGACTCCTTCTCCCTATAGAAGTTTCTATCACACAGAAAGTAATTCTAGATCCAAATACACTCAAAATTCTATTAGATCTAATCTGATATTCAAAACAGTAGTGCAGTCCTATGCATTTCTGTTCTAAAATAGATTCCATTGAATTTCATGAGATTTAGTTCCAGGGAAGTATGAAGGATTTATGTCAAGAGTGCTATCCTAAGGGATGTTTACTTAGAACCCCTTTTTTATTAAAAGGAGCACAACCATAGAATCCTTTGTCACTGTCAGTTCAGATAACATTTTGTCATTCACTCAAATTGGTATCTGATTTTCAAGCAAAATCAGGATAGAAATCATATGTTTCAGCAGGGCTTTCTCTATTTTTTTTTAAATCTTATTTTGCCTGGATGCTGTCATTACAACTTTAAATTATGAAACTGAAATCTACCATCTGATCTTAAGGAATGAGATGTTTAAATCCTACCACTATTTTTTTTCAAAAAACAATGGTGATTTACCCATGATGTATAAAAGCAGTGCAACCCTTACAAATTATTTATAGGAGCAATATACAGACACAGACTGCTAAATGTATGCTGCTTGTCACAAACATAAGAGGACAGAAGGCTATTTAGGGTAATTTTTTTTTTCCTGGCCTGGCTTCTTTTGGAATTAAGCTGCAAAAAATAAACATGCATTGGGTTACAGGACAAGTCTTTTAAAACTAAGTGCAGTTTACTTTCAGGTAAACAGGGGTAGATGTCTGAAACAGCAACATTACCTCAAAAATCTAGTTAATACAATTCCAATGTTTTCTACAATTTCCTCTCCTATGAATTCACATTTTGTAGGCTCCCTATTTAAATAAAAACAGTAAGGACAAAGGAAAATGGATTCATGGTGTTCATTTGCAGACATTCCCTTCAGCAAACAGGCTAGAATTTAATTAATGCTGGTCTTCCTCAAAGATATTTAGTGGCTCAACTGATTTCTTAGAACACCACTAAAATAAAAGTCTTCATTCCTCTGTAAAAGATTAAAAAAAAAAGAAGAACTTCATCAAGTATACTAAAAAGATCTGTGCCCTGTATTGAGATACCATCTTTGTTTTCCTTGACTAAGGCTCCAGTACTACCCATACATACCTGGGAGAAAATCCCACTGCCATCAGGATTTAATCTGAGCAAACAATTAAAAGTTTTGCACTGTAATTGATCTATTAATTGGTTAAAAGCAAAAGAGTTGATAGACATAAAACCATTAACTGGTTTGAGTGCCCTGGTTTAAAAGCAACGACCGCAAACAACTCCCAGACCAGACGGATGGATTGATTCCGAAATGTTAACAACTCTCTTAACTTGTTATTTTTCTTGGATGGGATTGATTTGGAGCTGACACCGCCCTTCAAAATAAAAGGGAAAAGAGACGTGATTTTTCTCCTCTCGGCTCCAACCAGGAGGTTCAGCTGGAGGGCCGGAAGGTCACCAAGGGCGGGGGGGGGGAGACCCGAGTTCAGCCCGTATTGCTCTGGCAACCTGGCGGTGCGGCCTCTCTTCAAGGGAGACATATTTGAAATATCAATCATAATGCCTTTTCCTTGAAACGGCCCTTGTTTAAACGGTCACAAGCTGGAAGGCCTGTTCAAACATTATTGCCCTAGACAGACAGACAGCCTAATAGCTCCGCGGACGAGTGGAGTTGGAAAGGCCAGGATAAATAAACAAAGGAGCGGCGGAGATTTGCAGCGCCGCTCCCGGAGGAGGAGGAGGAGGAGGAGGAGGAGGAAGAAGGGCATCCCCAGCCCGGGCCGAGATCTCTGAGCAAGCATGGCCGGGCCGGGCCGGGCCGGGCCGGGCCCGCGCCGGCCGCCGATTGGCTCGGTCGCCCCGCCCTCCCGCCGCCGCCGCCGCCGCCGCGCGCACCTTTTATCAGAGGGGAGAGAGCGCGCGCGAGCCTCCCTCCTCAAACAAAGAACAAGAGCCATTCAAGCGAGGCGAGGCGGCTCGCTGATTGGCCGAGAGCTGGCAGGAGAGAACGAAGGCTGGCGGGTGCGGAGTCCTAAGGTGGAACCGGGGAGAGGACTTCCTCTCCCATGGGGGGGGAACGGGGGAGGAGGGTGGCCGGCCAGCTACCTACCTACCTACCTACCTACCTACATGCGGCCGCTTGCGCAAGAGAAAGAAGGCGGCGGCCTCGAGGACAGGCTTGCAATATCCTGGCAAAGAGGAGGAGCGGCGAACCAACCCGTTCCTCCTTAAGAGAAGCGCGGCGGCGGGGCTCCCATTGATTAAAGCTGGGCGAGTGGGGGAAGGGAAGGTTCGCAGGCGGCTGTTTCTAGCGGAGGTCCCCCTCCCTCCCCCCTCCCCGGCTGTCTCCTTCCTTCCTTCCTCCCTCCCTCCCCCCGCCCGCCCCGGGCGCTCCTTCCCCAGCTCCGTGGCTGCTTCTCTCGTTTCGCCGCGTCCCTGGGGGTGAGACCTGAAGCGGAGCCGGGCGGCGGCGGCGGCGGCGCCGGCGCCGGCGGAGGAGGAGAGGGCTCCCGGGCAGCCGCCTTTCTTCGTCCGAAGCGGACCTCGGGTTGCTCTGCTCCGCCCTGTGGGCATCCCCCGTCCTTAGGCGCGCGTAGGGGGAGTCAAGGCTTCTCCCTCGGCGCCGAAGGAGGACCCGGAGGCGCAGCGCTGGGAAAAGGAAGGCGGAGGGGGCGAAGAGACCGGGTTCTGCGGCGGCGGCGGCGGCGGAGGAGGAGGAGGAGGAGGAGGCGGCGGCGGCAGCCGCGGCGGACGGAGGCGCCTCAGCGCGAAGACTGGGCTGCCCGCAGACGGAGGGCGCGGGCAGAGGCACCGCAAGCGCAACGCCACTTCTACCCCGATGTGTCGGAGACGAGCGAAGGAGCCCACTTGCTTGGGAGACGAGGAGGAGGAGGAGGAGGAGGAGGACGGGGTGGCTCGCCCCCCGGGCCTGCGCCGGAGCGAGAGGGGGCGCTTCTTTCCTCGGACGCCGCCAGGCGCTGGGGTTGCGGGGAGTGCTTCCCTCTGCCGTCCCGCTCCGGCCAAGCGGCTGGCCCCTCTTTCCCTCCCCTCCGAGGGAAAAGCCGCCCGGCGGCAGGCGGGTGACGGGAGCCGTGGGCGCCCGCGGTTGGAAAGGCTGCGAAGGAGCTCGGCGGGCGCAGCGCAGAGGCGGCGAGGCCGGAACGAGGGGGGAGAGGCGAGACCCGGGAGGCGCAGCTGGCGGGGCGCCGGCGCGCGCGCTTTTCCGCCGCCGCCGCCGCCGCCGCCGCGAGAGGAGCGGGAAAGCCCCGAGAGAGGCGTGGGCGCGGCGAGCCAGAGACCCGGATGTACCGAGGCTGGGGGCTTGCGCCTTTCCTTTTTTTGAACAACAAAACCGAACACGTGGTGATGGTAGGAACGGGAGAGGGGTCGTCTGCAATTATCTGCCGCTTCCAGGGCTCCTCTCCCCCGCCTCTCCAGCTGAGGTGGTAAAATATTTTGGCCAGAGGCAGTTAAGTCCAACGAGGGAGCGGGTCTGCCCTGCTTGTTTGCAGAGAAAATCCTCGTTGAATTTTCCCATTTTTTTTGGGCGCGCGCGCCCGCGTGCGTGCGTGCGTGTGTGTGTGCGCGCGCGCGGCCCCGTGGGCGTGTAGGTGGGTAGGGAACAGGGAAAGACGGGGAAAAAATGATCTGTGCAGCCCCCTCATATATTAATAACTCTTCGCGGGGGGAGTGGGGAGGAAGGGCCTGATTTCTGGATTTGCAGGTAGGTAGTTTATATGTACATATATTTAAAATGTCTGCCGCCACCCCGTGATTGCCCTCCCCTCCCCATATCTTAATCAAAATAGCAGATCCTCTCCGAGAAGATCGCTCCAAAGGTTTGGACCTCTCTGGTGCATGCAAAGCAGGACTGTCAGCTAGTATCTGCCTCCCGCCTTAAGTGTCTGTAAGGAAAATGTAGAGGGTGGGGTAAGACTCCAAAACCTCGGCAATTTCAGGATTATATTCAAATAGAGAAGAGGTCCAAATGCAGGATTTTAACGGTGCCTACATACCGCCTAATCCACAGTAAGAAATTCTAATAGTCTTAATACTGGGGGTAGGAAAATCTTGTTTTTAAACTAATGGTGTTTCTTTCTAAGCGTGGGGTCAGGATAGATTTAAACGTTTGATTTCTGAGCATTAAAAACATGTATTAAAATTCGCTTACCGAAGTGGGGAAGTCCCCAAATCCAGATTTAGGAAAGGCTAACTGGCACTTGGCATAATTTTCCTCCACAATACCAATAATAATATTACTAATTAGATTGCGTTAATGAGATATGAATAACTGTTAACTCTTAACAGCAAACCTGAGGTGGTCTTTCATTTTTCTTACTTTTTGGACTCGAAGAGGTTAGTCATGCCATTGATCAGTATTCAAAGACCTTGGAAAGAATTCTGATTCAGGTCTTCGGACGGCCCAGATGGAAACACTTATCTGAGGCTATGTAACCGTACACCTACTTCCTGGGAGTAAACACCGTTCACCGCGATGGGACTTGCTTCTGAGTAGGCTTGGACAGGATTTTAGCCTAAGGATACTATTAACCTGAAAGTAAAATAATTTATATTAAGTGCTAAGTTTCGGATAAGAGATCTAGCGTCTTTAAGTTGAAAAAAAAAACCGTTTAAAATGTTGAGCAAAGGAATTCTAGATGACCACTTCTGAATTTTAAAAGGAAGAGTGACTCGAAAAGAGAGGAATAACACGAGTTACTTCGGAGGAAATAACGACGTACTTGTTCTCTTGTTCATAATAATGCGAACAAAGGAACACGGATTTTGTGGAGGCACTCCTTTTTTTTCTTTAAAAACTTAGAATGCTTAATATGAGACACCTCAAACACACAAAAGACGCCTCAGATTTCTTTCAAGTTGTCCACGATTTCTAAATTTTCATAAAAAAAAATGTTAATCGTCTGCCGAACAAAGGACCGCATCATATACAAATAGCAGGGCCACTCGTACCATTATATTATCCGGGCTTTTAAAAGGAACATTTTTTCCCTAAAGGCGTGGGAAACTTTCGCTTGAATATATTCCAATTTGAAATGAGAAAATACTATGTATTAACTAGAATTCACACTTGTGAGGAAGTCGATTAAAAACCTGAAAACGACCAGGTACCTTAACTTTATAAGAAGAAGAAGATGAGAACAATTTTGGTATTTTTTTTAAGAAACAAAACATGTCTTTAAAAATAATAGTCTAGCCATTACTACAGAGAAGTTTAGGAATCCATTTCAGAATAATGTGTCTTCTCTTTCCTCGTTGAAAACTTCCATTTAAAAAGCATGATTTCACCAGAGTGAGGGGACGAAAATAAATACATATCCATTTTTTGATTGTAGATTTGTTTGGAATAATTTTCCTGAACATACAGTTATTTCTGTTGTAGTTTATGGATGTCTCATATTTTTATCTTCTCTCCCTAAGGTGCTTAAAATGATGTTATTCCATAAAGACTAGGGCCACAATCCTATCTCCGTTTACCTGAGAGTAAACCACACTGAACTAAAATCTTAATTTCTGACCGGTCACCTATAGGATTACACTGTTAGGCTGTAATTTCATGATGTTTGCTTGGGAGTAAGTCCCATTGAAATACTTAGGGTTTCACTGCAGTCTTCCTGTGGAAATAAGTGGGGTTTGGGGCCAACTAAACATAGATTGGGGTGTAAATCCTTTCTTCCCCAGCAAAGGAAAATTTGAGTATATTAACTGAAAGGTGAACAGTCTTCCCCCTACGTTCCTATTTTGCTTTTGAACAGATTGTTACACAGTGGCTTGCTTGCTTCCTTTCTTCTTCCCCCAGTAAATGTTAAATGTTTTTCCTCTGCTTCCCACTGCAGCAAACTGATTGCCTTTAATTGTAGATGAAAGAAATACAAATTCTTGTGCCCTCCTCAACTCTGCACTGTTGAATCGTGGTCCTCGTCATTCTGAATTAGACGATTGGAACATTAATGACGTTAACTTGTTCCGGGAACTCTAATTCCGATTTTATTAGAATAAAAAAGGGGAGGAAGGCTCTGAATGCGCGCCGTTCTCTGTGCTTATTTACGTCTGCTTGTTTCACAAAATTTTTGTATTTTCATTATCTTTTAAAATCCTCTCCGTCCGTCTTCGCCGCCTGGCCTTGGTTAGGCGTGTTTCCTTTTATTTAATGTCCTTACCTTCAATTTTATTCTTTTATTCCATTTCCTCCCCCACTCCGGTTTTCGACCCCCTAATCCTCCCCCCTCCCCAGAATTATTTACGATCCTTTTGATTAACAACCTTACCTCCCACTTTTAAAATGTGTGGGGATTTGATTCGAGAAACCCTTGTTAGTTTTCTGTAGGTGGGATTGGGACTTTCAGGTTTTCAGCGGCAGGAAAGACTCGGGAGATTTTGCAGAGTTCAAATTGAGAGGTTTCCCCCTCCCTCTTTCTCTCCCACCCCCTTCCCCCCTCTCTCTTTTAAGACTTAAGTTGGAAGTGGCAGGGAAAAAAATAATTAGATGGAAATAAAAGATTAGACTAGGAAATCGGGCAGGGCTTTAGGAGGATATAACACTGGGGACATTAGCCACACATTAATAAATCTTTCTCCCAAGATCTGACAAATGCTGCATCCCACAGAACAGCACCCCCCCATTTCCACCCACTTCCCCCCTTAGTAGTTAAACTTCGGTGGGTCTGCTTTGTAAGTGGTTTTTGTCCCTATGTCTCCGAGTGGGGTTACCAGGCACGCGGGAGTGATTTCCTCCTGATTTTATTAAAAGGATGTATTTTTGAAAAGGTTTTTAAAAGTGTTTTCTGTGGATAGATACATTGGAGGCGAAGGGGGAAGGGTCTCCTTCTCTTCCTTTGCCGGAAAGAGGTTTCTTTGAGCAGGATCAAGCCGGGCGTCCGATCGCCGGGGCTTCTCCTCTCCCGATATTCAGATCTGGGGCGGGGTTCTGGTCTCTCGCCCCCCGTTTCCCGCTCCCCCTTCTGTTTAGTCTCCCTGCTTTCTTAACATTTTAGCTTTGGGTTTTAACATTTCCTTACCGACATTTTTCAGCCCAATCAATAATAAAACGGATTCCCCTTTTGCCCATTGTAGTTCCACCATTGGCTGCTCTAGATTTCCAGTTACACGTGTCTCTGTAAATGCCGTTTGACCGAACACCCTCAACCCCGCAGAATTAAGGCTGAGTCGCATGCCTTTGTTGTGGGTGAAGATGGTGTGTGTGTGTGTGTGTGTGTGTACACACACACACACACACACACACACACACACACACAGAGGAATGAATTATTTTTTTTGGTCCAAATTAATCACAGAACCTCGGTTGCAAAGGGCTGGCATAATTTTGTGTGTCTTATTCTTTCCTGTGTTGTTGTTGCCAGTTTATGACCTTTTCATGCTGTTAAAAGGGTCGTCTTGCCACGTTTAATTTCGGTTCCAATGAGATATGGAAAAAAGGGGAGACCGGCGTTTTGAAGTAATTTGATAAGCCATCAAGTAGCAAATCCGAATGAGGCGGGGGAGCGGGGAGGGGGAAATTGTGGCGGGGGGAGAGAGAGCCTTGACTGCTCCAGGTAGAGTTTTCTTTATAACCTGAATTTACAATGAAAGCATTCTCCTTTATGGATATAATAGATTAGATTTCACAACTTAATTCAGCGGAATGGTAGCGTTTAAGGATCTCCGACTGATTTTATTACACTGAGCCAAATTGGATGCTTGTGCTTTTAAAAGGAAAACGGTTGTGACATGAAGATATATAATTTTTAAAGTAAGAAAAAAAAAGCGGGGTGGCGGTGGTGGGGGGGGAGGGAAGCTCGCGGCCTCGGAGAATCAGGGCGCAAAGAACTCCAAGCATGCTTTAGCCAGGCAAAGGCGTTGGGAACAAAAGCCTCATGGAGGGTAATGAATTCGGCGAAGGTTTTTCCACGCCGTGGCCTTGGAACCACGGTTCTCGGTGCGGTGCGCCTGTTTTCGTTCATCCATCTCTCGATTTCGGCTTGAACCGCTCATGATCTTCAGGAAGCGTTGGGTTTAATCGCACGTTTAAAACGCCGTTGTGGTGTGTTAAATTTGGACGAATTCTTTACACTAGTTGATCCGCTTGGTAGCCACGGCCCCCCCCCAACTGGGAAGTGATTTTATCTGAAGCGTTAAGAAGTGACCAATGCCTTTCCCATCCGATTTGCGTTTTGTGAGGAGCGAATATTTTTCCTTCTTTCTTTTTTTCACCTGGAGAGAGCAGCAAATAGAACTCACTCCCCGTTCGCTGCCTTCATTTCCAGCTTTAACATCGGGAGGGGATGGGGGAGGCCAGGGCGGAATCTTTCACAGGGGAAATTTGAAAAGATTGATCCGGTGTTCGAACTTGAGAGCGGAAGGGAAGGGAAGGCGCGCGAGTTTGAGCGCGTGGAAAGTGTCCGTGAGAGCGGCGCGGGCTTTTCTTCCCGGTTTCTTTCCGTGACCCCGAGGAGCGCTGTGTGTGTGTGTGTGTGTGTGTGTGTGTGTGTGTGTGTGTACACGCGTGCCTGCGTGTGTTCTGGGGGCGGCGGCTGTGGTGGTAAATGTAGACCTTTAAAAGGAAGGATGAACGTTAAATAAATAAATAAATAAATAAATGGGATCCCTTGGCCTACCCGGAACTCAGCTCCTACAATTTAAGAGGCCTGGTACAAGGTAGAAATTAAGTCTGTTGGGCTGTCTCTTGTCTTTCTTTGGTTTCAGGCGCCGTCTGCTCCCACCCTGCCGTTTTTGATCCGTTGCAGTCCATTTCATGCTCCACAACGCGAGCGCCCTCCCGTTCCTTTGCAGGCTGCACGGAACGGCCAAGCCTGGTCCGGGCAAAACGGGGGTGGGGTAGTGGATGGGGGGCGGCGTCGGCGGTCCTCTTTTCCGAATAGTTCTCCCTCCCCCCGCTTTGCGTCTAAACGAAGGCAGCGGCATCCGAAAAGGCCAGGGAGAGTTCCGACGGTTCCGACGGAGGCCGGTTCCAGATGCTTCCGAGAAGCCCATCCGGGGGGGCAGCAGGAAAGCGGCGGCAGCAGAAGCCTTTCTCGGTCGCCGGCAGACGGAAGGAAGGTCGGCTGGCTGACCGGCACAGCCGCCCCCACGTGCAGCCGCGTCGTCCGCGGCGCTGCGCTTCCGCTCCTCTCGCTCCCCCCGCCCCGCGCTTGTCTTTTCCCTCCGAGGCGCTCTCGAGGGTTCCCCGTCTTTTGCCCCCGCAGGAAAAAAAATTAGAAATAAAATTAGAAATAAAAGGAGCCTGGCAAGTCGCCGCTTTGCCGGCCTCCGTGGAGCGCGCCTGCCTTGCCCGCCCGCGCTGCGGCGTCGCCTCCGAAGTGCCCGGGAGCGGCGGGGTGGGCGCCCAACGGAGGGCCGCCAGCCAAGCCTCTGGCCTCTCCCTCCCAGCCACGGATCGGGCTCTCCACGGTCGCCTCGGCGCGCGAGCGGGGTGCGTACTTCCTTACACACACACACACACACACACACACACACACACACACACTCCTTTGGCTGCCAACAAACAGAATTCAAGGGGGGAGTGCGCGAGCAGTTTGGACGGAAAGCCCCCCACTCCCCCCCCAAAAAACACGACGGCTGAGTGCCTTCTCTGATAAGGCAACAGCACGCACACACATAACCGTCCACGTATGAATGTGGCCCAGAATGTGGCTAAGCGATTCCGCCCCTCCCCCGTCCTGGGCTTCGGTTCAGATGCCTTGTTGCACAGATAGGGCAGGATCGCCCCAAATTGCCGAGTCTCGGTCCCATTTCAGTGAGAGAGGCTAGGTTAACGGACCTGTAGGCCTGAGACAGATAGGATTGGATGGAGGGGGAGGCATGTGCGTTAGCTGAAAATCCCATAGGCTAGAAGAGTATTTAACGTTCCTGAGGTTGACCCCGGCACGGTCAGGCGGTGTCCTCCGGCAGCACAATTTGCCTTGTCACCGAAGTGCAGCAAAAGGTTCCTTACTTCGTGGCTGTTGTACTTTTTACCCCCTGCCAGCGATGGGGAGAGGGACCTGTGTGATTTCCCCCTCTTTGGGTCGCAGAACAATACGGCGTCCCTTACTTTGGGGGGGCGCGGCAGTAGCTGTTCTGCCTCAGGCAACAAATATCTTGGGAGCCTGGTCAGCCTCCTTCCTTAAAAAGTGCATAATGCTTGAGAGCGAGGCGGCCACCAGGTACTGTCCACCTCCGCGCTGCGTGCGTGTTTGGCGAAGAGCGGCCCTGGCTGGGGATGTGGCCGCGAGTCAAGCGAACATGGAAGGCAAACGCCTTGGACGTGCAGTCGAGATGAAGGGTACGTGTGTCCCGCGGCCGCACCCCCGTGCTGGATGCCGGCAAAGCCCCCTGGGTCTCAGTTTCGAAGGGGCGGCCCTGCTCCCCGGCTCAAAACCGTCCTGCCTGCCTAAGAAGTCGGTATTTTGAGCCATGCTCATTATTAGCTGAAGTGCAAACAGCCCCATAAACTTCGTACGTCTGAATCTTTTAAATTCTTCTCTTGATTGCTCCCTCGCTCGAGATTTGCAAGCTCATGCACACCCGCGGAGCTAAGGGAAGGAGCTGGGTGGTGGGGACTAGGGGAGTATTTTTAACAGTTTCCATGTATAAATATGTGGAGGGGGGTTTAAGAAAAAAACCCTGATGTTGGACGTAAACAGTTCGATCGAGTGCGTGTGTTTCGGTGGGTGGCTAAGAGAAAGGCAGAGTGCTACAGGGCATTCCCCCAGCCCCAGTGTATTTCGGGCAAAAGCTGCTTCACCCCTCGTCGGAGTCCTTTTCCAGTTCCGTCCCTCTGCCGTCGAGGGAGGAAGGGAGAGTGGTGCTGGCGCCGCCTCCGTAGCCGTCGTTCCCGCTCCCATTCAGCGCCCGCTCCCGGCTGCCCTGGCGGCGGCGTGCCTCTGGAGCGCGGGACGTGGCGGGCCAGTTCACACGGCCTCAAGCGCGCCCTGGCCTGGCCGCTCTCTTCTCCCTGCGACACCCCGCCCGCCTTGTGCCCAAGACCATTTCCGCAGTACGCTTGGGCCGGCCCCTGCCTAAACTGCAAACCCCAGGATTCCATAAGATGCTGACAGTGGAATAATGGCGCTATAAGAAGGTAGTGCAGAAATGGCCCTGGATTCTCTCCCCGGGGTTAGACTTTCCAGGGCGGGATCCTCCTTTGGGGCCTGCGCCCCTTCGCTTCCCAAATGCTTGTGGTCCCCCCGGCTTCTCCCCGCCCTTCCCACCACCCTATGGCTGGCTGCTGCTGCTCCTCCTCTCCTTGAGCCCCGGGGAGGCGGGGGGCAGGGAGCACCCGGGCAGGACTGGGCTCCGACGTGTCCACTCGTGTGCGTGCGCCAGAAAGCGCAGGGGCGGCCGTGCAGGGCTCTCTCCATCGACTGGCCGGCGTAGCAGCCGAGGGCCGCCGCCGCCGCCGATTCTGTCAACTCGATGCTTTGCATCTCTCCTTTTGGCCGAGGAGACAAACAAACAAAGCATCTCTTCCTCTTCCTCCCTCTCCCTTTCCAACATCCACCCCTCCCGCCTTTTAAAGTCCTCTCAGGGACAAATCCTGAGCTGCGAAGGCCAATTCTAAGCACACAAAGAGAGAGAGAGAGAGACCACCCCATCCACCTCTCTCTCCTTCCTTCGGCAGGAAATCCGCTCTCCCCCCACTCCACTCCAATTCCTTCAAGGCCACAGTGATATCTCTGTAGGCTTAAAACATTCCTCTTGTCAGTGTCAGGATGCCCCCCTCCCTCCCTCCCTCCGAAATTGTCTTGCCGTTGTATCGCCCTGGCTGCCTTGGCCGCGAGAGAAGCCAAAGGAGAGTCCTTATCAATATTTTTTTTCCAAAAAAACCCGTCCTTTCCTTCGGCAAAGCCTCCCTTGTTGCCTCTCTTTACCCCGCCCCCCTGACCTGCATCTCAGTTAAGCAGGCCAGAAAGAGGCGCCTGGTTCACGGGAAAGCCTGATTAAGCCCTTGGTTATACTGTATTTCATTATTTATTTATTTTTTGAAAAAAATGAATCTAGGAAAAAACATTTTAAAAGAAAAGAAGGAGTGGAGAAGCTCCTGGCTCTTTGGAAAGTTATGTTTGGCTCATCTTTGAAGAGGTAGTTTATACATGGATCCTGAAAGTGCACAGAACCATTTCCATTCTGATTGCTCAGTCTCTGCTGGCAAGAACAAGACACTAAAAGATGGGTTGCTTTTTTGGCTCCCCTTTGAAAAGGAGATGGAGGTGACCAGATGTTCAAGCTTCAGATGAAGCCTCTATATTATAGAAGGACATACAGCCCTGATTTCTTGCCATCTCTTCTTGAAATCAGGCTGCGTGCTGCAGGATGGCCTAAACATGTTTTCTAGCCCCTACTGTGTTCTCTCCAGCCCAAGAGTAAGTTCATATGCAGTTGTATTTTCTTGCTGTTTGGACATGAAACAGAGAACTGTGTCTTGAATGTGTGTACAACTTCCACTATCACTCTGATATTTAGGTATCAGTCGGTAACAAATAAAGGAATGTACTATGGAGCAACGATGTTGATTCTAAGGTCTCATTTGTTCAGCCAACAGCTTCATAAAATCATGGAGTTGGGAAGCCCCTCCCCCTGACACTGAGTCCAACCCCCTCCCCACTCAGTACAGGAACTCTGGCTAGAATATCTCCAACGGGTAACTGTCCAGTCTCTTCCTGAAGACCTCCAAAGAAGAAGACCCCAGAACCTCTTGAGACAACTGGTTTCACTGTTGAATCCCTATTACCCTCAAGAAATACCTTCTCATGTTCAGTTGAAATCCACCCTTCTGTAACTTAACCATTGGATCTGGTCCTACCCTCCGCGGCAACTGCTAACAGACTTGTCCCCTCCTCTTCATGACAACCCTTGAGATATTTAAAGAGTGTAATCATGTTAGTCCTCAGTCTTCTCATTCATTTGGAGACATTCAGAGCAGTACATTTCATAGTTACAGAGTGGCTGGTTATCAGAATTTTACAGAAATAACAAGAGGTTCTCAAGGAGGAGATGGTATGAAATATTTTGAAGCTACAATGAGGAAAGACAATCCTAAAGCTCTGAACAGGGCACCAGTCTTGGTTTACAAAGCCTGAGTTCAGATTCTGACACCTCCATGAATTCAAGTTCTGTAAAGCAGGGATCATAATGACCTACACTGCAGGGCAGATCATTTTAAGATGCCATACAGATCAGATCGAAAGAGATCCACATTGTAATAGTAACTACACTCATTCTAGTACATTGGCCAAGACTTGTAGTCCACTTTGCTGGTGCTGGTGAGACTTCTAAATGAATGAGTTTAGAACAGGTTGATAAAGTGTTAACACAGACTTCACCATAAAGGGTTTGGGGCAGGGGAGTGAAGCTGCAATCTAAACAAGGCATGGCACTACCACAGCAAACAAGAGAAATGCACCAATATTATAAACTTACAACACAATATACTTAAGTTCTATTTGCTTAAGCACATTGAATTTCCATACAATTTGTCTGTTTGTAATATAAACTTTGCAACAAACCTTTTCTTTTCTTTTTTGGCAGGAGACTCACAATTGTATCTGAGAGAGCTGAAAGTGATTTGAGAGAGGCATTCCTCCCACAGTTGGCACACATGTCTAACCAGGTCCTGCATCCACTCTACCACCCCTCCCCTCAGTTGGCATTGATCAAACAGGTTGGGTTGGTTCCGGAAACAACAGAGGAACCTGCCAAATCCGTTTCCTAGAGCCAATAGTGGATTGAGTGTACAATTCGCAAGCAGTGATCCACAGTAGGAAGAAGATAAAAATAACAGCCTAGCTGCTTGCAGTAAAAATTGTCACTTTGATACCCACAACATAAGACTTCAGTTCTGATCCACTAAAACCACTGCATGTAACCATGGCCATTTCCACACTACTCTGGTGGCTCCTCCCTCAACTGCAAACCCCAGGATTCCATAAGATGTTGCAAATGGAATAATAGCGTTATAACAGACTAGTGCGGAAATGGCCCAAGACCAGCAGTGAATCAAAGTTCACCCCCACACTTGAGGGTCACTGGGCAGCTTAGGGGTTCCATGGGCCACATGACACACACAGCTCTGCCCTCTGAGTCCTTGCCATCCTCTTGGACCTCCAGTATCTTTCACTTGATGTAGCTGGTTCCTTCTGCCTAATGGTAGGGCCTGTCTTCATTTCTAGCCTCTCATTCTATGACTTTTTGGGGAAAACACTTTTTACCTCTGCATTCACAGTGAGCTCACCCACACGAGAAACTGGGCCTGACTGTCATGTGGGGGAATGAAATGCCTAGATCCTCAGATGAATGAAACAACAGCAGCAGCCCCAGCAATAATAAAAATGGCTTAGAGGGAAAGCAGCTTAAGACCTCCTCATTGTCCTTTGCTTAATCCATTGAATGACATGATTCTGTGGCAGCAGGGGTGATGGAAGACCTCTCAAGATGGAAGTAAAATGCAGGGAGGCCCTGCTAAAAAAAGTCTCCAGATGTTTGGGCAGACATATTACTGCAGGGCAGCACTGGCCATTGATTCCTATAGGGGTCAGGGTGCCTTTCCAGCATCCAGATGCTCCTAGATGTAGTAAAAGGCACCATTTACTACATCTAGGAACATCTGGATAGTGGAAAATATCCTGACCACTATACCACATTGTCTTCCATTCCAAGTTTATATCTGTGTCTAGAAATAATCTCTGGTTAAGATGACACCACCCTCCTCTCCTTTTTGATTCCTCAGAGAGAAAGAATGCAAGTGAAGTGTTCCCCCCACCATGGTGGTACAAATATATGAAAGAGCAGCAAATTGTTTGCTACTTTTAAATGGAACCCTGAAGTATCTTTGCTGAGGTTATCTGCTTCCTCTGCCCTAACAGAGGGATGGCCCTCATGCGTGCTTTGCCAGCATTTGTATGGAGCTGAATAGCCATTCTTTCAGCCACTTGATTCACAGTTCTTTTTTTGAGGGGGGGCGGAGTGAATAATCTTGCTGACCTCAATGCACAGGAATGCCCAGAACATTTATGGAAGCCTCTCCCAGCCTCCAGTCTTTCAGATGTGCTAGACCACAACCCTCATCATCCCTAGCCAGCTGACTACATTTCCCAGCATCCCTAGTCAGCTGGCAAGGGAGGATAGGGATTGTGGTCTAGTATATCTGGAGGGCATACCAGTGGGGGAAAATACTGATTTGGGAAAACTGAAGTAGATCTCTTGCTGTGAACCCTGCTGTGGCACCCTACACAGTGGTCTACACAGGAGTCTGGTGAACATTTTGGCAAGCAGCGGGGGCAGGACAAATGGTATACGCAGAGCTGAGGCAGGGGTCTCCTTGCTTTGCAAGCCTTAGGCAAAATAGTTGAAATTCTCCCCTTCCCCAGAAACTGGAAAACTTATGGGGGGGGGCTAAATTCAACTGTCAGCCCCAGCCCGAAGAGATCCATGAAATCAAGAGAACTTGCATAATAGTTGGCTTTAAGGGTTGGTTCTAAGATTTCCAGGCACTAATAGAGGCTTATTTGGTGAGGACATGAGGGCGGGGAGAGAGAGTGTTCCTTCTCAGTGACTGCTGCCACCCTCTGGAACTTCCTTCCATGGGAAGCTAGGCTGGCCCCCTCCCTGATTTCCTTTTGCTGGCAGTAAAGATCTTTTGGTTTAAGCAGACTTTTACTGTGTAAGAAGGCAACCCTTCTATTGAAATGATTTATTTATCTTTTAAATTTTTAAAACATGTTTTTAAAATGATTTTTATGTGGTGATTTCAATTGTTTTTAAAATTTATTGTGAAGGTTTTAATTGACTCTCTGGGAGACACCTTGAGTCCACTCTGAGAGAAAGGCAGCATACACATGAAATAAATAAATGATAAATTTTACCAAGTTCTCATTGATTCAGTGGGTGCCCTCTAGTTGGGGCTATCAAATGGCTTTAGGCCTTGAACGACATTTCCCCAAATCCTCCAGCCACTGACCATGGTAGCTGAAGAATTCTGTGAGCTGTAGTCCAAAAAGGAACCTTCCCAAGCAATCTCCCCCCACAAATCATTGGGGCAGCCTTGTTAATGGGATTCCATCAGCGATAGCCTTTCAGCAAAGTATTTGAGATGCGTGGCTTTGGGATGCTATCCATGAGGAGGTTCTCCAATTCATTGCAATAGAGCTTTGAGTCCCTGGCAAGAGACCTGTTTCCATTAAAGGTCACTCACTGGTTGATGGAAGTGATTGGTAGGACTTGTTATAAATACCCTTGAAGTCTGATCACATTTAATCTAAAGCAGAAGACGGCGGGGGGCAGGATTACTTCCCCCTCCTTACATAAAGGGCACCCTGTTGTTTAACATTATTCACAGTCCAGAAGCTTTCCATCTAAATATTACATAAAACAGCAGACAGGTGCAGACAACTGATGGACAGATACGTGTGTGTGTGTGTGTGTGTGTGTACGTATGTGTATATAGGTGTTCAGGGAGAGAATGAAAGGACTGGATCAGCAGTTCTCAAACATAGCACTGAGCCATCCTTGAGAAGGTTAAAAAGAAAAAGAAAGAAGCTTGACCATCCCCAAAGACATGTCGGATCCATGCAGCAGCTGCCAGCTAGGCACTGTAGTGTCACACCAAAGAAGGTGGTGTGAAAACAGGTACCTTCTGCCTTTGCCCCCACTCCTCCTCTGGGCTGCTAGTAGGAGTCCAGAGATGTGCTTGTAACTGAAGAACATGAAGGACAAGTGGGGGGAAATGAGGGACAGACTCTACCATTAGGTCAGGTAGCATGGTTGTCTTGGGAAGGATCGTGGTCAACGTCAAAGGAGAGCTAATGGGCAGCTGTTTATTTACAAACTTATTTATTTAGAAGGAGAAGGGTGTCATTTGAATTTTCTGCCCCAGACCTCAAAGATACTGGACGAGAAGCAGAGGAAGCAGAGGGATGGATAGAATTAACATGCTACCCTTCAACAGTGCATTCTGGATTATTGTTAGTGTTACAAAAATGATGAATTTTTTTTAAAAAAAAAGCTAGAATATGAAAGCAGCTGGTTGAAACAGCCATATTTAAAAGCCTTGGGCAATTAAAACCAGTATCTTTCCCTGGCACCCAGAAGATATTGGTGGCAGCAGAAGAATGATACTCAGAAAGGAGCTTCATGACGGGATGTCACAGCCATGAGAAACATCTTTAAATATGCAACTGTCTAAGCAGGTGTAACAAAAACTTGTCTTTTGTCTTGCTTTTCCCTTCATCCATTTCTCTCTTCTTTATCTGCTGTCTCCTTGGTACCAAACTTTAGAGTGCAAGCTCTTTGGGGCAGGGATCCAGCCCTTTCACTCTGTAAAGTGCCACATACCAAAATGACTGGTGATGAAAGTTGCACCTAGAGGAGATGCCAAGACAACCCACAGATTACTAAATATTTCTTTTTGGCTCTGTCTTGGGGGGGGGTGCTGGTGTTTCCACTGTAGTGCTCCATAGACAAACATTATTGTGAATTTTAACTGTTCTGTTTTGTCTTCCATGCTATTTAACAAATATGTGAAACTGCTGAGAGTGGTTGTCTGGAGTTTGGGGACAGGGTCTGGTGTCATCAATTGCTGATGACTCCCAGTTCTGTCTCTCCTCTCCACCAAACTCCAAGGAACTGTTTCAGTTCTAAAATAGTGCCTGTTGTCAGTGATGGACTGCACAAAGGTGAACAAATTGAATCGTAATCTGGACAAGATAGGGGTGCTCCTGGTCAGTTGAAATGCAGATCATGGGACAGCAATTCAGCCTCTATCGGATAGAGCTACCTTCCGTATGAAGACAGATTTGCAGTTTGGGTGTTCTTCTAAATTCAGTCCTGAGCCTGGAGGCCTAGGTTTCTGTAGTGGCTGACAGTGCTTTTGCACATTTAACGGTAGTGTGCCAGCCTGGCCCTTCCTCACAAACACCTGATCTCATCACAGTGACACATATCTTAGTCACATTTCATTTGAGTTCTGCATGGGGACAGCCTTTGAAAAGTGCTCAGAAGTTTCTGTTGGTGCAAAAAACTGCAGCCAAACTATTGCATGTGGCTGTTTATAAGGAACACATGCTTCACTTGTAACAACAGTTCCACTGACTACCAATCTGTTTTAGGCACAGTTCAAAGTGCTGATTATGGTCTACAAAGCCCAGGCTGTCTGAGGGATTGCATCATCCAACTCTTCCACTATTTGGCAGGGAGAGTCTCAGTTGATCATCTGTTGTCTCACCTTTTTATCAACTTTTGAAATGGCCCAGTTTCTCTCTTCTTTTCCCACTTTCCCCCCTTTCCATCAGCTTACTTCAATCTCTGTAAACTGAGTTCAAAATGCAAAAGTAGATTGCATTCCCTTAGCTTAGCAGGGGAGACAGATGAAGAAAGGAAGGGTGGAATCCTGACCTTCCCAGCAGGCTCAGGCAAAGCAAACTGTTTGCCTCTCCTAGTTTGTTTGTTTGACCACACTTTGATTTTGCTCAGCCACATTTGTCCCAGTTTTTACTTGTGAAATATTGGAGTGTATTATCATTTGGCACAAACTCTAAGATTGCCAGAACTTCTTTTAGTCTGGGAACATAGGAGAGGGTCTTCTTGGTGCCTGCCCCCAGGTTTTGGAATTCCCTTTCGAGAGATGATGGGTTGGTTCCATCTTTACTCTCTTTTGTCGGCAAGTGAAAGCTTTGCTGTTCCAACCAGCTTTTAGGTACTGACTGCAAGGGCTTTTAAGGACTGCTGTTCTATTGATTTGTTTATATTTTGCCTTTTAATGGGTTTTCTTTAAACAGTTTTAATTTTATAGGTGGTTTAATTACATTTTATCAACAACTTTTTGTATGGTTTTACTCATGTTTTCTTATATGCTTTTATTTTTGGTAAGCCGCCTTAACGCAGTTTTGGGAAGAAAAAGGGAGATAAATGAATTAGCAACAACTCTTTTCCTCTGCTCATGTGAAGCTACTCTCTGTAGTAGAGTTCTAATTCTTTTTTTAAAAAATGGCTTTCATCTTTTGCATTTGTTTAGCATCCTGACATGCAGACATTAACCATACAAAGTTCTCCTCTTGACTTTATCCCAACTGCACGAAAAGCTTAATTTCGCCTTGTCAGGGTGCAACAGGCAGAGGTGAGATGCCTATGTGTCTTGACTGTTTATCTTGTCTGTCTGTCTACCTGCCTGTCTGTGGGCTGATGAACTGATAACTGCCCTGGCTGTTCTGGAGCATTAGCTTGTAATCTTTCCCATTCCCATTCTTTTTTTTTATATGATTTTTTTTTTAAAAAAATAAAGTCTTCTTAGGCTAAAAATGAACAATAACAAATGAAGAAATCATCATTTTATGTTGCCACTCTCAAACAACTTCCTTCTATTTTTGGGAGGACTTGTTTATTCAAGTGCTGACCTGGCTGAGGTGTTTCCTAAGAATATTTGAATATATAACCCAATGCACAAATAGGAGCAAAGCACAAATAAAAAATTCAGAAGATGGTGTTGGTGATAAAGGTGATGATGATGATGATTTTAAAGTTACCTCTGTAAAAAAATATATCAGGCACAAGAAATGTGAATTCTTAGGCCATTTCTGCACTACACTGTTACAATGCTATTATTCCACTTTCAACATCCTATAGAATCCTGGAACTTGCATTTTAGGGAGGGGCCTCTAGAATTCTCAGCCAGAGAGCTCTTTGGCCTCAGTAAATTACAAACCCCAGAATTCCACAGTGGAATAACAGCATTATAACAGTGTAGTGCGGAATGGCCATAGCATTGACAGCAGCTTCTCCTAATCTGTTGCCTTGTGGATGTGTGGGCTACAGTTGCCACTGTCTTCAGCCAGAATGGTCTATGCTGTATGGGAATAATGAGAGTTATACTCCATCACATCTGGACAGGCACCAGGTGGATGAAGTCTGATTTACTAAGAACCCTTTTACATTGCACAATTATAGCACTCTGATCCCACGTAAACTTCCATACTTCCATCCTGTGGAGTCCTGGGATTTGTGGTTTCATGAGGTATTTAGTATGCTCTTTGACAGAGCTCTTGTGCTTCCCAAAACTACACATCCCAGGCTTCTGTAAGATGCAGGCATGGTAGTTCAAGTGGAACCAAAGTGCTATAACTGTGTGGAGTGAAAGTGCCCCAGAATGCTTTTGGGTGACACACTTTACCTTCCTTCTATCAGTAACTCTTACAAACAAACCAGTAAAGTAGGTGAGAACAATTGTCCTGATGCTGCACATCTGGAGGGCGGGAGGGCCCTGCAAAACAGAGGCTTGCTGAAGACCACTTACCAAGTTCATGTCTGGAATGAGATTTGAATGAGGGATTTCTGAGCAGCCACCTCAGAATAAGTCACACTGCTAGCCCATTGCTCAGATGATCAGAGAAAAATTAAAAAGTTGTGTGTGCTGTTCAGATTTCCATTTCCTTTCATCACTGGAGGGTCAATATGAATCACTGGATAAATTGTGGCCTCATGAGACTCTAGTTCAAAGGAAAGTACATTAAAGATGCCTGTTGTCTACCTAATGATTAAGCAAATTTAAAATTAGCCATATGACAATCCAAAGGACTGATCTAACACATGTCCTAGATGGAGCTGGGAATGGAAACGGCATCTGCCACTGTGGTTAAAGCTCTCCGCTTCTAAAATGGGAAATTCTCCCTTCTGCTAGAAATATCACCGGGCTACTGCCTCATGCTATTATTCCAAGTGGCACTTCTACATTCTAATCATATATAAAGAAGTTCTACTTCCAAATTCTAATCTTATGCACAGCCCCATATAAAATATGCACATTTTTTTAAAAAAATCACAATTTCATGAAAATCCTTTAAAATGCAAAGATCTTCAAAACCCTCTCTGATGTCAACAACCTAGTTAAATATTATTCCCATTTTACAGAAACAAGATGGACAAGTGCCTGACATACGTGAGCCCCAAGCTCAGAATTAATGTAATGATATTACAAGTAATGCATTTTTTCAGGATACTGAGAAGATAGTCAATTTTTTAAACATCCAGTGCAACAAGTAATAAAATCATTCTTTTTTAAAGGGATAGCCTTTCCTCATATCTTTTAAGGTGTTGTTTGGGATTATGGGGGGGGGGAATTTGTGATCATTTATGGGGGCAGGGATTTGGGATCATTTTTATGTTTTAAAGCGTATTTTGTCAAAAGAATGGAGTAATGAAGTAATACATTATTAATATACTACTAACACAATACTCACCAAGTAACAATTAAGAACTTATTTCTAAAAAAATAGCAATAACTCAGGTTACCATTTGCTCAGACTATCTGGGTGCTGATGTCATCATCATCATCATCACCATCATCATCATGAAGAGCGCAGTTCATCTGCAGATGGCTGCCTGAATCAAGTGTATGGAATGAGATGAAGAGTTTGTTTTTTTCCAAGGCCATCAGAAAAAGAAAAAGGTAGCCAGTAGTATATGTGAATTAGTCTAGTTACATGCTTCTTCACAGTATGATGAATGGAGGGTATGACTGCCTCCTTGCTTAGGGGTATGAGTAGCCATAACAAAAAAAACCCATTTGCACAACATTTTCAGATGTTCAGACTGCTCCACATACAATATCCAGTTATAATTCTTCCAACAGCTCTGTAGACAAGTCAATATTATTACTCTCCCAACCTCCTTCCCATACTACATATGGAGGGGAGGTTGGAACTGAGTAATTCCAAAGACCATCTTATGAGTTCCTGGCAGAGTTGAGATCTGAATGGAGACCTCCTTACATGTGGAAAGGATCAGAGAGTTTTAACAGACCACAGGCTGAATGTGAGTCAACAATATGATGGGGTGGCCAAAAAAGGTAGGTGCAGTATGATTGATTTCTTTATTTAATTTATATCTCACCTTTCTTCCAGGGTTAGAAGGAAAGGCAGCTTCCAACACAGAATAACAATAAAGACAACAACGACATCAGCAACACAACCAACAACAGCACAATTACAAAAAGTGACACGGTCTAAAACATGCCACATTATCTGATGGTACCTCATTCATTCCTATATTCTTGGATAGAATTTCAGTCACTGTTGGTCCAGAACTCCGGGCAGTAACACCAAAAAGACTGTGAAACCGGTGATAATACAAATTAAATTTGCTACACTGTTGAAACACTCATATTTCATACTAATGATAAATAAGCGGTAAAATATCAAGAAGTTCTGCATCTCTCTTTTAAAAAGCTCTGGCCAGAAGAGGCTGAAGGTTGGCCTAAACAGAAAGATCTTTGCTCGCTGACTGAAGGACAAAAGAGAGGGACAAACCTAACCTCCCTTCACAGGGAGCTCCATGATGTGACTGCCACTGAAAAGACCTCTCTCGCTTCTGCACCAAGCATACTCCTGAAAGTAGTGGGACTGAGAGAAGGGCCTTTTCTACAGATCTCAGAAGCCTTATATGGGCAAAGTGCAGCCTTTTAGACAACCTTCTGGGTGGCATCAATGAAGAATGGAGCTCAGATCACAAGAAATAATGCTATTCCCCTTACCCATTTTGGTCAGATCACACCTGATGTTCTCTGCCAGTTCTGGGCAAGCCAATTGAAGAAGGACAGCCACAAATTGGAATGTATCCAGAGGAAGGTGGCAAGTTCAATGAGAGGCCTAGTAGCAAGCTAAGGAAAAACTGAAGGAGTTGGAGAAGTATAGCCTGAAGAAGAGATATTTGAAAGGCAATGTGTTAGCCATTTTTAAATAACTGAACGGCTGCTATATAGCTGACAGAGCAAAACTGTTCTCTATTGCTCCAGAGGGCAGGACTTAAATTAATGCATTGTTTTTGGTAACTTTTGCATTTGTTTCCTTTAACCTATGGTACACTGCTCTGAAATCTCTGAGACTGGGTGGTTTATGCTTTCAATAAATGAGGTCAGATTACAAGAAAGGGATTTTGATGGAGTATTAAGAAAGACAGAAGATGATGGCACAACCTCTTCAGCAATGGGACAGGGTGCCTTGGAAATTGGTAGTCTCTCTTTTGTCACAGGCTTTAAGCAGAGACTGGATGGCCACTGCACAGAGATGCCGAAGTGGTGGATCTCCTGCATTCAGGAGGGGTTTAGAGTACATGGCCTTTGAGGACTACTCCTCAGCTCTGGGATTCTATGAGTGTTGGGTCAGCTTCTCAGTTACTGTGCTACTCCAGCACTTCACTATACTCACCTTGTTTTGTTTTGTCTTCTTTTTAACAAGCAGAGGAAACGTGCACTACAGCATCACTGAAGAGGTGTGCAAACCCTTCAGTCAACTAAGCCAACCCATGTACAATTAAAAACAAAAGACTCTAAAATGGTGGACTACTGGGGATTTTGGAGAGAGAAAAAGAAAAGACTGTTTTCATGCTGTTTTGATTACTTTTGCAAAATGGGCAGATGAACTCCTCTGCTAGAGTGGGTGTTTAGCCTCTAAAAGCAGTCGAATCAAAATTACATGTATACATTTTTAAAAGAGTCAGAAACTGGTTGGTACACACACAGGCATCACTCCTAATTTTTGATGTCCTAATCCTTACATGAGGGAGGGTCATGGCACCCATATTCTTTCTGACAGCCCACCTCTATTGCACCCCATGTGCTTGCTGTCCCTCTGTGCTGTGTGTGGAAAAGGAGATTTGAATCTCTTGAGTCCGGAAAAAAAATGTGTTAAAGCAGCAGCTAAATTGGTATCTTGAGGCTAGACACCTGGATCCCTTGTTATACTTCACTAAGAGCACACTAATTTCTCTAGATCCCTTGGTTGTCTGGGAAGACCCCTCTCAGGACTGGTTGGGATAGGGCTGGTGGGGTGAAACTGCCTTAGTTGTCCTGTGACTTTTGCCAAAGAAGAGATGGGAATGGGGAGAAGTGTGACTGTGTTGACTTTCTTGGATGTTTCAGGCCATTTCCACACTAGACTGTTATAGCGCTATTATTCCACTTTCAACATCCTATGGTATCTTGGGGTTTGCAGTTTCAGGAGGGGCCACCCACCACCTCACTCAACTAGACTCCAAAATAAAAAAAGAAATCCATGACTGTTTTTTTTGTGTGTGGTAGAAAACTGTGAGCAGAAAACATAAAGGCACCCTGTCCTTCAGTGGTAAGTATAAGAGGATCTCCCCTTCACTAATTTTGCACCCATTCCTGGTGGTGGATATCCTAAGGCATATCCCACCAACAGCAGTGCTGCATGGTCTTTCAAGCTGCTCTGTACCTTAAAACATACTGGGAAATTAGAGTGTATGTATGGAATGGGTTCAGCTAGATAATTGTGCATGATTGTGCATAGTGTCAGAGTTCTGCAGGTGGGATTCTGCTACAGTTCCCTTGTTACCACTCCCAGGACCATGTTACTACAACAGCCTCCTCCCAAAAGCCATTCTGTGGCTGCTGGAGGGCAGGGTTGCAGAGGTTGGAGAAGCATTTGGCAATGTTCCCATTGTTGTCATCATTCTGCCTTCAAGTCCTTTCTGACATATGGTGACCCTATCATGGGGTTTTCTTGGCTAGATTTGTACAGAGAGGGTTGGCTATTGCCTTCCTCTGAGGCTGGGAGAGTGTAACTTGCTCAAGATTTGTTCAGTGGGTTTCAAAGGCAAACCAGAGATTTGGATCCTAGTATCTGAGTAATGGTCCAACACTCAAGCCACCAAACCATGCTGGCTCTCAAGGCCTTGCCACCTTGGAGTAGATTTAAATTTTCTAGGAAAATGTTTATGTTAAACAAGAACTGGTGTGGGCTTCAGACACTGAGCCAGCATTCATTCAGTCCAGAAACGTGCAAGCGAGGGTCATGTGGTGCCACAGACACAAATGAGTAGCTGCATCTACTGCAGCTGTTAAAGCGGTATGAGGAGAAAAGGTGGTAAAAAGTGCCTGTGGGGTGCAGAAAACACCTGGGACCACAGTTTGTGAATTCCTACTTTGTTTTCCTTGTTGTGTGGTTTCAAATAATTTTTGACTTAAGGAGCCCCTAAGGTGATTGTATCACGGGGATTTTCATGGCAAGATTTGTTCAGATAGAGTTTGCCACTGCCTTCCTCTGAAGCTGAGAGAGTATGACTTGCTCAAGGTCTCCCAGTGGGTTTCCATAGCCAAATGGTCCAATGGAATCCTTCAGAGGTCTCAAGCAGATGATGTCCTTCGTCTTCATCTGGCTTTGGGTGTTACCCTGTGAATTGGGGGTCCAGTGAGGGGTGCCCAAATAACCAAACAAACACAACCAAGATGGGGAAATTAGCTGGAGCACTCTCTTAGCTAGCAAGAGGCAGAGTAACTTAGCAGGAATCTTTTACCCTATGTATACAGGTTCAGGTCAGTGAGCAGTCAGACAGTTTAAATTAGCGATAATATTTATTAAACACATAGCAAATATTAAGAAAAGCACAACCTCACAGCTAGCTAAGAAATAGGAAATAAGAGTTGTGGGGGAATGGGTGATACGTCACCTATCTCGCAGTCCTGGAGAAGTCCAATGGAGGGAAGGAAACTCAGCACAGCAGCCGAGGGGAGCTCACAGAACGAAGTGACGGCATGGTGGGATGGAAGTCCAGTGAAGTCCGAGGAACTCTCAGAACTGGGGATTTTTATTAGGGAAGGTATGACCGTGGGCTAGTCTGGTCTTGGGCGAAGACAATGAGTTTTGGGCTTGAGACAATGTCTCCGAAAGGTCAGAATTTACATGATTGAGTTAAGGTCCGAATTGACAATAATATGGCCAGTATGCAAACGCAGCAGTTCGTCAAGATGCCCGCTCGGGCAGAGGTCTCTTTGTTTTAACATGTATTTGTAATAAAGGTGTTTGTTTGGGGAGGTCTCCTAAAGCATATCTGGCAGTTTCTGGCATGCCTTGATGTAAACAAGAATGAGTCAGCATAATTGCCGTACCTAGCTCAGTGCTTGTTCGGAGGCCTTCACAAACACGTGGCTGGGGCTGGCAGAGCAGGGCCGAATTGTGATATCAAAATGATATCTTTGGTTTACCAAAGGCTAGGCCAGTACATGGTGATAACATGGGAACATAGCTGGATGCTCCTCTGATCGCCACTCCTCACTCTACCAGCAATGGACTTGGTCGCAGGTGGCTATCACGGTGGCACAGTGACTTTGGGGCTAGTAGGTTTTGGTCATTGGTGAGGAAAGGAGGGAATATCAACTTCTACAACAATGCCTCTGCTAAAATACACAAAGATAAAGTGGAATGAAGCTTGCATATGCCACCGACAGAATTCTAGCCATCATGCTTTCAAAACATGATTCCTCTGATTTTAGGTCTTAGGCTGAAGGGAAGCAGACAACAAGCATAGCTTCCCTACCCATCTTGGGGTCATTTTTCTTATTTGCAAAGCCCCCTAGTCCCAGTCCTGCCTCTCCTTGGTCCTTCTTAAGCATCCACCATGTCCATATATGGGATACTCTCTTCACAAGTGAAACAGTTCCATACAGAGCTTGGAAGGAATTAGTTAAAAACAAAAAGTTACATAGTGAACCATATCTAAGTTATATTACCATTGTAACTGACGAAGGACAATGTTAATCATTTTGTAGCATAGTAACTGCTTTCTTTCAGTTATTGTTGTTGTTACACGGCTTCACTATTTAGGTGTGTTTTGTACCACAAACAAGTGGCTTGAAGCATTCTAATGTGTGTGTTTTAACGTGTGTGTTTTCTTTTAAAACTGTAAATAGTTTAATTCTCTTTTAATATTCACTTTTTGTATGTTTTTTTTATTGTATTCTTTTAAATTATGAACTATTCTGACTCTCAATTTTGGGAGAAAAGTGGGATATAAATACAACAACAACAAAAACAAAATATGTGTGCTTGCAAGTTACAAAAGTAACTATTTTAATTATTCTGATTAAGAAGAAAGTGATTTTTTAAAACATAAGTATGAAAGTAACTATCTGTTTGTTTGGACCTTGGAATGGTAACAGTCACTAACTTTAAAATATTGCTAAAAAATACCAGGTACTACTGACTATGGCCCTTTCCGCAGCTTACCTAGGTTCACAGTCGTCCCAGTGTTGTCCTCACAGTAGCTTTGCAGGGAAGGGAGCACAGACGCCAACACTCCCCTCTGCACTGGCTTGCTCACTGCAGAAGGAAGCGTGATGGCCCTGGTTCTTCCTGCCATAGGGTAGCCAGGTACTGTCCCAGGCTGCGCTGGGGCAGGAAGCATAGCCTTTACTCTTGCAGGGCCTCCACAGCTAAGGTAAGTGTGGGCACATAGCAGGATGGTGGCACTATTGCCAGTCATTGATGGGGAAAACCTATCAATGATTTGTAGCATAATCACACTGCCTGGGGATGAGAGAAGGACCGGGCCACAACAATGTCATGCATTAACGTCGTTGCGGTCCTGTCCTTCTCCCATCTCCAGGCGGGTTGGGTGGGTGGAGCAGAAAGGGCCTGTATCTCAGAGGCCTGAACTGGCAAACCCACATTAGAGGATTCCTTGCCTAAGAAAATTCTATGAAATTCAGGGGTCATCATAAGTTGACAGGTGATTGGAAGGCGCATACACATGCAGGAGTTGCTTTAAAGTGTCTTTCTAAGCTCCAGTTCAATGCCAGGCTGAAGGCCCCTTGTGTATGAGTGCCAGTGGAGGGTAATGAAGAATTCCCGTTAGTCTTCCTTTGGATTAATCACAGAGGCTCTTGGCTCAAGCATACTGTGAGTATCTTCCGTCCTGCCTTCCCAAACCCAGCCCTGTTCTGCTAAATCAAGCCTGGTATCCTGAAGGGAGAAAGTAACAGCCTCTCACCCACCACCAACATACTCTAGACTAGGGATGGGAAACTGTGGAAGGAGGCTATAGGGCTACATTGGTCTCCTAGGAGACCTCAGGGGGCTGCATCCCTTTGTGACAAAAGAGAGGAGTGTTTGCCCCCAAATGCCCTTGAGGGGACACATAGAGGCATTCTTACCATTTTTGGGGGGCCCTAGAGGGTATTTTGAGTCATACTGAAGCAAAAATAATTTTTTGAAAAAATTTGCAAAAATTTGTTCTGATTTCTGGGGAGGTCTAGGAGGGGACTCCAAATGTCATGGAAATGCCCCCCCCCACATCGCCAAAACTCATTTTGGGGCATTCTGGAGGGGAAAAAAAGGAGAAAGAAAAAAATTTGGGGGAAAAAAAGTTGACTCCTGAGGACCCAGAGGGCACAAATTCAGCACTGGGCTTGTGGGGCACACTTTGCCCACCCCTGCTCTAGGCCGTGAATTCATTCTGTTTTGCCTCCTTCCCCATTACAAGCTTTGTGGAGTGACGGAAGAGTTGCATTAAAAGGGAGAATTCTGCCCTTCCAAACCCAGCCTCTCTGCAAATCTCTCGCCTGGCTTCTGTTTCTGCTTCACCTCAAAATCATGAAGTAATTTCAGGTCTACTTATTACCTTTGCATTCTCCTCAAGACAGTGTATGTGGTACCTCCTCTCCATTATTGTCCTCATAATGACCCTATGAAAGCTGAAAGAGACAGAGGCCATTTCTGCACTAAACTGTTATAGCGCTATTATTCCACTTTCACCATCCTGGGGTTTGTAGTTTACTGAAACCCTCTAAATGCCCCTACCTAAACTGCAAACCCCAGGATTCCACAGGTTATTGAAAGTAGAATAATAGCACTATAACAGTGTAGTGCGAAAATGGCCAGAGCTTCATGGCTGAGTAGTGAGAGAATTTTGAACCCAAGTTTCCTCACTCATTCCAACCATTATACCACGTGGGTTATCAACTCCTTCCTTCTCCTTCTTCCACCTCTCCTGATCTCTTCTACATCTGGCGGGCTACATGATTCTCACCTTCATTTTAGACAGACAGACAGGTTCACTTTTGGTCTGAACAAAATAAGTCACACACAACATAATTCTGTTACAGTCAAATTTGGCATGCCAAACAAAGAGAGTAGTGGCGAAAAAAAAATTGGGCTGGTGTTTCAATTTCACTAGTGGGAAAATGTAGAAAATTTAAAAGCATCCACCAATTTTTCTCCACATTGCAATGTTCATCCTGAACTGGCTGGATGTCTCTTTCAAACAACACGGGGGTATGTACCCACCAGACTGACAGCCATCCAATGTTATGTACACCTAGTTGTTCTAACTCAAACTGAATCAAGCTGTGTGCATTTTGCCAATATTTGTTGTGGTTACACACTTTATACTTAGCAGTATTGTCAACGCAGGTCAAACAGTTACCTTCTCTTAAAAAATGATTTTAAGACGCAAAGTGATTTATTCTTTTGGCATGAGTTTGTACTCGCATTTAATAGTACATGGCATTAGTCAGCATGTAAACTCATTGCGCTGGCCAGGAGAACATGGTCCTAAAAAACAGCCACGTGTTGTCTGAAACAGTTGAGGCAGGAATAGAAACTGACTAGCTAAAATCAATTACGTTATCCATTAAGTTGGGAATTTTCTAACCTAAAAGGGCAAATTATTTAAACATTTTTGTAACTAAAGTGAGTGAATTAAGTCAGAATTTTAGTGTTAAACTAATTCCAGAATTATGGTATTAAATAATTGAATGAGAGAATGTGAGGACAGATGTTACATTTCACAATTGTTCTTTACCAAAAAGCAAAAATCTCTTGCGTTTTTCTTAAACTGCTTCTTGGCTTTTGTTTATCTCACAAAGTGGGCAGTTACAAAGTTGACGCCACAAGATCTAAGCCACTTAATGATAGCTGATGATTAGAATATGATAGTTCAGTTAATGCCAACGTTAAAAGATTTTAAACAGACGAGTAATAAGAACAATGTGGAAGGGATGATCTTTGCATGCACAGAATCACCCTGCATTCTGTTTCAGGCTCCACGCACAGTTTCTCATCTGTCCCAGGAAACTGACTTTTGAAGCTGATAACTGTGGAATGTTTACCAGTATCTATGTGGGAATTAGTAAGCCAAAGGGATGGGGTATGGGAAGGAGGTGAGGAGAAGTTATTGACGGTGGGGGGAAGGTAAACAAGAGAAGAGTTTGAAGTGGATGGATTCAAGACTGGTTTTTCAAAAATGCATACAGCTGTTTTCCTTCTTTCTCAAGCTCAAAACCAGGACAAGGAGATGGGAAGAGGAAAATAATGGACTCCAACGTCTTTCTGGAGAGGCTTTTAATGCAGGCATTTTATTTAAATTTAAATTTAGCAACAACTTATTAGTAAAATCTTTCCCTCTTCTAACATAAGTGCAACTGAATTAGATTGTTTAGCTTGTTAATGACTAACTAAACACATTAACCCTTCCCTACCAACTTTCCTATCTCTGATTAGGTGCAGGAGACAGCGAAAGCCACTTGGGACCTGCTCTGCAAGAGCCATCTCCAATATTAGGCAGAGTGCAATGGATGGATGGGTGGATGAATTGAATTTATATCCTACCTTTCTCCTGAGAGGAGATTCAAGGTGGCTTATTCTATTCCTTCAAGTCAAGGTAAGCCTATCATGGGGATTCTTGGCAACATTTTTTGGCAGAGTGGGTTTGACTTTGCCTTCTTCTGAGCCTGAGAAAATATAACTTGCTAAAGGTCACTCAGTGGGTCTTCATGGCTGAACAGGGATTTGAACTCTTGTCCCCAGAGTTGTAGTCCAGTGCTCAAACCACTATACCATGGCTGGCTCTCCTTAGGTAGCTTAGAATAATTTTAAAAAGATTAAGACAAAACACTAGTTTATAAAAGTTAAAAAAGAATTAAATAGCAATATTGTTTTTAAAAAACCTGATTAGAAACAATTTAAAAACATTTAAAACATATTAAAAACATAATTTCCAACAAAAAATTAACAATTCAGCACCACATTTCACACACACACTACTGCTCCATAATTAAAATAGAAGATCTGCCTGAATGAAAACATCTTCACCTGCCAGTGGAAAGTGAGAAGGCAGGAGGCCAAGCAGATCTCCAGTGGAAGAGAGGACTCAGGCAGCTGATTTCAGGTGTCATAAAAAGACAACAGAGAGTAAGAATTATTTTTTGTCACTGTGTTTGTATTGTCATGGAGGGGGAGAGTCACTTATGGGAATCTTTAGAAACTTGGCTGACCTTGATTATTCCGTTTATTCATTTCTTTACTATTATATCCCTCCTTTCCTTCAATGAGGTGAACCCATCATCTTGCAACAACTCTGTGAGACAGGTCACTCAAAGCAGAGAGTGCGTGACTGGTCCACGGTCACCTGCTGATTTTCACGGCTCACTGGGGAATTAACCCTTGATCTTCCAACTCCCCACCAAGTGTTCTTAAGGACTACTATTGGTCTGGTTCTCTAGCTATTATAAAGCACATTGACTGGGTGGGGGCCATAATTTGCTGCTTCACCTCTAGCAACTAAACGTTGAATCCAATGCAATCCCTCCATAAATACTGGACTGGTCTTTGTATATTCCATCAAGTTTAGAGTTGCTCCACTGTGTAATAAATTTGAAACTGTCTTCCAAGCGGGGTCAGTTTTATTTTGCTTTTGCAACCTGGTGGTTTCCTTTTAAGATCAACTTCAGTGCTAGGCACTGGGCTGCTTTCATGTGGAGCAAAGTCTGATAAATGCACATATCCACTGAAGTAACAATTTAGGGCAACCTTTCCCAACCGGCATGACCTTCAGAAGTCTTGAACCTTTTGGAGCTGTACCAGCTGGAGGACTATGGGAGTTGCAGTCCCACATGCAGGGAGCATCTGGTTGAGAAAGGCTGACATAGAGTTGTTTTGGTGATGGTTCTTAAATGAGTAATTATTCCAAACCAGCATGACAGGCAGGGCCTAGCCTGTTGTGGCAATTCATAAATAAATCTGTTTCTAACAGGAGAAAAGTCACTGTTCCCATTTTCTTCTGATGGCAGGCAAACAGGCTATTCTTCTGGAATGTCTTTGCAAGCTTCATATTGGTCCCCACCCCTCATGAATTGTTATTTCTAAAAGACAGATAAGGACCCATCCACCAGTGTTTTAAGATTAGTTTCAAGTCTGAGGCGGTGGGGGGTGGAAGTTCTGTGGTATTTTTTGAACCCCCTCCCCTTTCCAAACAGCAATCAGAACTTCGTTAAAAATTAAACAAGCCAGCCAGCTTTGCTAGGGCTGGTATTCTATGGAGAGCAGAGATAACAGGGCTGTGCAGTTACCATTTCAGCAGCTCAGCTCCTTTAGCAAAGAAGGGCCTCTTTGTTTTGATGTTAAACATTACAGGACTTACCCCCCTTGTGGGAGAATCTCTGAAGAGAGAGACAAGGTCTTCGGCTTCCCTTTATGTTGACATTTCTAAGCCCAGAGGGCAGGAGGGTGTCTGTCCTGCCAGGGAGAAATGGGGAAGGGTCTGCTTCCCCCACCCTGGTTAATTGTACTGTCCCCCCCCTCAGGATGCCAGCTCCTTCTGTGCATCTTGAGATGTCTGTTCTCATATGAGAAAGCATGAACTAAAATGAGATTGGTTCCTCCATTGTTCCTGTGCCCCAGAGTCGCAACATGGCCCCACTGCCCAGCTTCTTCATTGTAGGGATTCTGGGGTGGGTGGGATGAGATGTGGGGTGGGGTGGGGTGGGGGCGAAGCAAGCATTCTCATGATTCCACCTCAGGTTTCAGGCTTTATCATGAAAGCCACAAAACCTCAAGGCCATCGGTGATCACATTAGGTCAGTCAGCAACACCAAGGGACTGCTGTTTTCTTCTAAGAGCAGTTGTAGAATTACAGATAGAGATTAACAGTTTTGTGAGTAGATTGGTTTTTCTAGGAAGCTACATGCAGTTAGCAGGGACACTGCAAGCTTCTCTCTTCTCTCTGACTGAAGGTCTTGATAAGGTCAGCAGAAAGAGCACTAGCTCATCCTCAGGCTCAATGCTATCAGTAAAGTGTAGGAAGCCAAGGGCAATGCAACCCATTGTCCAGATTCTCCATGTTAAGAAAGAGCAGCAGAGCAAGCAAGCACGGTTGGGAACTGATATCCAAACAGGGCTGAGCAAAGTCAGATTTTGTTGGATTGTGGGTCCCAGCATTCCTTACTATTGGCTATGCAGACCCTAGGGCTTGAGTAAACTGCAGTTCAATAACATCTGGAGGACACATTCCCTTGGTATTTAAAAATAATTACAGTTAAGATACTAAAGTCCATAAAAGAAGTTTGTTGCCACTAGGGTTATTTTTTAAAAAATTCTCAGTTCCTCAAAAGGTAACTAGAGTAGTTCAATTACTTTGGAGTTATCCCAAAAGATCTGGGTGCTAAAAACTGCTGGCCCATGGTGCTAAATAAACACTTCTGCTGTCCGCCTTGCAGTTACCCCAACATCTGCAATGGAACACAAGGCAGTACTTGATCCATGTGATATTCCTCCTCCCCTCTTTAGTGAAACTCCATCTTTGTAACTATGGACCGCATTCACCTGGGAACTTAATTCATTATAAGTGGACCTCTGCAGGAAATAGAATTACGTAGTAGTTTTGCAGTGTCCATATTCAGCAAGGGACTGCCATGATGTTATTAGATAGGGGAGCCAGTGAAGTGTCTGTTTTACAGTGGGACCAAAGGATAACAGGACCAATGCACAATAGGTGCTGATGCTCATTGGTGCCCTAAGATGCATCTTGTAATTTACTAGGAAGGTCCCTTGGCGCCTCTGCTATGTAACTAAGTATGTGTGAAGTAGACTATGATATAGAATTCTAAACTGTGGTATAGAATAGTCTGGAATTAGCTAGCTGACCTAAACCAGTTTAAATCTGCATCCCAAAGTAATGAAAGAATATGCTGATGAATTAGATTGTTTAGATGAGGCGCCAAAGGATTGGAGAAGGGCAAACATTGTCCTTCTCTTGAAAAAAGGCAAAGAAAAGAGAAGACCTTGGAAACTATAGTTTAGTCAGCCTGACTTGAATACCAGGAAAAATATGAGAACATATTATACAGGAGTTTGTCTGCAAGCAACTTGAGGACAATGAAGTGATCAGTGGAAGCCAGCATAAGCTTATCAAGAACAAATTCTGCCAAGCTAGTTTTATATCTTTTTAGATCAGGTCACTGATTTTGTAGATGGTGGAAATGTTCTGGATGTCACTTACCTGAATTTCAGCAAAGCATTTGATAAATTTCCCCCACAGTGTTTTGATTATCAAACCAATTACATGTGGAATAGATGGGAATATTGCCAGATGGATTCATAACTTCTTGGAAAACTGTGTTCAAGGAGTCATCATCAACAGCAGCACTTCAAACTGGAAGGAGGTCTCAAATGGAGTGTCCCAGGGCTCTGTCTCAGGGCCATTACTCTTCAACATTTTTATCAGTGACTTAGATGATGGGGTGCAGGGAATCCTTATGAAGTTTCCAGATGACACAAAACTGGGAGAGGTGGCTAGAAAGGAAGAGAATGTAAAAGGACCTAAATAAACATTAGAAGGTAAGCGGAGAACGCAAAAGGACGTAGACAAACCAGAAAATTGAGTAGAAATTAATAAAATGAGATCCAATAGAGACAAATGCAAAATTCTATATTTAGGCCACAAAAACTAAACACACAGATTTAGGATGAGGGATACGGTACTACATGTAAAAAGGACCTTGGGATTATTGTTGATAATTTGATAATTATATTGATTGATAATTGTTGATAATTTGAACATGAACCAGCGGTGTAATGCTGCAGTAAAGAAGGTGAATGCTATTTTAGCCCGCATTGATAGAAGCATAGTTTCCAAAGTGAAGGAAGTAACAGTCCCACTATATTCAGTGCTGGTCAGACTTCATCTAGAATACTGTATTCGGTTCTGGGTGCCTTATTTTAAGGATATTGACAACTTGGAGCAGTTTCAGAGAATGATAACGAGGATGATAGGAGGTATGGAGAACAAACCATATGAAAAAAGGTTGTGAGAACTGGGCACGTTCACCTGGGTGAAGAGAAGACTGAAGGATAACAGGCTTGTCCTCTTTAAATACCTCAAGGGCTGTCCCTGAGAGGAGGGGGAAGGCCTGTTTTATGCTACCTCAGAGGGTAGGACCGGGTCTAATGGCTCGAAGTTACAGGAGAAGAGATTTTGACTGAACATTGGAAGGATTGAATCACTCCCCTAGAGAGGTGCTGGGGTCTCTTTCTCTGGATGTCTTCAAAAGAAGGCTGGGCAGCTACTTGCTGTGGATGCTCTAGCTGGAGACCCTGCATGGAACAGGGGGTTGAACTCAGTGATCCATGGGACCCTTTCCAGTGCTATGATTCTGTGACTCTACGGCCTATAAAAGTAATTTACTGTATTAAAGGAGTGATGCTATCTCTCATTTATCATTTGTTATGCTTTAGTTACTGAGGGGAAAGTTACTGGGGAAAAATAACTATGATTACTAGTTGCTTGTAACTAGGTGCTTCCAGGCCTTGGTGTGTGTGTGTGTGTGTGTGTGTGTGTGTGTGTGTGTGTGTGAATCACTTTCTGCCAGAAACGGGTGCTGAGACATCCCACAATTCGCTATTGCTATCCTCCTTGATTGTGAGCTTCCGAAGATGTGGTAACACTGCCAACGGCAGGATTTCCATATGCCTCATTGGCCAGCCCCTGTCAGGAAGACACCCTGTGTAGCACTGCATGTAATGTGCAGCATTGAATGTAATCTATCTACCGTATTATGTTGAATGTGTTGGACATAATGTACTGGACGTAAAGCTGAGCATGATCAGTTTGTGATGGAATGGGCACAACTGCACGTTGTGGGGGTTTAATGCACTTCTGGTATTTTGTTATGTGGATTAGACCTGTCACACTGCAAACCTGATTTAATACAGAAATACTAAATTTACGTAGCCTCTGTCTGAGAGAGTGGTTGGCATGGAACAGGAACTGGTACAAACTCTCCAGCTCTGATAACATAAGGCTAGCTGTCCTCACCAGCTTCTTTCCTTGGGTTTGGGATTTCATGCTGCCCTTAGTATCACTGCAGGCAATTAGCATTACAGTATTTACTAACTTGCAGCAGGGGCATCAAGGGAAGGAGGCCTGCCCAGTTTGACACTACAGGCTGGTCGTGGAATGAGTGGAATGCAGGGCAGGAGAGAGTTTGCACTGCCTTTCCTGTCCCAGGGTGGCTTGCTAATGCAAACCTCACCTCCCCTTCAGGCAGTAAAAGGCCAGCCAAGACATTTGCAGTTCCAAGCAAGCACACCACCCAGTCCTGTAGAACAAGAGAGGGCAGAAGGTAGATTGGAATCTGCTAGTGGTAGATCTCTGGGTGATTTGCAGCAGATCAGCAAGGATATCTGACTCCCAGTTGTTTTTAACATTAGCAACAACAAAATTACACTTGTATGTCTGCGCACACACACACATATAACATTAAGGAAGCTTGGGGTAATTAGAGATGAATTTGGTTGTGGAAGAATGCTGAGCTCAATTCCAGTAATGAAAACAAATCCTTGTGGTCACTTATTAACTGCTCAGATGCAAAACAGTTATGACTGATGGACTGGGATTTGGGAGATCTTGGCTCTACTGATCACTGGATAATCTTACCTGAGCCAATTGCTTTCTTTCAGAATGTCCTACTTCACAGGGTTGTTTGGGGATAAAAGGAGGAGAGAGCCATGAACACTGGAAGAAGTGTGTAATATAACAAACATACATTTGTCTATTTTTACTGTCTATTTTTGCTTTATTGTATCTGGCTTCCACTG
This sequence comes from Iguana delicatissima, assembly GCA_948472985.1. Classification (NCBI taxonomy): domain Eukaryota; kingdom Metazoa; phylum Chordata; class Lepidosauria; order Squamata; family Iguanidae; genus Iguana; species Iguana delicatissima. The sequence continues at coordinate 501,007 of CAOKZL010000678.1, forward strand.
GTGGATCTCAGGCTTCTTGTAAGACAGAAAGTGGCCCAAAAAAATAGCCACAAGCCCAAAATCTTTCCTCCCAATTTTTTGGGATGGGAGATAACAGGGCAATCCTATCTGTGCCTACTCAAAGGTAACTCCCATGAGTTCAGTGAACATTAATCCTAGGTGACTGAGTATAAGATTACAGCCCAAGAGGAGGGGGTGGGATAGGAGCTTATGAAATTACTGGCAGAAGTACCCAGCTTCAGCTTCACATAGATTAAAAACCTTTAGTTTCCTTCCTTCCATGTTCTTTCCCTTATACTCACCTAGATTCTTCCTCATTGCCCTTCCTCTCCCTCCACCCTAGTGCTCATTCTGCTTTGTCTATCCAAAATCTCTTCCTCACACTTTACCAGATACTGGGAGATTTTCTTCCTCCCCCTCTCTTAGGGTTGTCATATTCCAGTTCTCCCAACAGACAGCAGAAATCACATATTATGAAAGTTATATGCTCTTTGTGCAAATCATGATGTGCGTGGCAAAAAAGATGCCCAGCAACATCCCCCTAGTAATTTTCCATCCTGAATCATTTTATTTGAAGCTGCTTTACAAATGGGCAATAGAAACTTTCTTATATTCTTTCCACGTAATGGAGACCTCCCCACTCAGCCTTAGAAACCCACTGGGTGACCTTGAGCAAGTCTCACCCCCTCAGCCTCAGATGAAGACAAAGGCAAATGCCCTATGAACAAACATTGCCCAGAAACCCCTGATAGGTTCACCTTATGGTCACATTAAGTTGGAAATGACTTGAAGGCACACAACAACAACAATGTAGGAGTGTACAAATTGTGATCCTAGGTGTCTTGTGTACACCCGTGCCCCCTTTTTACCACTTTTACTCTTTGTACAGCTTTAACAGGCATAGAAGATGCAGATATTCAACAGGCATAGCTTGCCCCAGAAGAGGATTCAACAAAGTTTAGATCCTGTCTTAGGCATCCAAATCAACATCTGCAAAATTTTCATTGGAAGTTAGCCATCAAAAGCATTGCAAATACCCATTTCAGAGTAGCTGTCAGGCTGAAATAGATACAGTGTGTCTAAGGCACATCCAGCATAAGCTACAAGACAAATGCCTAGGTTGTAGACTGAGTCTACCAAAGTTTATGCTACAACTAGTCTATTTTTTGTATAATAATTTTAATTAAGAAATTTTAAAATACAGAAAAAGAAGAAGGATAGAACACTGTGATAGAATAAGATGGGAAAAGAAAAGAAAGGAGAGAGGAGAAGAAAAAAGTGAATTCTGATCTTCCTCTCACTGGCTATATGTGTGTGTGTACACATTTGTACCTCTCTCTCCCAATTACAACACATTCTCTTCTTTTGATAGCCTGTTCTTTCCATTCATCAAAATAAAATGTTACCAAGTCATTTCCTTTTTTTGCAAAAAGTCTATAAGGAGTTTCCAGTCATTAAGAAATGTTACTAATGACCTTTCTATAATCAAAGCAGATAATTTGTCCATTTCTGCTAAATCTATCAGCAACCACTTCTCCATAGTGGGTAGTGTTGAGTTCCTCCATCTTTATGCATATAACAATCCTGCTGCCATGATCATATGCTGAAGCAATCTTCTACAGTTCTTTTCCAGTTGTAGATCCATCAATTCCAAAAGAAAAAGTTCTGGTTTTATTTGAAAATTGATCTTTAAAATCCTTTGCATCACTGTGTGTATTCAAATCCAGCCTTTTTAAAAAAACTTTTTCACATGTCTAAGATACCTAGTAAAAAGTCCCTTCATGTTGTTCACATTTCTAACATGCATTACATACACCTTTATGCACTCTAGAATTCTCCAGTGTCATATATCAATGATACATCAATTTCTAAAAATTCTCCTTCAGATCAAAGCATAATATAAATTTCAACTCCTTTGTTCACATGTTTCCAGTTGATCCATCTGTATATTATAACCAAAGTTCTTAGTACATTTTATCATACGCTCTAACTTCCATTTCCATTTTCAACAAAAGTTTATACATTTTAATTATATGCTCATAATCTGTATACAGCTGCATTTCAAATTCTGACTTGTTTTGTTAAAACCAAAGATCCTTTTATCCATTTTAAATCTTTCCAACAACTGTAAGTAAGAAAACCATTGAAAACCCTATCCCTCTGCTACTAACTGTTCTTTTGATTTAATTTTATATTCTTCTTGACAAATCTCCAGGAAGTCCTGATGCATCTTTTTTTCCCTTTTTTTTACCTATGATGCAATAAACAGTCTTAACAGAGTTGCAAAATTCCTTTGTGTGCTGATACAGACTAACATGGCTATGTCTTTGAATATAAATTGTGTCAGGTAGTGAATACTGTGATTTCACAAAAGAGATGCATTCCAGACCTGAAAAAAAAAAAAAAGATTTTCAGATGTAAAGACCTCCATTATGATCAACACACACCTGGATTATTCAGACAACAACAACAACTGTTGCTATTTCAGAATAACAAAAGCTTCCAGAGTTGAAGCATCCTCCTCCATATAAACAATATGGGCAACCAGGAAAGAGTTGCCAACATATTTTGAACTGACTAAAGTAATAACTGTCATGACCCCACAAAGGAATCCAGGGAGGACGAACGCAAGCTCTCCCACTTCCCCAATGCTGAAGATAGTGAAGAACACGCAGAACTCTGTGGATTCAAAACCTTCACGGGGACCAGCCTGGACAGAAGCACCTCAAGAGAGGAATCTATTGTGGTGTGTGTGTGTGTGTCCATTGTGTGTTGCAAATTCACTCCTGCAGACACACTAGATTCCAGAGCAGCCATTCAGCTGCTGGATGCTGCTGTTACCAGTACAGGTTCACCACCAGGGGAGATCCTGTACCACCTGGAACAGCTACAGGAGGAGCAGCCAAAATAAAACCACGAGTTGACTTACCACCCCTGCAGCAATGGATCCAAGGGCCACTCTGGCCTTCCTCCTAAAGAGAATTAATGCAGGAATATTTGTAACTGAGCTCTGCTTATGGTAAAGGCAATCCTGCACATAAAAGCCTCACAGCTGGTTCGGTGGCGCTGTGGAGGACAATGTTGTTTCCTGATTTCCAGACTGTGTATGTTGTTCCTCCATTTCCTTGTGTCCCATGGCCTATATTGTGACTACAGTCATCCCTTCACATTCACTGGGGTTATGGGCACAAGACCCCCATGAAAGTAGAAAAACCGTGAAGAACTCTAGCCCCCCAAAATTATACTTAATACACACAAAAAAGTATGACCAATGTATTCAACCCACTATGGATGCCTTTAAGGTATTGGGCTTCCTTCACAAGGCAGAAGTGGCTGGCTGGTGGGGCTTTGCCCTATACCATTTTTAATAGGGACTTACAAGCCTCATTTGAAGTCTCTCAGTCTCACAAGCCCTGCAGTCCTAACTAAAAATGGCACAGAGTAGAAGCGGAGCTGGCAGCAAATAATCCACGAATAATCAAATCTGCAAAAGTGAAACCTGAAAATGCGGAGAGCCAACTGTAATATGCCTTGGCCCTACCTTGGACAATGTTCGACTTCACCTTTTGGAATATCCCTACCTGCTTGCTTTTCTAAACTGCCCTGGTTAGACCTGAGATTGTTGTTTAACACTGGACCCAGTGTGGTATAGTGGCTTGAGCACTGGACTACAACCCTGGAGGCCAGGGTTCAATTCCCTGCTCAGCCATGGAAACCCACTGGGTGACCTTGGGTGCATCACACAACTCAGCCCCCAGAAAACCCCATGACAGGTTTGTGTTAAGGTCACCATAAATCAGAAACGACTTGAAGGCACACAACAACAGCAACAACCTCATTTGACCTACCTGATTCTGTGAAAGGACTCTTTGTCTTGAACCCATGTCTACTCTCAGACTCTGCCTCTCACCTGACTTTTCCAGGTTTGTTTCCTGGCTGTGGCTGACTTTACTGGCATTGGCTGTCAGCTGTTAGACTAGGGTTCAGCAACTGTGTGTGGGGGGCAGTGGGTATGGGGGATAAATTTATGTCCCTTCACCCTGTGGTGAAGTGCAGTGGGGCATGGTGGAAGAGTCATCACATCACATCACATTCAGTTTCCATTTTTAGCCAGTTTTTACCCAGAAACAGAACACTGGGAATGGGGTGCTCAGGTTGGGAAGTTAGAGACAAACTCCTCCATCTGTATGTAATTTTGCTGGGTTTTGATCAGTTTTCAAAATTGTTCCAAAACCTTTCACATTTTTTAAAGAGTGGGGTCCATGGGTTTTGAAAACACCCAAAGGGTCTTTGGTAGCTGCAGAAGAAGGATCTGGGGGTAATTCCCCACACCATGTTAGGCCTTGCTACTGGGACCTGCCTACCTGAAAACAAGACAATAATACACTCTAACAACTCCACCACTCCTATCACAATTAAGGACAAAGTCTGATATGATCAAACTGTACCTATGCTAAGCCTCAGGCCCACATCCACCTGCAAAATGGAACAAGTGAACTGGCCTGATTCAGGCTGCAAGAATTACAGAGACTATGTAGGGAAAATATTTTGCATGCTCACAAATATATTTAAAATGCTTACTCTTCCTCTCGCTACTGATAATACTGTATCACAACAGACAGCCTCTCCAGATAGCCTTCTGTTTATGAATTGCTTGCTGTTTTCAGAAATACACCTAAGGACCAATAGTTTCAGAATATGTGCAGACAGCTCACTAGCTTTGACACAAAGTTAACATTCTATTTAAACAGTACATTAACAGTGCAACCCTACACTTGTTTACCCAGAATTAAATTCCATTGAGTTCACAGGGGTTTACTTGTGGGTAAGCAGACGTAGAATGGATTGACATCTGAAAGACAAAGTGATCATAAAAGGGTTTCTTGATTCTCCTTTTTTCTCTGTCTTTTACACACACACACACACACACACACACACACACACACACTCTCATTTTAATCTTCCCCTCTCATCTCCCCACAAACCAGTGTGGTATAGTGGTATGAGCATTATTCTATGACTCTGGAGACCAGGGTCTGAATCCCTGCTCAGCCATGGAAACCCACTGGGTGGCTTTGGTCAAGTCACGCTTTTTCAGCCTCAGAGGAAGGCAAAGGCAGCCCCCCCCAACAATTCTCGTGAAGAAAAGCCTGGGATAGGTTTACCTCAGGGTTGCCGTAAGTCAGAATTGACTTGAAGGCACACAAAAACTACCCATATCCCAATGCAAGCAAAATGCAAAATGTAGGTACAAAACGCAAAAACCAGTTGCTCATCTAAGGAAACAGGGGTAATATTTTGCCACCTTCTATCACCATCAGCTTGACCTATTGTAACATCCAGGGTTGAAGGCTGTCACTATAACCCTTTAACAGCAATGCTCCTTAGTGTAAGGTATCTGAGTGTGAAGGTGAATTCAGTGAGCCACTCTACAGTTTAAATCTGTAAGGCTTGAAAATGCCAATTGGCTAAATACACTGAAAGGCAATAGCAGGCAGATTTCTTTCAAAAGAATTGAACAGAATAATGGCAACATACTTTGCCTCATATCTCAGCTTCTATAAGATCTAGTGGTCTATTTTAAAGGAGAAGAAGAAAAGAAAAGAAGCTGTTAATGCAAGTTGTCTGATCAAAGTTTTGTCTAAAATATAGTCATCTAAGCAGTCCAAGCTTCCATCCCCCCCCAACCTGCCCCCACTTCCCTGTTCCCTCCTCTCCATCCTGCTGTTCATTCAGGCATTTCCTTTCTTCACTATACTTGACCCATGTACCTGGCAAAATAAATTCTCTGTCTTGCTTTTTCTCTCTCTTTCCTCCCTCTCTCCTGTTTGAAGAGTTCTGGACCCTGCAGAGGGAGTCCTGCAAGGCATTCTGTAGAGGTCTTGTGAAGAAATAAATCTCACAGGCCTGAAACTAGCCTTGTCTTCAGGGAAGATGAGAGACATCTAGTGTGTAAAGATGGTACTACTGACTACCGAGAGAGATTAATGATCTAATATTCATTAATTTGCTTTTATAAACATACTACTCCAAAAATATACATATCTGGGAAAACCAGTGTGGTGTAACACTGGTTTGAGGGTTCAACTACAACCCTGGAAATCAGGGTTTGATTCCCTGCTTGGTCATGGAAACTCTCTGGGTGACCATGGGCACATCACACCCTCTCATCCTCAGCAAACGCTGAGATAGGTTCATCTTAGGATCACCATAAGTCAGAAACAACCTGAAGGCACACAACAACACCACATATCTGGTGTCCCCTCCGTATCCATGCTGAATTCATCTGGCCAAGTTCCATTGCGCTGGAACTATGCTGGAGAAAGACAATCACATATGTACCCACTCCCAAACTATTATAGTTGTATGCCCTGAAAAGGGTAGATCTCTCTTTGATTTCCAATATTAGAGTTTGTGGGCACTCAATGAACAACTGATTGGAAGTAGAAGACAAAAGCAAGTATGTTCAATTTCATAGTATAAAATGGAGGGATGTTGGTGGATGGGGGAGATCAAACATCACTTCTGCAAGTTACAGTTCTTGTGAAAATTTTGCAGGGGCTGCATCTACCAACAACTGTTTATTATGATAGCTAAATGGGGTGACTATGTCCCTCCCTCATTTAGCATACACTGCTGGGGACTGGAACAGGGGAGGGCTGTTGCCCTCATCATGTTCAGCTTGCAGTTGCCCCAGAAGCATCTGGCTAGTCTCTGCTGTAAACAGAATTCTAGACTGGTCTGACTGGATAGGGCATGTTCTTAACTTTAAGATACACACTCTGTCATCTCAAAATTACAGAGGATATTGATGGGCAGTGGTTTGGTACTATCTCGCTATGGACAGGCTGGGCTCTGCAGCATCATCCTCCCACTGTCTACTTCTGGATGGGTTCAATAAATTACTGGAACTACACCCAGATTCTTCTGCAATATTACAAGGGATTTGAGGAGGAAGTGGAAACATAAGCTTTGTGGACTGCAGCTCCCAAAATCCTTCAGCCATCTTGGGGATTCTGGGAGCTATAGTCTAAAAAGTAATTTTTCTCAGCCCTAGATTAGGGAGAGATGCCTCTTAAGCATCACACTGGGACACTAGCTTCCCTTTATAAAAAGAAGATGCCACCCTTGGACCTTTACAGGATTTTAATGATGGTTCTGTTCCTCCTTTCTAATTAGCTCTGGCATCAAGAAGAGTTTGGCAAATGGGAGAGGAAACACATTCAGATCCTCTCTGCTTCTGCCCTCACTGTCCTAAAGTTCTCTCTCTCTCTCTCCCTCTCCCTCTCCCTCTCTCTCTCTCCATTCACTTCAGTTCCTTGAGATAGATTCCATGTCCTCATCTTGAGCATCTCAGGTACATCTCATTGTTATAAAAGGGTTTCTGGTGTCTTTTTTCTCCACTTCCAGGAGTCTTTCTCCTGTGCTGTTTAACCACTGTTTTGTATAAATAGATGGGATAAATAGAGCCCCTTCTCTCCCATTTTCTTAATAGGGACCATAAATTTATTTACATTTCTAATATGCCAGGAACGTGACCAATGACACATTGCATCTTTCTGGTGTGTGCTGAAGATATGAATTGAACTTTAGTCTCTGAGCAATTAAGGCCTCCTGAAACTGCACTTCATTAATGGTTGTTATGCAATAAAAACTATAAAACAGCCTTTATTTGTGATATAAAAATGCAATTTGTTTTAATTTATGTTGGAAAAATTCTCACCGAGTTTCTTCATTGGGCCGTGCCAGGCATCTGTCTGACGCCAGAGGGTTTTGCATCCAGCAAGAGGGGAGGAAAGAGTGGGGCAAAATTACAGTGGATTTGCATAGAGAAGTCTGCATGTTCCTTCCATGACTCTTCCTTAGCACATTCGGAGAAGATGATGTTACTCAGCACTGATAGGAAAACAGACGCACACAGACACCCTCCTGCTTTGCCAGGACTCTTCGTGGGAAACCAGACAGAACTTGACAGAGTGCCAAAACACATGTTCATGATGGGAAACGTTCACCCTATTCCTTACCATGAAGATGTGGGTGGGGAGAGAATGAGAATTATAGGCTCACACAAGGAGTTTGTGCTGGCTCACATAAAGTTTCAACACCTTTTTGTTCAACATCTGACCACCATCTCATGACAGCCTGCTGTTGAAACTGATATCAGTCTTAGAAGCAGGCAGCTATGCAACATGGAGTGAGTGAATAGGGAAGGGCCTGCTGTTTGAGGAAAAACAAGCCCAAATCTCCCCTGCTTCCCACAGGTGTTTAGGCACCGATCCTATCAATCTGATTTCATTTGGAGTTTCATCTGCTGCTACCGCAGACCACACAGTTGTGTTAGTACGGCAGTTGCTAAATCTGTGTTCAAGATCCACTGCTTGGAAAAGCCACTTTTTTGGACTACCACTCTCAAGTTCTTTCAGGCAGCATTAATGGTAGCCGTGCTTTCCAAAAGCTCTGTAAAATCAGGAACATTCTGGAAGTTCAGTACCACTAACATAATATATTTTTTATGCTCTACAGCAGTATGGGCTGAGCTGGGAAAAACCTGTGCCAGCCAAAACTGAGATTCTGCTCTAAGTTAATGATAATCCATAAGAAAACATCACAAAATTTGATATTAATTTAAAAATATTAGAAAAGTATTACCATGCTGGATCAGAGTGGATGCTTCTGAGAAATGTTTGAGCAGGCCATGATGAATACAGAGAACCCATGATGATTGGTATACAATGGGCATATAGTATCTGAACATTTTTAGCTGTTGTAGCTGAGGGTAGGTCTAGTTATTCTGTGAATTTCTGTTCTGTGATCCTTTTTTTTCCCTTTTTGCCTGCCTCACTCAACTTAAGCTATTCCAACTACAAAGATAGTGTTGAGACTATCTAGGGTTGTCAGATGAAAATTACAAAGGGCTCTTGTAATAGATTTGTAGAGAAGGAAATTTCATCATGTGCTGTTTCTTACCTGCTCACATGACAAGCCACACCTGCCAAAATTCCTTCTTCTACACAACAATAAAGGATACAGGAACCCTCTCCTGCTTTCTGACAACCCTGTAGCCTAAATCTAATTGCTAGTCTCCAACTAGTATAGACCCATTCCACCAGTTACTAAATGGTAAACTGACACCTGTGCAAAATCCTATTTATTTCATAGGTTTGCTCTAGTTGGGACTTACAATTGGATTGTAGGCCTAAACTTTAACTAAATAGAGTTGTCATAATTCTTATTCGATTAAGGATGCCAATGTATGGTTCATGGGAAGGCATAGTGGAAAACTCTGCTGCCATGGCTGCTCCAAAAGGGAGGCATTTCAAGAGTGTGATGAGGGCACCTCAGGGACAGCTTTGGATCATTTGGCTCCGAAATCCCTTGCTCCCCAGACACATTCCCCCACAAAACAGGAGGAAAACTATGCCAACGCTGGAGATGGCCTAGTTATTTTCATTCCCCATAGAATCAATTGGAGGTAAAGTACTGTTAAGCAAAAACATGGACTGATGAGAATTAAGAATTTCTAAAAATGAAGAATGCCAACTCCCCTCTGCCTGCTAATCAACTGCTCCTTAATCAGAGCTTGGAAGAAAGTTTTTCCATGAATGAAAGCATAATTACATTATACTACAACTGGAACTTGATGTGGGATAACTTTGCCCATTTTGTAGTGCAACTATAATTGTTTAAAGTTACTTTTGTAATTATGAGGGAGGGAAGAAGGTTCCAGTAAAAGGTTGAAGAATATCACATGGTCAAGTGCTGGAATCAAAAATATTCAGATGATTTTTTAAAAAACTAACAAAATGGTATCATTTTAGTTACTTTTGAGAAATAGGAAAGTAAAGATTTTCTTTGACATGCGGGGGGTGGAATTATAAGGGTCACTGATTACTTTTGAAAAGTAGCTTTCCATGCTCTGTTCTTAACCACACAAATACATCTACACACATCAGTGCATTTCCAAACCCTCCTTTTAAGAAACAGAAGAAAGGGTAAGGTAACATATAATTTAAGAAAGAAAATGTGCCACACATTGGAAAGGAACATCGTTAATATTTTTTTTAAAAAATTCCCTATTACGTTTATACAATGGAATAAAACAGGTACAAGTGTGCATATCCCTAGCTCGGGGATCTACTAATTAAAATTTGCATTAGTAGTTATGCTTTGCTACACAGTGTACAGAATGGTAAGCCGATGATGATGACGACAACGACAATGATGAAAGTAACTTGAAAAACAGATCTTCACAAACCTCTGACTAATAAAGGTTCACAAAGCAACTGGGAAAAATCATGGTTGGTTGAAAGGGCAACTCATCATAGCTTAGGCTCAGCCCCAAAACAGTTTGCCACAGTTCAGGACAACAGCCGGCAAGGAAATCATATGCTTATAAGAAAAAGAAGTGAGCAAGTCAGCCGTTAGCCATGCATTTTCGCTAACAGAAGAAGAACAGGAGCCGAATCTTTCAGATACGTAGCGAGATGACAAATATGTTCCCCATTCAGTGCAATTTTATATTTTATTATATAAAATTTTATTTTATATTTTATTATATAAAATAAATTTTATTGAAGTTATGTTTAAAAAAAAAGAACATTTACATACAATCACACCAAGACACATCAACTACCATAATTATGTGAAATTAAAGATCTTGTTTACATTGATTATAAATAAGGTAAACTTTACTTTATAGTCTTAACAATATCTTGTCTGCGATTACCCAATATCTATAACCTATTTCACTATTACTATTCAAAAACTTTAATAATAACAACACAACACATTTAACACTTATTCCACCTCCAACAACTCAAACTCCATTAACACATAATACACATAATACAAATATACAATAAGACAAATAACATATAATAACTAACACATTACACTCATATCAATCCTTCTTAATTATATAATTACTAATCCAAATTCTTAGTTCTTATCATATCATATAATTAATCCATGATACAACAATAGACGTTTTCCATTCATCTCCCCTCTCATCCATTAACTTCCTCTCTTTATCCAGTTAGGAGTATTTACTTGTATTTTTATATCATCCTGCTAATTTGTAACAATAACCGGTACACTAACTCTTTATCGCAGTTTATCTACCTATACTAATCCTATTTGAATGTTTAGTTACCTATTCTCTATCCTTTAGCTACATCCCTCTAAATATTTACTCTATATAGCTACCTCTATATAGTTACTATATAGTTACTCTTACTTAACATTTCTTTCCTCTCGAACCATAACCTAATATATTATATATATTATATATTAATATATTATAATATATTATATTATATTATATAACCTAATATATTATATCATACAATCCGATTAATGCATAATCACCCCAATGTTTTTCCCACAAAGAGTTCAAAATATCCCATTCCTCTTTAAATTTATCTTTACTCTTATTTTCCAATCTTAATGTAAGCCTATCCATTTCAACCAATTCATATAATTTATTGATCCATTCTTCTATTGTCGGTATGGCTGCATCTTTCCACTTCTTTGCAAACACAATTCTCGCGGCGTTAACCATATAACACAAGGTTCTCCAATATTTGTTTCTTGTCGTTCCATCTAGTTCATCAAACATATTTAGTAAGAATATTTCCGCTGACATTGGAAACCTGATTTTAAAGCATTCTATAATCTGCTCATGAATTTGTTTCCAATATTTCTTTGCTTCCTTACATTTTCACCAGCAGTGGAAAAAGGAGCCTACTTCTTGACATTTCCAACATTTAGCCGATGTTTTATTCTTCCTCATTTTTGCAATTTTTACTGGTGTTAGATACCATCTATAGTAAATTTTCATGAAATTTTCTTTCAAATTATTACATTTTGTAAATTTCAAATTTATTTTCCAAGCCTTCTCCCATTGTTGCAGAGATATTGGTTTACCTAGATCCTGTGTCCATCGTAACATATTATCCTTAACTATTTCTTTTTCCATTTCTAAATTTAATAGTATTTTATAAACCTTACTTAAAAGGCCTTTCTCTCCTACTTTCAACACTTTGTCTAAATCTGTATCCTCCAAAGAGATTCCCCTTGTTTTACTATCTATTCTAAATTTTTCCCATATTTGCCCATATAATAACCAATGAGAGTTATATCCTTTCTGAATCAGCTCATCTCTACTTTTTAATTTTATAATACTTCCTTCTTTTTTTAAAATGTCCCCATATGTCAACCATTCTTTCATTTTTATCTTTTCCAATCTATAAAAAGCTTCATGTGGTGAAACCCAATATGGGATATTTAAATATATTTTTTTCCTAATTTTTAACCAAACTAGTAGGACTGCCTTCCTTATATAGTGATCCATAAAGACTTTATTTATTTTATGTTTTTCATACCAAAGGTATGCATGCCAACCAAAATATATATTATGGCCTTCCAGACTTAATAATTTTTCATTTTCTAATTGTATCCATTCTCTGGCCCAACATATTGCCGAAGCATCATAATAAATTTGTAGATCCGGTAAATTTAGTCCCCCTTTCTCTTTCACCTCTTTTAAATACTTCATTTTTATCCTTGGCTTCCTCCCATTCCATATGAACCTACTCAACTCCTGTTGCCAAGCTTTAAAAGGTTTCTCATTAGTTAATATAGGAAGGTTCTGAAACAGGAAGAGCATTTTCGGAAGAACTTTCATTTTAATCGTCGATATTTTCCCCATTATGGACAATTGCAGCCTTTTCCATCTTTCTAATTCTCTTTTTACTTCCCCCCATGTCTTTTTATAATTATTTTCATATAACTCTGAATTATTTTTAGATATTATTACCCCTAAATATCTTATTTTCTTCGTTGTTCTCAGCCCTGATAGTTCCATTAACTTCTTCTCTTGGTCGATTGTCATGTTTTTAGTCATCAACAGAGATTTATCTTTATTAACCTTAAATCCCGCTACCTCCCCGTATTGATACAAAATCTCAATCACCGTTTCAATGCTATTTAAGGGTTCCTCCATTATTATAACTACATCATCAGCGAATGCCTGGATTTTATATTCATGTACTTTTATTCTAATTCCCCTTATTTTACTTTCATTCCTTATTATATTATTCAATATCTCTAAACATACTATAAACAAGAGGGGTGAGAGCGGATAACCTTGTCGAGTTCCTCTATTTATTCTGAATTGCTTTGTAATTTCTCCATTTATAATCAGGCTTGCCCTTTGTTCACTGTAAATAGCCTTTATCCACTCTATATATCTCTTACCTAATCCTATCATTTCCAAAGTTTCTAGCATAAAGGCCCAATCCACATTATCGAACGCCTTTTCGGCATCTAAAAATAATAACCCTAATTTTTTTTGATTATTAATATGATAGTATTCTACAGTATCTAATATAATCTTATATTGCTTTTTAACTGTCTCCCTGGAAGGAAACCGTTCTGGTCTTCATGTACCCATGTTATTAATATTTTTTTAAGACGTTCGGCTAATATCTTTGCATAAATTTTATAATCAACATTCAACAGGGAGATCGGTCTATAATTTTTCTTGTCTAATAGATCTTTCCCCTCCTTAGGAATTAAAACAATGTTTGATTCCTTCCATGTATTGGGGAATGTTCTCCAATTAATCGAATTCAATATTTTCACCAATATCGGACTTAGTTCTTCAAAAAATGTTTTATAATACAACGCCGTGAAACCATCAGGGCCAGGAGCTTTCTCTACTTTTAATTCCTTAATGGTATCTCTGACTTCTTGCAATGTTATTGGCTTGTCTAACTCTTCCTTCTGGATTTCTGAAATTTTTTTAATTTCTGATCTTACTAGATATTTTCTAATTTTATCTAGCTCTTCTTGTGATGTTATCCTTTTTCCAAATAGTTCCCCGAAATATTTTACAAATAGATTCTTGATCTTTGTCTGTTGGTACTCAATTCCTTGTTCAACTCGAATTGCTGTAATAAATCTTTTTCCTTTTTCTTTTCTTAGTTTATAAGAGAGCCATTTCCCTATCTTATTCGCATGTTCGAAATGTTTTTGTTTTACATATCTCAGTTTTGATTCAAGTTCATCTGTTGTTAATAAAGACAGTTGTTTCCTTAATATCTGAACTTCTTTTAAAATTTCAGGATCCTGCGGATTATTTTTTAGTATGTATGTGGTCACCATACTCTGATTTCACCGCCTCTGAACCAATTCTGCTTCTCACCTACAGCCACCAACAGCTTGCACCTACAGAGGAAGGAATACACAGACAATTTGTTTTCTGCTACCCTTCAGTCATATCCCTAAGTATAGCAGGGCAGACACATTCATTAGGCCACCCCAGCCTGCCTGAACTCTTGTTTCCAATTTGCCTACAAGAGCATCAAAAGCACTGAGCATCAGCAGCAGCTATACCTCATTTCACAAGCACTGAGCTCCCAGGAAGCCAACACAAAAGCTGGGACTCATCCTGTTAAAGCAGGAGGAGGTGGAGGCCAAGTAACAGGAGAGCAGGGCTGGCAGCAGAATGCAGCAGGAAAAAGTTTCTGGGTCTTTGGGACAATTGGCCCCTTTGTTTCTAGGACAGGCTGCTGGAGGAGCAGCAGTACAGAAAGGAGAAGAAGGAGAGGCATTTCTTACAAGCAGAACTTCCCCCTTCCTACCTGAGCCCCAGAGAAGCAATGGGCTTCCTTTGTGGTTGAGCACCTTCTCTCCAGGTGATTTCCTCCAATGTGCTGCCTGCCACAGTTGTGGTGGCTGTGGCTAATGCCAGCCCCTGAAAAATAGGCCAGTGCATATGCATCACTTTCCTCTCTAGCTCTCTCTCTGCCACCACACTCTTCTAGTTAACTTCCCAGTCAAGGTAAATAGACTTCCTCAGGTTTTCAGGTTAGATTGCTCCAGAACAGCCACTCAGCCAGCCAAGTCTTATCTCCTGGCACCGCTGACCAGCACTCAGCTCCTCCCCTTCTTCCTTGTCTCAGCCAATAAGATAAACTCCAAGCAGCGCAACTCTGAATGTGAGGGGAAACAAGTCCCTCTTTTTACTCTTTGAAGATATAAATAGGAAACCAATGCAGCCCAATAATCAAATTAAGAAAGTTTATTAAGAAAAGACAAAAATGGATTTGGAAAAAATAATGAATTGGTATTATAATTAAAGTAAGAAAAATCCTCAGTCAGGAATCCTGGTCTTCCTAAACTCTAGACAGAACAATAGAAGAGCAGCTAGACTTGTCAGGATCCCTTGTTGACTTTCTATAGAACCAACTGCTGCTCTAGAGAGTAGGGGCCTTTCTGCACTACACTGTTACAGTGCTATTAATCCACTTTCTTTATTATTATTATTTATTTAAATCATCAAATATACAAAAAAAAAAAAGAATAGGTAAAAATACGGTTCCTCAAATGTGAATTTGCCAGTCCATGCCTCTGAGATATAGGGCCTTTCTGCCCTACACTGTTATAGTGCTCTTATTCCACTTTCAACATCCTATGGAATCTTGGGGTCTGTAGTTTAGGGAAAGGCATTTCAAATTCTCAGCCAGAGAGCTCTTTGGCCTCAGGAAAGCCCCAGAATTCTTCAGGATGTTGAAAGAAGAATAATAGCCCTATAACAGTATAGGGTGAAAATGACCTAGGGTATAGAGCCATAGCTTCAAACTTCAGGAAAAGAGATTCCATCTAAACATTAGGAAGAACTTCTTGATAGTAAGAACTGTTTGACAGTGCAATGCGCTGCCTCAGAATGTGGCGGAGTCTCCTTCTTTGGAAGTTTTTGAACAGAGGTTGGATGGCTACCTGTTGGGAATGCTTTGATTGTGTACTCTTGCATGGCAAGGAGTTGGACTCGGTGGCCCTTGTGGTCTCTTCCAACTCTATGATTCTATTATTCTAAGGGTGCACAAAGTGATACCTCTGGGCCATATATGCCCCCAAGACCATTTCTGCAATACTTCACACTTCCCTACTTTCCCCAAAAAAACTTTGCCCAGAAATGGTCACTTGTACTCCTTCATTATGCTCCACAAGCGTAGGCTGTTTTCCCCCCGCAAAACCAGAAGTGACTGGGTGGGTCTAGCTTACCACTGACTATAGCTCTCCAGCCCCTGAAAGTTGCCCAGTCCTGCCATATAGTATGTCTTCTCTGTCCAGATGGATGGAAGGGAAAACTCAAATGGGCATTGTGTCAAGTTTTACATTTTTTGCTAAGTGCATGTGAGTGACCTTGACTGTCAGCAGCTTCTTCCCTGGCCAGTAGGCAGACAGCCACATTATCAGGAGATGGCCAAAACAAAGGAAAATCAGCACCGCAATTTATCTCTGGAAAGTGAGAACTGGAGAAAGAAGACACTGATCCTTTGCTGCCAAACTTCTCTGTGAATAGCAAAGCAGGTACATGATGGTTTGCACCAACCGGAGGCTGCAAATCCAAACTGTTAGCCTTTAGGGCATCCTGACATTGCTAACACCTCTGAGATCACTGAGACACCTTCCCTCACCCCACCATTACCAGACAGAAATCGGGAGATGACAGGACCCTTCTTGCATTTCAGTTTTGCTGAGGCATCTGCTATTGAAGGTTTGGCTCAGCAACAGTTTGCCTCAGCAATCCGCTGTGCCCTCTTTCCCCCTACATCCTCTTTCAGAACGTTAAGTGGGATCCTGACTATAGCCATTTCCACACTACACTCCTATAGTGCAATCATTCCACTTTCAACATCTTATGGAATCCTCCCTAAACTGCAAACCCCAGGATTCCATAGGATGTTGAAAGTGGAATGATTGCACTATAAGAGTGTAGTGCAGAAATGGCCTATGATCCTGCTGCAAAATGGGAGAACCAGTGGCCATCCAGGTATGGACGAACCACAATTCTCATCAGCCTCAGTCATCATAGTTAATGGTAAGGGGTGATGGGCATGTATTCCAAGACCATCTGGAGTGCTACAAATTACCCATCCCTGCTTTCTACTCATTTTCTGTACCTGTAAACAGAGGCCTAACCATGCAAGAAGCGGTGATCATCATGTGAGACTTTAAGGCAGGCTATATCCTAATGGAAAACACTACAGGATTGCCTGTCTTCTCAGTCTTTCTTTCTTTCTTTCTTTCTTTCTTTCTTTCTTTCTTTCTTTCTTTCTTTCTTTCTTTCTTTCTTTCTTTCTTTCTTTCTTTCTCAGGGTCCTCATAACACCAGATGGTTTAAGAGAAAGGATAAAACCCGTAAATGTTCATGATTAAAAGGAAAGCACAAAAGAAAAACCACAATAATCTAAGAGATCATGTAGGAAGTAAGATTTTCAAAAGCATATTCTGGTTTCTCTCTGGGGTTATTCACACTGCATAATAACAGCAGTCTCATTCCACTTTAATTGCCATGATTCCATCCTGTGGAATCCCAGGCCTGGCAGTTGCGGGAGGGGCCTTTAGAATCTTCAGCCAGGGAGCTTCTCTGATGCCTCTGACCAAACTACAAATATCCCGGGATTCCCTAGGATGCAGCCATTACAGTCAGAAAGGAATCATAGCACTGTAACTGCGTATTATGAAAGGGCTGCATGATCAAGGTTTAAGCCAGGGCGGGCAGCTTCATGGGGCCTGGGGGCCAATTTTGTTCTCCTGGGATGCTGTGGATTCCATACTGACTGCTAAAAATGTGGAAGAAAAAGAGATATCAGAACCAAACCAGAAGTATCCAGAAGTCCCATTCTGGTTTTTGTGAAAACTACATATTCTTTTTGATACTGAAGGATGCAAGAGGCCCTGCAAGTTCTTTAGAAGGCAAATTGCTGTTGCTGGAGGCAATTTACCTCTCCCTTTCTGTTTTGGCTAAAAAAAAGATGATCTCAAGCAGTCTGGAGGAGTCTTCCCTTGGGGCTGCATACAGCCCTATGGCCACTCTTGGTATAAACAGAAGAAAGGAAAACAAGAGTAGAAAAAATCTACAGCATTTCATACCTGAATGAAGTAATGTGTATTTACTACAAGAAGCAGTTATTATAACAGGGTATTACAGTAAGAAGGAGGGTGAGGTATTGCACCATGTTTCCCAGCCCACTCATTTGCTTGCCCTGGCAAGTGTCCCTGCTTCCCTATGAAGTCCTGCCTAATACTTCCAAGAATCGCTGCTCTCAAGAGCCAAGGGGAAAAGAAACAGTGCAACCCAAACTGAACAGATGGAGTAGACATTCTTCGATGACGTCTGCAGGCACCTTGATAGAAGTGCTAAATTACAAAAGGAGCCTCCCTCTTACGCATTCCATGGTCCAACCCCTTATAATGTGCCATGCATAAATCTATCAAATGTCATAACTAATCCCAGGATCTTTATGTCTGACAACCTGGCATAGAGCTCTCACCACCTGGACGATGGGGAAATCACAAGCAGAACTTCCCCGAAGCTCTGGAAGATGATGTAAAGGAAGGAGATGAGAACAGCAATCTGAGAAATGATGTTCCCAAGCCAACAAGATCAGGGGCAAAAGAGCTATTGCAGCGATAAATGAGCAAAAACCTTCTCTCACTTGGCTTTGTCCTGCCATGCTTGGAGAGTTCTTGCAGCTTCCAGAGGAGAAAGGGAAATGTTCCCATTTGTTGTATTGAACCTGAGGTGAGAAAGAAGATGGGGGGGGGGTTGGGGGGCTGTTCAGCTGCTTCCAGAGCCAATGTCTTACGGTTGGCCACTGTGAGGGCTACTTACTTCTCCCTAAGCTGAGATGAGAGGCAATGAATGCATAACCTGGTTTGAAGGATGATTATAAATGATGGAGCTTCTGAAAGGCCCACTATAAAGATGGAGAGTTGTTGTCTTGTTTCCTTTCTGTTTCCTCCTCCCACAGTCAAGATTAATTTTTCTTTTTCTCTTTCCTCACCCCTTCATCTGTCCACAAGAAGCCTTTGGGCCTTTTTAATTCCCTTTTTCACATCTGCATAAACAGAGATGCAGAAAACCAGAGATTGTTAATTTTCAAGACATGCATTATGAAGTCCAGCCAGGATTGGCAAGAAACCTATTCTCCAAACCCTCTCACTAGGCCCAGTTTGGCTTCTTCGCTCCATCAGACCTGCCTTGCCCCCTTTTCCTTCCTCTCTTCCTGTACCTGAATAAGAAAATTAAAAAGAATGGTATTAAAAAAAAAAACAGGCTGAAAAAGTTAAGAGACCTCAGAATGTGGAGAGGCAATTGGTGTATGGAAGAATGTCTTAAGCCATTTTCACACTAGATTCTTATAGCGCTATGATTCCACTTTCAACATCCTATGGAATCCTGGGGTTTTCAGTTTCAGGAGGGGCCAGCTGGAGAGCAGACCGCCCCCCATTGCTTGAGTAAGTCAGGACTGGGGTGACTTTCACTTTCCCTATGTATCCCCTAAACTAGAGAATACACAGAAATCATGAATAGGAAGCAGTCACAAATATATAACTCTAGGTTATGCATTTGTAACCGCTTTAGTGACTTCTGACCAAAATGCTGATCATAGCTTTATTGTGTTTTTATTTTTGTTTATTTTTTTTTGAGGAGGTAGGAATGAATCCTATCAAGCTTCTGTCGCAGGAAAATTCCATTTGACCAGTATTCAGTGGCAAACAATTTGCGGCTGGGAAAATACATTATTCCCCACAATAGGTGTTTCCATTGCTATTGAGAGCAGTGCCTGCTGTATGTCTGAACAATGTTTGCAGCACCAACTAGTTTGCAAGACCTTTCACGCTACATAGTTATAGCAATTTGACTTCACTTTAACTGCCATGATTACCTCCTATAGAATCCTGGGACTTGTAGTTTGGTGAGAGGCAACAGAAGGGCTCCCTGGCTGAAAATTCTAAAGGCCCTTCTCTCAACTGCCAATCCCAGGATTCCATAGCATATCTTCCAGCTGTCCTGCTGTGGCAGGAACAGTCCCAATTAATCCTGTTTTCCTACTTTTTCAGCTCCTTGTACAATGTCTCACTTTCTTTTTCCTCCTCCCACTTTCCCCCTTTGTCCTCACTGTACTTTAATTGCTGCAAACTGAATGCAAAGTGTAAAAGTAGTTGGCACTCAATTATGGCCATTTCTGCACTACACTCTTATAGCACGATTATTCCACTTTCAACATCCTATGGAATCCTGGGATTTGCAGTTTCGGGAGGGGCGCCACAAACCCCAGGATTCCATAGGATGTTGAAAGTGGAATAATTGTGCTATAAGAGTGTAGTGCAGAAATGGCCTATGTCAAGACGAGGAGGGGAGGGGAGGGGTGGGGTGGGGTGGGGTGGGGTGGGGTGTTGCCCTCCCCAGGAAACTCAGAGGAAAGCAACTTCTGTAGCCTCTCCAAGTTTCTCTGTTCTTCTTCCTGATGTGGCTTGGCCTGTTTTAATCTGTGAAATATTAGAGTGGATGCCACAGGATGTAGCCACGATGGTTAAAGTGGAATAATAAGACTGTAATTTTGTAGTCTGAAGGGGCCTTTGTTAAAGTAGAGTGAGATGGTTGCTTCAGGCAGCAAATTGGAAAGTGCCAGCAAGAGACTGGAGGAAAGAGTTGTGCTCCATTTGCTCCTTAAGGTTTTTTTAAAATATTTTTTGTTTACAGTCAAAAGTATTCTCAGTTACATACAATAATGTTCCAAGGGTTGTAACAAAAGAAAAAATATTAGTCATATGTTTCTATAAAAGCTGACCAAATGTCCAAAAGTAAGTCCATTTGTATAAATTTCATCTATACAGTTAACCCTCCACATTTGCAGGTTGAACTTTTATGGATTTCATTATTTGTGAGTTTCTTCAACCCCATCCTCCCCAAGTACTTCTTTTCCAGGGGAATCTTCCCTCTTGGTAGCCCTGATCAGGATGTGCATCCCTCAAAAATCCTGCTCTGGTCCTTCTCCTCCTTCTCCTCCAACAGCCACTGCCGGGCCAGCTAGATAGGTCAAACTGCAGGTAGCAAGACAATATTCGCCACACAGTTCTAACTGCTCAAATTGTTGGCACAACGCTGCCTTTGTTTTTTAATAAAATGAGAACCAAGTGCTGTCCACTTAAATAGAGATGCCAGAAATAAAGATTCCAAGGTGGGACATGGTGGATTACTTACTTTAAGAAGATATGTCAAAAAATTAATAAAAGATAACAGACATGCCTGAGGGCATGTAAGAAGATCTGGAAGGCTGAATCATCTCTCTTTGCTTGGAATTTGCACCCTTTTCATCGAAATTCTAAAAAGAGATGAGCCTCCCTCATCTCTTAAGTAATGCATTTAGTTTTTGAAAATACAGTCAGCCCTCCACATTTGCAGGTTTCACTTTTGCAGATTTGATTATTCATGGATTATTTGCTGTCACCTCTGCTGCCTCCCTATGCCATTTTTAATAGGGACTGCAAGCTTTGTGAGACTGAGAAACTGTGAACAAGGCTTGCAAGTCCCTATTAAAAATGGTGTGGGGCAGCAGTGGAGGTGGCAGTAAGCCCCACCAGCCAGCCACTTCTGCCTTGTGAAGGAACTCTAATGCATCAAAGGAATCCATGGTGGCTTGAATATACTGATCATACTTTTTTGTGTGTTAAATATGGTTTGAGAGGGCCTAGAGTTATTCATGGTTTTTCCACCTTCATGCGAGTCCTGTGCCCCTAACCTTAGCAAATGTGGAGGGATGACTATATTCGTAAGGTATGACTAGAGGAATTCAACATATAACATAAATAATTTTAGGTAAAATATTCATTTTAATCATGTTTACCTTACCTCACAGACTCACCTTTAAGCCTGCCCCATCTCTCTAAATCTTGTGAATATCTTTTATCGGCTTTCTTATATTAAGATCAACCATCTGAGATAAGTCCCTAGGGATAATTATACCCAAATATGTAATAGAATTTGGGTAATATAAAAACTGGCCCCTAACGTAGCTTGCTGGCATAAGGGTGAATGCTGTCTCCTCACCAGTGTTGAAGAAATATAGCAAATCCTCATCCAGGGGCATGAGACAAAAATGGTTCCTGTCTTATTCTGTGCCTTAGCATTTCACTAATGCAATGTGGGATCATGGGAGTCCTGGTCTAGTGCTTTAAATACACAAAATGTTAATTGTTATTAGCAGAATGACCTTCTTTTTAATCTACAGCAATTTCACCATTGCATCAAGTTCTTTTTTAAAAAAAACAGCATTTTAGAGTAGGCTGTAAGCTCCACACTCCTAGCTATTTTTATTTTTTTATTTTTTATTTTTTTGCTGGGGGGGCTGCATTTCAGAAAAGGCTCTTGCCAGTTTCAGTCTTCTGACTTAAGACAGGGAGAAATGACAAAGCTCCACAACAAGGCATTGCCTCTGATCTCCACATCATGCCCCATGATCAGTAGAGAAAATTTCATCAAGAGGAAATTGCAGGAATATTGTTGAAACCGAGAGCTGGTGGTGGGGAAGAGCTGAAGTCAGAGTTTGCTTTGCAAGATCACCTCTTGATAAATCTTTCCAGCTCTCTCAGAACTAGTAAGTTTACAGGTCCTCTGAGTAGCATGCAATCTTGAAATAAGTGCCAAATGGACTTGGCATACACATTCTTTACACCAGTTTCAAAGCATCATGTTCTGACTTATGGCCAGGTGGTCCATGACACTAACATAGACTTCCTTTCCCCCAAATTTTAAAAATGTCATCAGCAGGAAATCTCTGTATATTATGACACACTCTTGATGCTAAAGCCTGTGGCAGTGAGTGGCCAAGCAGCTGTGTGCAGCAAGGTGCTGGTGGCAGAAAGAAATTTCGCTTATTCCATGAACTGAATAGTTTGCCACTCAGATTTTTCTGACTGGGAATGTTGTCAGTCTGGGTGGATTTAATCTGGGGCACACCTGAGAACAGGGAAGTGGGGATATAAGGACGAGGACATGATAAGCAGGAAGGAAGAGTACAGAGTAGGCAAACAATTAAGGAACGACAACCTTAAGGGAGGGAGGTGTAGAATAAGTCCTTTTACTGGATCTGGACAGTGTCCCACAGGGATCCTGGTAGACCTTCTCCTGGGAGGGGAGCACGACAGGAGCACTCCCCTCCACATTGGTTGCCTGCCAGAATGGAAGAGGTGCAATGGCCATGCCTCTTCCTTCCGCAGTGCAGCTGGGCACTGTTGCAGGCTGTGCTGGGGCAGGAAGCACAGCCATCATGCTTCCTGATCCTCCGGAGCTTGGGTAAGTGTAGGAGGGTGGCAGGAGGGCTGCACAATCACTGGTAACTGATGGGTTTACCCATCGATGATTTGCGGCACAATCAAACCACCTGGGGACAGGAGAACTATGACACATGGACAACATTGTGCATAAGCATCGTCTGGGTCCCATCCTTCTCCCATTCCCCTTGCAGGATGACAATGTCCTGCAGAAGGGGCCCAAGTCTTTGAGGGGGAGTAGAAGAAAGCTACTGCCCTGAGTCTGCAAGATCTGGGCAGTACTGTTGATGATCTCATTCATAGGGTTGCTATAAGTTGAGGGTGGCTTGAAGGCAGTTAACAACAACCAAGAAGGAACTAATCCATGGAGATGCTATCTGGAGAAACAGTAGAATTCTTAATAGGAGAAGGGACTGTCTGAGGAAAGAATGGTGTGACGTAGGCAGTTCAAGAGACAAAGTGATTCAGAGAAATAGCCTGAAAAACAGAAAAGTGAGGGTAGAAAAGGGTGCTGGAGACATGACGCTGAAGAAAAGAAAAAGCAAGAACAAAGGAAGACTGAGTAAAACTATAAACGGTGAATAAGGAGAAGGAAGGGAAACTCCTTTGGTCCACGAGATGATTTTTCACAATAAACTTCTTTAGTATACTGACTGAGGAAGATGGGAATTGTAGCCCAGTGTGTCTGGGGGGCACTGGGTTGGGAAAGCTTGGCCTTGAGGATAAGCCTGAGAACTGGTGCCTGAGTTTGCTCTTTCCCCTTTTCTCCCTGTCCCATTTGCTTTTGTGTCGTGCCTGTTAAATTGTAACCTTGAGAACAGGCCCTGGCTTATTGCTTATATGTGTAAATCACTCTTGGAGCTTTCTTCAGCTGAAAAGTGGGATAAAAAGGCTTTAAGGATATATAAATAAATCCTGGCAAAGGAATTTTCCCTGTTATAGTTTCTATTGTCTTTTCTACATAGTGACATTATGCACCAAAATGGGCAAGGAGGGTCAAAAAGTGGTATGGGGAGGGGGTGAATTTCACATGAAGGGTTTGGGTTAGTTAGAGGAAAACCAGGGCACATGTGACTGAGCCACATTGGAGTTTGGTCAAAATGGTATAGCCAGGCAACACAAAAGACAGCTAAAGTTATTAATGAGGAAGAACACACAAAACTGCTGTTTTAAGCAGAGAAATCCTGGTAGTTATGTTGGGAGTTTAAGAAGGGCAAAACTCTTCCCCCTCTTCTCTTCTCCCTCCTGCTGTGTTAACTGAGTGCAAACTATTTTTCCACTTTGAACTTAGCTTGCAGCAGTTGAAGCAAACTAAAGATGAAGAGGGAAAGTGGGAAGAGGAAAGATAGAGTGGGACATTTTAAAAGCAGCTGAAAAAGTGGGAAGAAAAGGGACTAGTCAGGACTGTGCTCACAAAATCAAGACAGTTGGAATGTATGCTAATCAGGCTTTTAGAATTATTTCCATATCCCTGCCAAGGGACTCCTCTCAGAAGGATGAGCATGAGCCCAGAGAACTGGGCCGCAGAGAAGTGGGAAGCACTTGACTGTGCTTGCCCAAGGTGACATCCCAGGATAGGTACAACTCAGCTCTGGAGGCAAAAGAGGAGGCTGGAATCTTCCTAATCTGTGTGAACAACAGAGACTGAAGGCCCAGACTTGGCCTGAGGCAACCAGCTGGAGTTCTTGGCTACAAGATTCCTTGAGAGTCAGGGTTTTCCTCAGGAATAGGAAATGTCTGCAGCTGAACTCTGGGATGGGCCTCAAAAGCTCAGGAATGTAAGCTTCAGTGTTAGGCCTGTTGGACTAGTGGACACAATGGCCATTTCTGCACTACACTGTTCTAGTGGTATTATTCTACTTTTAACATCCTGTGGAACCCCGTGCTTTGCAGTTTAGGGAGAGGCATTTAGAATTCTCAGCCAGAGAGCTCTTTGGCCTCAGTAAACTACAAACCCCAGAATTCCACAGGATGTTGAAGGGGGAATAATACCACTAGAACAGTGTAGTGCAAAAATGGTCAACGTCTGTCCTGAACATCAGACACTCCTGCAAACCATGTCTCTTCTGTAACTATTGTGCCTTTCTTATGCCTTGACTTCAGATTTCCTGACCTTGTCTTGGTATTTACTCCTGACTTGTTCTCTGGAACAACATGGCTATTTGATCTTGACTTAAACGCTGACCCTGCTGTTAGCTTTCTCATCTGAAAGGTCTATAACTGTGCTTTTTTTCTCTGGCCTTGTCTCTTGTACTGGACTGTAAGCTTTACTGCTGGGACCCATGTACCTAAGAATAGGACAGTTATATGCTAGCTATAATAGTAACTGACCAGATCCATTGGGCTACTACCATACTGCCATTTCCCCAAATAACAAATTCTTGATAAAGAGTTTTATGTGGCTCTGAATTTTATACATAATTATTAGAAAGAGACAAAAGCTAACAGCCACCAAACCTTGGCCTAGTTATCATCTTGGGTCTCCTGCATCTTTTTTGCTAAGGCTACTTCAGGAATATTTGACTTACAAGTAGCTTTCATCATATAATATGGGGGGCTTTTACTGTTCTTCCAGGATTCTTTCTGGAAAGGAGCAGTGGCTAGAAATGTAAAGATTACATTCTCAAACTGAAAGTCAGCATCTAATGTGAAAATTACTTGGAGACCCTTAGTGATTTCAGTGGGACTGGCTTCCAAGAAAACTACATGTAGGACTGCAGCTTTAGGTTGTCAGAGAATTATGCAATATTGCTGGACCTGAAATGGGGTTCAAACCTTGTTCCCATGAAGCGATGACTGTAGGATTAATTAGGTTGGTGGAAATTTACTCACATGGAAAGAAAACACTCGAGTGATATGAAGGCGTGTGTGTTCCTCCAAGATGCCAAATAGGGATGTTGCCATGGAGACAGACGAAGAGTGATATGCACAAGCTAGTTAGTGGAGGTAACCCTGTATAGTTAGCCCCTGAATAGTGCTGGCTGAATATCAATTTATGTGGGATGCCACAGTGCAGCAAGCTGAAGGCAGACACATCCTGGGGAATACAGTTGTCTTGGGCTCCAAAACATGCAGGGCCATGGTAGAGAGCCACACAATACCCTCTGCTCATTCTGCTCACCAGGCCAATGTCACTGTATCCCATGCCACTTTCTGCAACTGGGCAACCTTCCTCCATGATTTGAAATACTTTGCTTCAGTCATTCTGTATTTGCATCCTAAAGATACAAGATCATTAAATGAGTAGGCGTACAGTGTGGAATTTTCTCTGCTGTTTTCTCCCCATCTCTCCCCATGTAGGCTGCTCTAGGAGAGAAGGTTTAGTGCAGTGGTTCTCAACCTGTGGGTCCCCAGATGTTTGTGGACTTCAGCTCCCAGAAGTCCTGAGCATTGACCATAGTGGCTGGGGCTTCTGGGAGCTGAAGTCCATGAACATCTGGGGACCCACAGGTTGAGAACCACTGGTTTAGTGGGTGTCAGGGAGTGAAGAAAATGCTCAAATCTGAGATGCTTCTTCACATTACAAAATTAGCTTTGCATTGGCCTGGCACAAGGCCTGATTCTGTGAAAAGTAGCTTCTGCAAGGTCATTCTAACTGTCTGTGTTCAATAATCACAAAGTCTGTTCTCTTGCTACCTGTCCAGAACTTAGAAAAGTTGCTTTTTTGGACTATAGCTCCCACAATCTCCCAGCCTCTAAAAATTCAGTTTCGCAAGCTTTGCCCGTCACTTAGGTGTCTTTTCTTCTGACTGCAAAATTGTCGAGTTGCCATGACTCATGTGGGGAACTGGATCTTATGACCATATGGTGATGCTTTATGCTGAATCAAATGTTAGCTGGTGGCTCTGTGTCAGTGGTGGTAAATCAGCCAGGGTGCTGGGGATGATACTTGGGTCTTTCTGTATGCAAAGCATGCCTCTGAGCTATGGGCCATCCCTTTTCTTGTGGCTTAACTGCAGTATAGTATAGCTAACTTTTAAATTCTGAAAATGTCAATATATTGGCAGCAAGATGACAACAACACTTCTATATTTATAAAGTCTCAGTTTTGAAAGTGCTGCATCTGTTGGTAACAAAGTAAATGCACTTGATGAAGTTACTATTTGAAAATCTTATTTAGCAGGGGCCACAAGGTCTTTTCCCCTGCCATGGGCTTGCTCATGTAGGATTCTTCAGGACCATAGTGAAGTAAGCATTTTTGATTTGCTTGATGTAAGGCAAAATGCATCCATTTTCAGCTGTCAATGGAGGGTGTACCAGTAAAGGAGAGACTGGGTAGTTGTTAGATGGGGGATCCAGGGCAGATGAAAGAAGCACGTCTTGGAACACTGCATAAATGATGGCATTTTCTACCACGACAGACTGTGAAGCTGAAGGCCACCAACTTAGATGGCTTTAGAAGAAAACTAGACAAATTAATGGAGGCTAAACCTACCAATAGTTATTTGCTGCCATGGTTGGATGTTTCCTCTGGGATTAGGGAATATTCCTCAATTTCATTGCTGGAAAATAGCAATTGGAGAGCTCACATATCCTCTTTGTGGATTCCATGTAGGGGTAACTAGTTGGCCATAGCAAGAGAATAACCCTGGACTAAATAATCTTCTGGTCTTCCTGTGTTCTCTTGGTAGAGTAGAATCTCTTGGCAGACCTAGCAAAAGCTCCTTTGTTATGACTAAGAACCCCAGAGTTCCCTACTGGCTTGATTAGCCTGGGAATTCTGGGAGCCATTAACCAGAAGGTAACATTTCCTAGTTTTGTTCCCAGCTTCACAGCACCACATAACATACTTTTGCATCTTTTTTGAGTCTCAGAAGGCACATCTTGTGAGGCTGTAACTTGAATTATACTATGGTTGGTCCTTGACACCATTAACCATGTGTATTCTTCTGCCAGTAAACCAGGGAAATCCCATAAAACCTTCTTGTCCAGAACACCCACTCACACAGCCACCTTCCCATTCACTGTATCCCTATGCAGTATGTATGTTTCAATTTTGCAGATAGCTCTTGGCTTTTTGTAGCAAGCAGATAGAATTTCCAATGTTCTCATACATAGAAATGTAGCTCCTCTAGCATGTTATAATGTAGAGGGCTGTCAGGACCAGGTCTCATGGTCTTTCTTGCCAATTTTAAGAGCTCTGGGACAGAAAGATAATATGCTGCCAGGGATTTTACTACCCTCTATTCTGATTGTTCTTTCTGTTTGCAGAACTTTCTATTCTCTTGCATAGGGATGGAACTAGAATTGTGGTTGCTAACTATCATCCAGTCTACTTCAACTTATGTCAACTCTGTGGATGAGAGACATCCAAGTAACCCTATATCAACTGCCCAGCTCAGATCTTGCAGATTCAGGGACATGTCTTTCTTTATTTGAGTCTATCCATCTATAATGGGGATGTTCCTCTTTTCTTACTGCCTTCTACCTTACCAAAGGTTATTGTCTTTTTTAGTGAGTCATATCTTCTCATGATATGACCAAAGTATGACAGCCTCAGTTTAGTCATCTTGGCTTCTAGGCATAGTAGGCTTGATTTGGTCTAGGACCTATTTATTTGTCTTTTTAGCAGTCCATGGTATTCAGAGAATTCTTCTCCAGCACCACATTTCAAAAGATTTTATTCCTCTCACCTTTCTTCACTGTTCAACTTTTCCAACCCTAAATAGAAATGAGAAATACAATGGCATGGACAGTCATAACTTTAGCGTTCAATGATATACCTTTACACGTCAGGATCTTGTCTAGTCCCTTCATAACTACCCTTCCAAGTCCTAGGCCATTTCTGCACTACACTGTTATAGTGCTATTATTCCACTTTCAACATCCTGTAGAATTCTGGGGTTTGTAGTTTACTGAGGCCAAAGAGCTCTCTGGCTGAGAATTGTAAACTGCATATCCTAGGATTCTATAGGTGAAAGTGGAATAATAGCACCATAACAGTGTAGTGTGGAAATGGCCCTAGTCTTCTTCTGATTTCTTGATGGTGATCTCCTTTCTGATTAATGACTAAGCCAAGGTATGGAAAATCTTGAACTATTTCAATGTCATCATCGTCCACTTTGAGGTTATATTAATCCTCTGTGATCATTATATCGGTTTTCTTAATGTTCAACTGGTGAGCCTGCCTTTGCACTTTCTGCCTTGTCTTTCTTCGGTAATTGCTCCAAATCTTTTCTATTTTCTGCTAGTAGTATGGAATCATCTGCATATCTTAAACTGTTGACGTCCCTTTAGCCAGTTTTCACACATCCTTCCTCCAAGTCTAATTCTGCTTTATGTAAGATATGTTCAGCATACAAATTAAATGAATAGGATGATAAAATGCAGCCTTGCCTGACCCGCTGGCCTATTGGAAACCATTCTGTTTCTCTGTGTTCTGTCCTAACAGTAGCCTCTGGTCCTGTGTATGGGTTACACATCAGGACAATCAAATGTTGTGGCACACCCATTTCTTTTAGAGCAATCCGTAATGTTTCATTATCTATACAATAAAAGGCTTTGCTATAATCTATAAAGCACAAAATGCTATAAAGCATTTTGAAATTCTTTGGTGCATTATCAGATGTATGTTTGCAGTATGATTCCTAGTGCCTCTTCCTTTCCTGAACCTGGCTTGGACATCTGGCATTTCTCACTCCATATATGGTAGAAGTCTTTGTTGTAGAATTTTGAGTGTGACTTTGCTTGCATGGGAAATTAATGTAATGGTCCTGTGGTTACTGTAATCCCTGGTGTCCCCTTTCTTGGGAACTGGAATGTATATTGACTGTTTCCAATCTGTGGGCCAATCTTTTGTTTTTCATATTTGTTGACAGACTTTAGTTAGAACTAGAGTAGATTCTGTCTATTTAGACTGAAGCAGCTGTATTGGTACACCATCTGTTCCCAGAGATTTATTTCTCTGAAGTGCTCTGACTACAGCTTTCACTTTACTTTTTAAAATTGGGGGTTCTTCTTCATATGGTTCTTTCTTGAATGAATCTGTCAACCTTCCATCTCTTTTATATCATTCTTCAGTGCACTTTTCCCATCATCTTTTTATTTCAACTCAGTCATGCAATGTGTTCCTCCACTGGTTGTAGAGCATCCCCACTCTTGTAGCCTTATCACACTACACAGTTATGGTGCTATTATTCCACTTCGACTGCCATTGCAACATCCTATGAGAGGAATTCTGGGGTTTGTTGTTTACTGAGGCCAAAGAGCTCTCTGGCTGAGAATTCTAAATGCCCATCTCTAAACTGCAAACCCCAGGATTCCATATGATATTGCCATGGCGATTAAAGTGAAATAATAGCACTATAGCAGTGTAGTGTGATAAGGCCCTTGGTTTAAATTTCCCTTTGATTTCTTGGATCTTAAGAGGTCTCTTGTTCTTCCTTTTTAGTTGTCACTTTCTATTTCTCTGCATTGACTATTCAATTTCTATCATCTTTTAATTTTGCTTCTTGTCTGTCCTAAACTGCTTGAAGAGTTTCATCTATCACCCACTGAGGCTTTTTTTTTCTTTTTGGCTACAGATAGTGTCCTTTTGCACTCCTCCCTGACAATGTCCCTGGCTTCAGTCCAGAATTCTTCTGGCTTCTGGTCAGTTAGGCTTAATAGTACAAATCTATTTTTCATATTATCTTTAAATTCTATAGCAATGTTCTTCAGGCTGATTGGTTCAGTGTTCTTCCTTAGCTTTAACTTTTGTTATTAGTAGCAAGAGAGTCCTGTGTACTAATTATGAAACTGAGCAGATTCAGACTAATTTGAACCAGCTCCAGAGCATGTTAGATTGGCCCAATTTGGTTCCAGAGCCCAATGTCACAGTTCAAAGCACTTTGGACCAATCCAGAGATCTGGATTTCAAAATTATGTGGGGAAAAACTAGATAGCATGTCTCCAGCTTGACCATCTAAGTAAGATAATAAGGTGCTATGATGTGAATAGAGAAGGATGAAACTGGGCTGTGCTCTTTGCCAGCTCTAATGCACAATGGGCATGAACTTCACTGGCACTTTCCAATCATGTAGTCCATAGACAGGGATTATGTGAGGTCACTGAAGTTATATATTCCGTATTCAGTCTCGTCAAGTTTTTCTTCTTTCTGTGTTAGTTTGTTGTTGTTGTGGGCCTTTGAGTCACTTCTGACTTATGGTAACCCTAGGGTGAAGCTATCACGGGATTTTCTGGGGGCTGAGAATGTGTGACACACCCAAGGTCACTCAGTAGGTTTCCACAGCCAAACAAGGAATCAAACCCTGATCTCCAGGGTTTGTAATCTAATGCTCAAACCACTACACCACACTGGCTCTCTTGTAGCGTATCACAAAAGAGTTGTGGTGAAAGGCAGGTAGTTGTTGGTCTTGCTGAATTTTTTTTTAAAAATGCTTTTCTCTTGTAGGGTGGCCTAATCTTCTATTGATTTCTTGTTAATTTGTCTGTTTAATGAATCTATGCATTTGGCCTATCCTGCAGGCCAAGAAAACTGGAAGCAATCAAACTCTTTGCTTTCCCTCTAGTGATAATAAGATAACTATCTATAACTTACTGAGCATCACGGTTAACCCAGGCAGAGGGGGACCCACAGAAGAGCCAGCTCACTGTTCCTGACCATCTTCCCTGGACACAGACCATTCTAATCTAGTCCCTTAAGACTCTTTAAAACACGTCTACTCCAGTTTTTCTCACTCTTGGACTTTTGATCTAGCAGGCATCGTCTTTTCTGAATGCTTCTGTCACTGGGCTGACCCTGCATCCTGGAGGGAAGAAGAAGGGAGGGACTGAGGGAAGCAACATCTGTTGTTGTCCTATGGGACAGCTCCCTCCTTTCTCTTCCCAGGAGCCCCAGCCTGTTCCAATTTGTGGAATGCCTTTGGGTTTGGCCTCACCCCACCCTAACCCTGCGTTCACCACACCACTCCACTCCTCTGTCCCCCTCCCCTTGCCTTTGGCTTTCTGATGCCTTGTGTGTTTCAGAACCATCTTCAGCCAAAGTTAATTGCTGAACTTTCCCAGAAGGAAGGTTGAGTGATCGTGACGGAGAGCATGGAAAGCGCTCCTTTCCTTACTAATCAGGCCCAATAGGCCAGGCTGAGGACAAGCTGTTAGTCAAGGAATGAGGCTAAAAAGTCACACACACAGGTGGCAAAGGTGAACAGCCAGGCAGGGCGTATGGCCATTTCGTAGTACCTGACTTCAAATTATAGCATGCATTATCAAGAGTTTAGAAAAGTTACTTTTTTGGATTATAATGCCCAGAAACATTCAAGTAGTCTTGCCACTAACAGTTGTAGCCCAAACGAACAACTTTTCTAAGATCTGAATTATTTGAAGGAGAAGCAACAAGAGGTTCCACACAACACAATGTGCCCTCCATCAGCTAAGCAGGAGTGCTTCTGCTACCAATATTGTGACAGGAGATGAACCCACACTGCACACCACCAGCAGTTTAATAGCATCTTAACTCACATGGATCTATCCCATGAAATTCTGGGATATGAGTTTGGAAAAGTACTCAGAATTCTCTGATAGAGAGCACTAGTCCACTACTCTGAACTACAGCAGTAAGGCTCTCTAAAAGACAGTTCTATGTACTGCATCAAACCACAAATCCCAGGATCCTGTAGGATGGCACCATGGCAGTAAAAGTGGTATCAAACTACAATAATGTGTAACCTGGGCACACTCACGGAGAGGCACTAGAGGAAGACAGCAGGGGCAGTGAGTCCTTGCTTGAATTTATACCCATGTTGTCTATGCCCCAAGACAACTCTCTGCATCTATTTTATACCACTGTGACCTGTTTACTGAACCGGATGTCACCAGTACCAGCCTCAGAACCTGTTTCAAATGTTAGCGCCCACTCTTCCCTGCAAGAGATGAAGTCAGGGCAGCCAGTGATTCTACTGCTGTGAGAATGGCCAGTTCACTCTGGATTTTACTGCTGTTTCTCTCACAGTTGCTCCAAGTTAAATGGGAGCACTTCCTGTTCTGGATCCAATTTTGGCAGGGGTATATCTCTTGTTCAACTCAGCTGCCCCTGGATAAAGTGAAAACAGGATCCATCTGACAATATACAAAGAGCATGGCCTGTGGTCACTGCAAAGTCACAGCCAGCCTCTTTTTACCCATCAAATACCCAGCATGGCTTCACTTGGGGTTCACAAGCTACTGACAGGCTTTACATCTAGGTGTATCCACACTGTCAATTATAGCAGTTTGATGGCACTTTTATTACCACAACTCATTTCTATGGAATCCTTGGAGATGGACTTGGAATAGCAAAGAATTCCAAGTACAAAGAATTTTAGGGAGTGGACTGGAGCTATCTAGCAGACAAGTCCCTCCTCAATCTAAAAATCCCAGGATCTCAGATGGTGAAGCTATGGCAGTTAAAGTGGCCTCAAACTTTGAAGTATGGACACAACTTCTCTTTAGGAAGTGAGAACTGGTGATCACAACTTTAATAACGTGTTATATGGAAGTTAACCAAGGGCTAATATTACATTTTTAAATATTCCACTGTATCAATTGCACAGTTTAATTCTACGGAAGGGCAAGGTTGATTTAGTATTCATGGTCCTCTGCCTGAATTGGTTAAGAAGTTATTTCCTTGCCTTTCCCCCGCTCAGTCATACCCTCTCCCTACACAATAGCTTCTTGCCAATTCAAGATTCACAAGACTGCCCAGAGAGAAAATCTTTCTTCTTGCTCCCAGACCTTTCCCATCAGAAACCAACCTCATCAGAACCACCATCCCCTGTTCCCTCCCCTGCCCTCCGCCCCACACCTCCAGCTGGGAGTCTTAAACCTTTGTGAAAGCCTCCCTCTGCTCCTGCTGACCTCAGCAAGGCTTCTCTGGGAGAGACTCATCCCACGGAAGGCAGAGTGGGGCGGGAGGGGACCTCTCTAAAATTTGACTTTGGGGGAGGAAGGGCTCCCTAGCTATTGGACATCCACCTGCCAAGAAGATGAATGCCTGGGCTGAAAAATATCAGCTGTGGGAATGAAATCAATTGTTGGCTGGAAGGGCCGGTCTGGACATGAATCCCAAACTCCAGCAATTGGGTTCCACCAGGCCAAACACAAATCAAGTTGTTCTCCCCAGGAACAGCGCTACAAATTAAAATTCCAAATCCACCTCTATTTCCTAAGCTGTCATGCCCTTTTTATATCGCCTTTTTAAATACACACATGGGCGCAGGCACAAAAACCCTATTAAGCCGTTTAAGACAAAAGGACAGTTGTCGGAGGAAGATTTGTAATCAGTTCACATTTATTAAGTGCTAGACCTCCTGGTGGTTCCCTCCCCTCCCTCCCCCTTGTATTTTCGTAAAATAGACTGAAACCCAGGGACTCTCTTAGGCCACCTTTTCTAATTAAAATAATTACAACCTCCCAGCATCACTTTGGGGCATATTTATTCACTTTAGCTCTCAAAAGCCAACTCAGAAGAATCTGGAATTTCAAGCAGAACTTGAGCAGTTGCTTCTTTTCTAAAAAGGGCTGAATTTTTGCTCTGCCCTTCTCCCATTATTGAACCAGAAATGATCCTCATGTTCATTCTCTCTCCTTAATTTCTCAAATATTTACATATCACTCTAATCTGGCTTTCTGGAAATCATAGAAAATGTGCAAATGTACAAGGAAAGCATTATAAAACTTAATTTTTTAAAAACCATAGGTAGAGTTGGTCCTACTGTTAGGTAAAGTACCACCAATTCTTACAGTAGATGCTCTTGATATTATATCTCTTCAACTGCCATCATAATTTCCTATCATGCCCCTGAGCAGTGAAAGGAATAATATGGTACTCTAGATATTACTGGACTACAATTCCCAGCATAGCCAATGGTGAAGAGTGTTGGATGCCACAATCCAACAACATCTGGAAAGCTGTGGGAATCCAATCCTTGCACCATATAGATGATGTATGTATCATAAGTGTCGTAGGAGGAAAGATAATATTGCTGATCCATGTTGCCTGCACTGATCTCAGTACTCCTGCCAGAGCATGAAAAGTTACTTTTGGGAACTACAAATCCGAAACTACTCCAGCAAGCATTGCCATAGCCCATGCTTGTTGGAGTGTTCTGGGAACTGTAGTGATTTCTTTTCCTAAGCCCTGGTTTCTGCAAGTAAGACCTCCAGGGCTCATCCTAACAAAAAGGGTCCACTCAAGGAGATATGATCAAGATCCCTTGAAACCTGGAGCTAAGATTGTAGAGTTGGGATTTAATTTGAATCAGTGGTCAGTGTAACTTCTCCTTGATGCCACAGGTCAAGCCCTGGAACTTGTGAAAGAAAAGGTGTCGATTCCATAGGAAGTGCCTTTCCCTGATTCACACATACATGTACACTCATGCTCCATATAATATTACTTGGTGATACAGCACTCTGTGACATCTAGTGGAAGAATGATTCTCTGGGAATCAACGACATACATTTGCGGTGTCCATTTCCACAAATCACTCTTTGTCAGGAGATGTTGCCATCACTGAATGAGAAGTAGCTTTACTAGGAACTTGCACCTGTTACAGCAAGCAGCCCCAACTTCTTGAGACTTGAAATTTCCAAAATGAAGTGTCCTGTCAGAACTGGAGTGGGGACATGGAAAATAGTCCCTCCAGTTTTAGACAAATGCTTTTGTATATTTATTTACTGGTTATACTTGTGTCCTTCTTACCCTTCAATGCGCTCAAGTGGTGTCTATGGCTTTCCGCCTCCCCATGTCACCCTCACAAGAACAGCTGGTGTGAGGTAAGTCAGTCTGGCAGATAGTGACTGGCCCAAGATTACCAAGTGAGTCCCCATGGCTCAATGGAGACTTGTGTCTGGCTTTCCCTAGTCTTTAACCACTACTTCACACTGATTGTCTCAAATATGAGCTATGAGTATTGACCAGCCCTTAGCAAACCCCATTGCCCCCAAATTCTACCTCATAGATCCAAGCTACCTAGAAAAACCAGAAGTCTGGAGAAATCAAAGTCTAAAAGCCAAAGGCTGTATTCCAAACTACAGACTATGGGACCACACAGACAAATCATGTACTCTAATGCCTATTTGCTCTCCTCTCATCACAGGTTTGCAGTTTGTAGGTGATCCTGCATACACATCTGACCCTGGAGGCCCAGGCTTCTGCAGTGTCCACGAGTATCTTTGCATACTTAATTCAAGTGTGCCAGCTGTACCAACTCCTGGAGATGTCTGATCTGGCCATGGTTGCATCCTGTTTGGATCCTGTTTAGATTACTATTGTACACTCTGCATGAGGCTGCCTTTGAAGACTACTCAAAAACTGCAGTTGGCCCAAAGAACTGCAGCTAGATTATTAACTGCCACTGGCAACAGGGAGCACACAGTTCCCTTGCTGCAAACACTCCATTCCCTGTCCATTTCTGGGCACAAAGTGCCAGTAATGACCTATAAAACCCTGTACAGCTCAGGTCTAGGCTATTGGGAGGATGGTATTTCCCCATATGAGCCTATTCAGACTCTAAGATCTTTGTGGGATGCTTCCCCTTCAGTTCCATCACTTCCCCAGGCACATTTGGAGAATAAGGAAGATGGCCTCTTGAGCAGCTGTTAGCAGGCTTTGGAACTCCCTCCTAGGGGTGCTAATTCTTCACCGATTTTGCTCTTGCAGTAAATAATACATAGTTTTAGCAATTTTCTTCCTACTACAAGCAGGTCTTTGAAAACCACATAGTCTTCAAAGCCCATTTGCAATCTGTGGCACTTTATGTAGGTTTGCACACAGTTGTTTTGTACAGAAAACAGAATTGTCTGCACAGATGATAATATTCCTTTGCAGAAATATCATTTTCTGCATTGAAAAAGCTATTTTCTGTGCAAATCTACCATTTCCAAACTTTGTGCAGAGTAGGTCCCCAATTATAGCATTTTCTACTCAGGGAACAGCTTTTTTTCCATACAGAAAATAACATTTTTTGCACAGAAATACTATTTTATGTGCAGAAAAAACTGTTTCTTGCATAGAAAATGCTGTAATTAGGTCTTGTTACCACCGTGTACTGGCCTGGCCTTTGGTGAACCAAAGATATCATTTTGATATCATAATTCGGCCCTACTCTGCCACCAGCCAAGTGTTTGTGAGGCCCGCCGAACAAGCGCAAAGCTAGGCATGGCTGTTACTTGCTGCTCTCACCAAAACAAGCCAGATATTGCCAGTTCTGCTTTAGGGGACCTTCCGAAACAAACACCTTCATTTTACCACAAAGGGATTCTCTGCTCTGAGAGGACATCCTGGCGAGCTAGGTACTTAACTGCTGAGCTAGCCGCATTTACATACCGGCTATACTATTGTCAATTCGGACTTTAACTTAATCATGCAAATTCTGACCTTTCGGAGGCTTTGTCTCCAACCCAAAACCTATTGTTTTTGCCCAAGACCAGACTAGCCTGTGGTCGTTCTTTCCCCTGTAAAAATCCCCCGCTCAGAGAGCTCTTTGGAACTCTCGCTGGAACTTCTCCAGAACTCTTGCTGGATCACCCGAACTTCACTCTGCCTTGCTGCCGCTCGGTTCAGCAGATTCCCCTCGGCTGCCATGCTGGGTTTCCACTTCTTCAATCAGGCTTCTCCAGGACTACAGGACAGGTGGCGTATCACCCATTCCCCTCAAATTCTATTTTCCTTTTCTAGTTAGGAGTGTGTTGTGCTTTTCTTTAATAACTGTTTAATAAATCTTAATTGTTATTTGAACCATTTGCCTCCTCACTGACCTGACGCTGTAGACATAGGGTGAAAGATCCTGCTGCGTTGCCCTGCCTCTTGTAGCCAAGAGAGTGCTCCAGCTAATTTCCCCATCTTTGTTTAGTTTGTTTGATAGTTTGGGCGCCCCTCCCAGGACCCCCAATTCACAGAGTAACAGTTAGTTTTCTGTGCAAAAGAACCATGTGCAAACTTTGTGCTGAATAAGTCTCAAACTAAAGATTTGAATTAGTCTAGGATTTTTCTCATCAGAACTTCTCAACATTTGAAAAGCATGTGGTTTACCATTTTAAAATATTCTGTCCATCCCTACTCCCTCCCTAGGGAAGCTAGGCCGGCTTCCTCCTTGCTGTCCTTTCTTTATTCCAATAGGCTTTTAGGAATTGATTCCAGTGGGCTTTTAACTCTGTGCTGTCATGTTGATTTTTATCTTCTATTTTTAATGGATTTTAATTGGTTTTAATTCCACTGAATGTTTAATTGCATTTTGAAATAGCTTTTATAGATTTTACTGAAGTCTTTGCATGTATTGTCATCTGTATTTGCTTTCGTGTCTGCTAAATTGTTTTGAGTAAAAGTATTAGGGGAAAGGCAGGATATAAATGAAGTGATGGTGATGATGGGGTTTGTTTTTGTTTTTATTTTTGTTTGCCAGTAGGAGAGTCAGTTGTCAGCTGGAAGAAACTGAACTGGAGACAGATCACCAACCCATGCCCAAGGGCTGAAATTGAGGGTGCTTCCAAGTGAGGAAAAACATACTGGAAAGCCAAGGTTTTGTTCCAGTACAAACCAATTATATTTTGGAGATCTACATGATATTTTCCTCATTCTGAAATATTCTGAGGAGTCTCCAGTATTACCAAAGCCTTTTCATCCTTACTCCCCAGGTTGATTTAAGTCAACCCAATATTTTCTGAAGTGCGATAAATCTGTACTTGAGCAGTAAAAATGGCTCCTGTCAAGTGAATACAGCTATTGTTTCCAGGACACAGATTCAACAGAGATTGAGCAAGAGAGAAAGAAATGCCAGGACACAAAAAGATCTTAATGTTTAACTAACATAATACTGCTAGAGCACTTCAACACTTTGACTGTAACTTCTGCTTTTTTTTTTCAGTGAAAGTAGATGAAAATCAATTTCTGAAATGTTGCACAAAGCTGGATGCGACACACAATCATTGGGATTGGGAAAGGAAAAGAAAGATACAAAGGAGAGAGGAACTCTGGCACATTTTAAGAAGGGCCTTAGTGCAAATCCATGAATATGTAGGTATAATCAAAACAAAAAGAACTGAAAACTCTCAGTACTTTGAAGAAGCCTGGCTGAGCCCCCATTTGAAAGAACAATAGTTACCCATGGTACCTACACTCATCTCACTTACTGCTCTGCTAAACAGGTTTTAGCGTGTTATACCCTTGCAAAAACCTGTGTGACACCTTGACCAAAGATGATGGATTATAGCAGCACACCTGAGGACAGGGTGGGGTTTGGCTGAGTAGCTGCAAGGAAGGACAGAGTTCTTTCACTTCTAAAAGGTGACAAGAAGAAAGAATCAGCAGATGGAACAACATCAAAGGAATCTATGAATGAGAAAATGGCTATTGAAAAAAAATTACTGCCTTATTTTTACACAATCATTTGCATTTCTATGTAATGATATTTTAAGATCTGGAACATATGTTTAACTCACAGCCCTTAGTGCCTGACCCACCTTTCATGTATTGCGTATCTTTTACCTTGTTCTCTCCTTGTCTGGCTTATTTTCTCAGATGGAAAGGAATTAAGCAAATTAAGCAACCAGGGGTGGTGGCAGCACAGTCCATATTAAGTCAGAGCATGAACTCAGGGCTTGTTCCTGATCCACTCCCTGCAAGTCCAACAGTCTATATAGCAAAGGAAGTTGGTGGCTTCTGTGTTATTGATGTGGTGAATTCGCTCTGAGTTTTTGTCTGAAATTTAAAATATCTGCCCCAAGTACTAAACTCTACCTCCAAATATTTTTCAGAATAAAATTCCCAGCAGATACACTGACACATGAGCCACCACTACTCTGTAGCTTACACTAGCTAGGTCTAATCACCCTGCTTGCAATGGCTTAAGGTAGGACAGGAAGGTAGAGTTCGTCGCATGAGTCCCCACAGCCCTATGAAGTTATGCTTCACTGTAGGGAGATCCAGCAAGTTAAATATGGGATTGCTGAAAACTGTTCTCACACTCAGCAGAGTCTGAGACTACTCATTCACACCGCCAAGTCTGTAGTATATTGAACGTAGAGTTAAGGCAGGGGTATGGAATGTGTGGCCTTCCAGAGATTGTTGGTCTGCAACTCCCATCATCCCTCACCGTTGGCTATGCTGCTGGGAATTGCAGTCCAGTGACATCTTGAGGGCTACAGGTTCCTGCTCCTGCTTTAAAGCATTTACAACAGAACCATCTGGTTTCTACTTTAAAACTTCTCTGGCGCAGGACAATCCCCATTCCCCCTCCTGATGTGCTTTCCAGATATGATGGACTACAGCTCCCGCCATGGTTCCTTCCACTTCTGTGTTTGCATATTGAAGTAAGTGAATGGCTCCAGAATTATAGAGAATCATAGAACAGTAGAGTTGGAAGCAACTTGATGAGTCTAATCCTTTTGCTGAAGCAGAAAAGAGGCAACAAAAGCATCTTCCAGCCTTTGCTTAAAAACCTCCCATGAAGGAGAGTCTACCATTGTCTGTCTGAGGCAGACTGTTCCATGCATAAGCCACATTTCCAGTCAGGACATTCTTCCTGATGTTTAGCTGGTAACTCCTTTCTTGTAATTCAAACCCACTGCTTCAGGTCCAATCATCTAGGATGGCAGAAAACAAGCTTGTTCTATCATCTCTGTGACTTCCTTTCAACCTTTTGAAGGTGGCTTTTGTTTCGCCTCTCAATTGTCTCTTCTCCAGGCTAAACATACCCAAACTCCTCAACCCTTCCTTACAGGGCTTGGTTTCAAGCCCATTTGCCCTCTTAGGCCCTTTTCGCACGGGGTAAGTAGTACAGCGTGGTGAAACCTCTGACGGAGGTCGTCCGCACCTTGGGAGCGGACTGGGTCAGACTACTTATTGCAGTTCCGCACCTCAGTCCGCTCTGGAGCGACCCGAAGTGGTCACGCAGTGTGCTTTTTAAAAACCTGTTTTTACAGGTTTTTCAAAAGCATGGAGCGCTCCACTCCGTACCACTCCGTTCCCCCGCTCCGGTGCAGATTTGCAGGTGCGCACCAGTGCATGCCTGCAGATCTGCTGGGGGCGGGCTTCCGGCTGGCGAGCTTCTCCGGTTGGTGGAGAGCCTCTGCCAGCCGGAAGCCACCATTTTGGATGCCGGAGGACTGCGGAACAGCGAGCTCGCGCTGCTCTGCATGGGGACGGACTTACCCGGCTGCCGGTAAGCTCCGTTTCAGCGTGTTTCCCCCGTTTCCCCTCCACATGCGGAAAGGGCCT
The DNA here is from genome assembly GCA_948472985.1 of Iguana delicatissima. Lineage (NCBI taxonomy): Eukaryota > Metazoa > Chordata > Lepidosauria > Squamata > Iguanidae > Iguana > Iguana delicatissima. The sequence goes on from CAOKZL010000678.1 coordinate 542,327, forward strand.
TTGTCATACTGCCCTGAACATGTCCCAGCTTCTCAATATCCTCCTTAAAGTATAGTGCCCAGGAACACGTATGCATAGCTCTTCAGTTATATATTCCATGTGTTTTTCCTAACTAAAAAGAACCATTTCTCAGCCCAACTATCTCTGTTGAGTACTCAACTGAGAACAGACTGATTAGGCCTTGGAAGCCTGAGTGAGGAGACTTGAACCCACAGGCAGGCAAAAAGGAAGGATAATCATTGCCCTGGAGGATTACCTTTTCCATTCCTCTCCCCAGATTTCTACCTGGTTTCTTTTAAAGGACTAACAACATACATTAACAACCAGCAAAGCCAGGGCTTTAAGGCAGACTTTAAATTAACAGAAGATTAAAGCAGACTAATTACACTTCATACCTGCACACTAAAGTAGTTTTGGGGACAGCAGGTCTGTTTGGGAAATGGTGGAAGTATTATTATCCAGGTATTCATAAAACCATGGTGGTTTTTCCACTGTTAAATTCTAGAGGGCAATAAACATGGACAATATGTTTTCAACTGTATATCTCTGGAACACTGGAGTTTCCTCTCTCTCTCTCTCTCTCTCTCTTTCTTCTCTCTCTCTCTCTCTACACACAAACACCACACACACACATACACACAGAGCCATACCACACATCTTTAGAATTTCTACATAATTGTCATCACTTGGTACTGAATTTGGTAGTTCCAGAGTATCAGCTTGCAGTAGCCACCATGAGTTTGGTCAGTCAGGGCAGAGGGGGGCAAAGTATTAACCTGTCCGGAAGAAGAGAAACAAAAGAGTACTTTATTAGTTATTCCATATCACTGAAATCAATCACATTAAAAAAAATTACCAGGCATTATCATTGTAATACTGAAGAAGTTACTGTGTGTTTCCCAACCATGTTTCATTTTAATTCAGCCACAGTTGTTCATTTGTGTCTACGTGCATATGAGCACACACATTCTTCTCTTAATATGATGATAAACAGAGAGAGAGAGAGAGAGGAAACACCACACTCTTGTATCTAGATACTGTTTCAGTTCTACCAGTTCTCTTGTTTTAAAAGGAAGGTGTTTTTTAAAAAGCTCATGGCACTGTTGCTGTTGTTGTTGTATGCCTTCAAGTGACTTCTCGGTTATGGCTGCCATAAGTCACCTTAGGGTCATCAAAAATCAGAGATGATTGAAGGCATAAAACCACAAGGTGAACCTATCACTGGGGCCGCTTCCACACTAGATTGTTATAGTGCTATGATTCCATTGTCAACATCCTATGGAATCCTGGGGTTTACAGTTTAGGGAGGGGCCGGCTGGCCCCTCCCTAAACTGCAAACCCCAGGATTCCATAGGATGTTGACAATGGAATCATAGCGCTATAAGAGTCTAGTGCGGAAATGGCTTGGGTCTTCTTGGCAAGATTTGTTCCAAGGAAGTTTGCCCTTGCTTCCTCTGAGGCTGAGAGAGCATGACTTTCTCAGTGTCACCCGGTGGACTTCCATGCCCAAGAGGGGATTTGAACCCCGGTCTCCCAAAGTCTTAGTCCAAAACTCAAACCACTTTACCACACTGGCTCACACACAGCACACAGAGACAGATAAATGATGTACACTGAAGACACATGTTATTGTAAAAACATGTTTTTCGAAAAATTTCCATTTGGGGAAAAAAGTTGCTGAATTCATGCAACAATCCACTCCTCAGTTTAAAAAGGGGTGGGAAAAAAGCGCAAAGAAATTAGGGTTTTTTTATAGATAGTATATTCTGAAACATAATTTTTTTTCAAAGAGAAAAAGGTTCTCTTTTCAGTTATTTGTAATTGATTCTAAAAACAATCTTCCACAGCTGCAAGTAGCTTAAGGGTCTATTTCCAATGACTATTTGGAGAAGTAAAGATTATAATTTTTGGACATTTCCTCCCCCAAATGATTATGTATTGAAATGTTCCGTGAAAATAAAAGGACTAACTGGGCAAATGGTTTCTCTTGTGATGGAAGGCTGTTTTTTTTTTTAAACACCTGCGTTTGGCCTGCTGTTGTGAAGGGAAAGTTCAACCCATTTTTGAAATCATTTTGAAAAAAAATAATGGTGCATATTTTAAATAAATTTTATTTTAACTTAAGCAATAATCCAAAACATTTTCTGATCAGACATTTGGTGATTACATATGCTCCAATATTTCACAGATGAAAACCACAACACATGTGGTCAAGCAGTACCAGAGCAGGAGCAGGATGGCCAAGGTTATTAATGAGGAAGAACACGCAAAGTAGGAGAGGATGCTGCAGTTTGCTTTTTTGCCTATGGGGAAAGGCAAGATTCCACCTTCACCTCTCTTCCTTGCCCCCCCCCCAAGAAATGAGTGCAAACTTCTGCTGCGCTTTAAATTTAGTTTGCAGCAATTGAAGTAAGTTGAAGATAAAGGGGTAAAGTGGGAAGAGGAGGGGGAAACTAGGGTATTTTAAAATCACCTGAAAAAGTAGGATGCAAGAGGATTAATCAAGAGTGTCCCTGCCAAACCAAGACAATTGGAAGGTATGAAATTAGCTGAAACATATATGAATAGCCTTTGCAGAGTTAGATCTGGAGAGAAAGAGACTGCAAGTTGGAGTCTGAGTGAGAAGTGGTCTAAGGCAGAGGCAACCAAGACCGAAGGCCTTTCCTCACTACACTGTTATGGTGCTGTTATTCCACTCTCAGCATCTTGTGGAATTCTGGGGTTTGTAGTTTCCTGAGACCAAAGTGCTTTCTGGCTGAGAATTCTAAAGGCCCCTCCCTAAACTGCACACCCCAGGATTCCATAGGATGTTGGAAGTGGAATAATAGCAGTGTAACAGTGTAGGGCGGAAAGGCCCTTAATTTAGGCAAGAAAAATGATATGGGGACAAGCAGATTAAAAAAATAAAATCCAGAGCAGTGACTCTCAACCTGTGGTTCTCCAGGTGTTTTGGACTTCAGCTCTCTAAATCTCTGATTACTGGCCTATCTAGCTGAGACTTCTGAGATTTGAAGTCCAAAACTGCTGGAAGACCAAAGTTTGAGAACTGCTGCCCTAGAGGAGATTCAAGGGCATATTTAATAGAGTATGGTGGCATGGTATAGTGGTTTGAGCATTAGACTACAGCCCAGGAGACCAGGGTCTGATTCCCTGCTCAGCCATGGAAACACACCAGACCTTGGGCACACCACTCAGTCTCAGCCCCAGAAAATTCTGTGATAGGATTACCGAAGGGACACCACAAGTTGGAAATGATTTGAAGGGACAGAACAACAACAGCACCAGCAATAGCAGCAGCAGTGTAGTATAAAGCAGGGGTGGTCTAAAGATAGACTGGGGTATATTGGTAGATCTCTGTGTGGGTGGGTGGGTGTGCAGAACCTGTGGGCTTAGTTCTTATATTTATCACAAATAAATATCTGGTACTGACCCCAACTTAAGGGGTTAAGGTTGTATTCAAAGGGATCCTGGTCCTACCTGAGACACAATTTTGACCTTGGCTCTAATTAGTAAACTCAGGCTTCTGATAAATAAATAAATCAGCTCCCACAAACTAAACGTCTCTCCAACCCCTGACCTAAACTGTAGGTAAGAAAGTAGAAAAGAACTCTGTCCCTTTCCCACTTCCTTCGGCAGGGTTACTGAAAAACTGGAAGCAAGCAGGACAGACTGACTACATCAGTCTCAACCATGCCTCACCAATCAGGTGCAGCAGCAATGCTCTAGCTATTAAGCTCAACCTTATTAATGTTAATGGCAATGTGGATGGCATTCATAATATTTGGTGATTCATTTCCTATTTGCATATGTTTACATTTATATTGAGAACATATCTTAAATTGAAATGTAACACCTTGTGAGAGACATCCATCCTGCATTCTTCTTTTTTATTTCTTCCCATTTTAAAACTATCCTTTTTCTTTCTTTCGTTCTTTTTTAAAAAATCACTTTTTCACTTCTTTTCAACAAACAGTCTCTGGCAAGGAGGTGAGATTTCGCTAAGCATCTGATAGAGTGAAGGATGTTTCAGGGCTATGAATAGAAAATGCAGTCAAGTAAGCAGGAAGTAAAAGATTTTTTTTTCTTCCCCAGAGCAGTTATTTAAATGTATAGCCTGTAAATTCAAAGTAGTTTACAGCATTAAAATAATAATCAAATAACAGCCAGCAATAAGAAACTTAGCGGAAGGATCACTCAGCCAGTAGTTGTATGCATACTTTGCTGGGAATAAAGTTAAGCCTACTTCTGAGTAGGCATAGGCATAGGACTGCATCATTAAGTCTACTAGGATCCCTGCCCCCCCCCATTAATAAGCCTCATAGCTTGAGTAAGGTGGAGTCACCACAGTATTTATCTAGTCCTGATTTGGTTACAGGCCACAATGCATACTACAAATTATTAACAGATAATCAGAAGTGTCCCCTGTCCATCTACCTCTTACCCCTACAAAGTCTGTTCAAATTGCAAGATGTCACTTAATTGCAACTGGGGCTTTGTACAGCTGAGTTTACCATTTTGCATTCTGAAAACCTCTGAATATCCTCCAGTGTCACATAAGCAGTGGCATAGTTTGCAGACCCTTGCTTAAGCTTTGTCAGTGTTTCATTTGGATGCCATGGGCCATGAAATAGTTGAAGATAGTGTTTTGTTTTTTTGTTTTGTTTTTTCGAGGGAATCTACATGGAAACCTTCCTTTGAGAGAAAAGGTATTCAGATTAGTTTTCATTCCAGGTGTTTTTTGTTGTTGTTTTTGGTTTTCACTTGCTGTAAGGGATTTCTGGGTAAAGCTAATTAGCTAGATTGCAGTGTGGCAGAGTGTGGCTTTGTAGATGTTGTTATATTGCAACTCACATCAACCCTAGTTAGCACAGCCAATAGTAAAGAATGCCATGATCTGTAGACCAATAAATTTGACCCTAGCCTATCTGGAGCTATACCCTTATCAGCTGGCCTAACTTTAGGATGGAAACTGCCTGAGGCTGCAGTCTTGAGCACATTTAACAAGCAGTTGTTGTTTGTCATCATGTTGGCTTCAGCTTATAGAGACCCTAGGAAAGAGAAACTGCTATTAGCCCCAGTCCTCAACGGCTCTTTTCACTTATTGTTGTTACGTGCCTTCAAGTCACTTCTGACTTATGGCGACCCTAAGGCAAACTTATCATAGGGTTTCCTTGGCAAGATTTGTTCAGAGGGGGTTTGCCTTTGCTTCCTTCTGAAGCTGAGAGAGTATGACTTGCCCAAGGTCAGCGAGTGGGTTTCTGAGCAGGGACTTGAACCCTGGTCTCCAGAATCACAGTCCAACACTTAAACTACTACACCATGCAGGTCCTTTTCACTTAGTAAGTCTGTCAAATACAATGGGACTTCTGAGCAATCACAGAACAATGTTGTCACTTAAGATAGGCAGGGGGAGAATGACACTTGAATGTCCTGGCCTCCATGGCAATGTGCAATACTGTAGTCTCCTTAGGGCAGGGCTGAGCTGGGAGACACTTTGTTCTCACTGCTTTTCTTCTTGTTTGGCCAATCTCAGAAGGTGATGCTGGACTACCTCTGTTCAGTCCCTCTTTTGTGAATGGGATTGGTTATCAGTTGGGTGCTTCCAACATGGCACAGCAACCCCAGTTGCCTGGTAGCTTCAGTTGCCTTGACTCCATGTGTCTGCTCCAGTGAACAGAGAAATCTGCACCTTAGGAAGTCCCCTCTCTGCCACTGAGAGCCATCTATCACCAAGGCAGAAATAAAGCAGGAGCTCACCACGACATGGGATAACACATGAGGTAGCCTTATTGCTTAAATAAAGTACCTGTTATGAGAATGGCTGCAATTTTCCACCATTTTGGAGTTTGTATAAATGTGGAAAGCTCTTAACAAACATGTTAATCTAAAAAGAGGATGAGATTTGTCAGCTGAATAATAACAATTAAAAAATAATTCGAGACTTCCGGTGGAGGCTGAGCGGCGTTCAGACGGAATCCACGAAGCAAGTGGATTCCGAGCCACAGCGAGGTCGGAATTTTCCTCGAAAAAGTAAAAAAAAACTAGAGGAAACAGAGCCTTTGTGAGAAGGGGCTCGCGGAGGAGGCTTGAAGGGGGTCCGGATCCAGCTCGGAGAAGAGAGATCGGAAAGAGAAGAAGAGAGACATGGAGAGCTGAGGGGACCGTAGAGCTGCCATAACCTCGCTGGGCAGCCGGGATAGGCTAGCCGCGGCACCACTGATTAAAAAATTTTCAGAAGAAGAATAGTGATGAATATCATTGGGTAAGTGAGAACCGATTTACTTCTGCTGGGTTAGAAAGTTGAAGAAGATCTCAGTTTGAAAGAAAGA